>PVJH01001449.1:0-177689 GCA_004026705.1 Nesogale talazaci
CCTTTTTTTTTTTTTTTTGCGGGGGGTGGGGGGAGCATCACTGCTCTCTGGCGGTGGGAGTAGGAGGCCCAGCCCCACTGCTGGAATTGAACCGCTGTCCCAGTGGGCCGCAGTCCCGCGCACCACTACACCACAGGGCTCAGCCCCAAGATGCCTTTTTATACTTAGTTGGTGTGTCTCTGGAGGCTCCTCTTGAGGGCTATGGAGGAACCCTGGTGGTGTAATGGGTTAGGCATTGAGCCGCCAATGTCAAGGTTACCAGTTCAAACCCACCTGAATCTAAGGAAGAAAGATGTTTTCTACTCCTGTAAAGAGTTTCAGTCTCTGAAATCCACAAGGGCAACTCACTTCTGCCCTCTGGGGTCCTTGTGAGTCAGAATAGACTCCACAGCAGGGGGTTTTGTTCTGAAGGCTGTGACAAATGCTCCCTGCTTTTGATGACCTTGACAGTTCTGCGTAGTTACTTATTTCGCAGAATGTCCCACTATTGGGATTTGTTTAATATGTTTTGCTCGTAATTAGATTAAAGATATGTATTTTCAAAAGACTTCAGAAATGAAATTCCATTTCCATCACATTCTATCAAAGGTTCTTACTCTTTCTGTACATGACTTATCTCTGCCACATTGCCCTTGATCGCTTAGCTGACTGGGTGTTTGTCAAATGCCTCCACTTCCATGCAGTGATATCAGTAAGGTCTCCGTTCAGTCCACACTAGGACTGGGAAAATGCACTACTCTCTTGAGGACAGAGTCTCTGAAGTTATTTGGAATCCATATGCATGGAAGATTGTCTCTTGTCCACCTTTATTTATTTATATAATCATGTATATCCATACAGAATCATGGTTACACATTGGGTATGAGCAGATAGAGCCACAAGTCATACACATGGATATCAGACTTCTTTTACAACAAATTTTTTAAATTTTATCGATCTATAGTTCACACATCATATAATGCAACAGTTAATCACATCAAGAAATGTTGTACAATCTTCACAATCAGTGTTAGAACATTTTTATCATTTTTGTACTCATCATTATTAGCTTCCTATTTCCCCTGTACCATATATATTTTTAATCATTTTATAGTGAGTTCCTATATTATAACAATCCATCATTCAATTAGCTCAAACATCATTGTACAATTGCCACCACCATCATTTTCAAAACATTTTCTTTCTTCTTGAACTCTTTGATATCAGTTCCCTTTTATCCCCCCCTTACCCAAGGAACCCTTGTTTTATATTATATTTTGTTATGTTATACTGTATCTTACACCATCCAGTGTAACTATTCACCTACAACTCTGTTATTCCTTCCCCTCGAGTCAGGTTATAAAGTCATCCTTGCTATCTTACCCCTGTTCTACCTTTCTCATCCACCCCCACCTCGCCTCTCTTCCAGTACCCTCAGAGACTCATTACTCCCATTACTCTTTCTGAAGGGTTTGTTTATTTTGGATTTGATGCATCAAACACTGTTAATCATACAAATGAACATATGCAGGCCTAACGAGATTAATGAGGTAAAACTGAGGGCATAATAATAAGGAAAAGAAATATCAAAGATCTAGAGGATAGTTATGTGTGTCATCAGTATTATACTATACCCTGGATATGTCATCCATTCTATGTGGCCCTTCTGTGAGATACTGTCCAATAATCTTACAGGTGGATTTTGGTCTCCACTTTATCCTTCACATCAATTTGATCCCCTGCAACATATCTTAAAGATCTGTTAAATCAAAGGCTTCTGACATTATTCAATAGCATAAAGAAAAATAAGCAAGAAGATGCAGTAAATGATACCTTATATCCCTCTTATGACCCCAATTTAATCCATTATTGAGGGGTATTTTCTGGTTTGGTTGTTTGTTTGTTTGCGTCAGCTCTGAAGAATTAGTTTGGTGTTTAGATACATCAAGAAAATAACTAGTCCAAAAATTTAGTGAATGGTGCAAACCACAGCCTCTCCTACCCTGAGACCAGAACAACTAGATGGTGTTCAACTACTACTACCAACTGCTGTCAATGAGATTGCAGAGAACCCAGATAAAATAGAGACACATGTTGGGTAAAATTCAAAATCATAAACAAGACCAGATTTACCAGTTTGACAGAGAGGGGTGAAACTCAGGAGACCATGGCCCTTAGGCACTTTGCAAACCTAGAAAATATCCCACCTTCAGGGATCACCTTGCAGCCAAACAACAGAAAGGCCTACAAAGTCAACAGTATCATTCAGGAGAAATGTCCACTGCCTTATAGTCAACCATTTGAGGCCAAAAGGGCAGATCAAAACAGGGGTGAGAAGTCAGGAAGGGACAGTATGTTAGTCCAGGTAGACCGAGAAAAAAATCCATAGAAACTGATGTATGTAAAAGGGAGAGTTTTATTTAAAGGATAATCATACATTACAAAAACATCCCAACCCAGTCCAGTCCAAGTCCATAAATCTGATATGGGCCCATATGTCCAATAGCAATCTGTAAAGTCCTCTTCAGACTCACGAAACACATGCAATAATGACGAATGCAGGGTGGTCACAGGCCAGTGGGTAGAAAGTCTTTGGACCCAGTGGCATTGTAAGCATCTCAGTGCTGGCAGAGGTCTCTATGGGGCTTGTCCCGTTTCAGAGGTCCGGTTGCATCAGGGTAAGTCCATGGGGCTTCTCCAGCTCAGGGCTCTAGCATGGTTCCATGTGTCTTGTCAGCTGCAATGTCTCCAAGGGAATGAACAAAGAGAAAGAGCAATTATCTCTGGCTCCAAGGAGGAAAATACAGGAATTCTCAGAATTCTATGGACAAGGCCAAGCCCACACAGAGGCCTCGTTGGTTATATCTTGATTGACAGGTCAGACTTCACCCCTTCACTTGTAATGCTCTGAAATTGAAACCAGATTATGTAATTACTACAGGCAGGACAGAAGGACCAATAGAAACAGGAAACCCAAAGAGGGAGCAGGAAGAGTACTGTGACATTGCAACTAATATTACAAAAAAAAATGTGTATGAATTATTGAATATAAGACTCTAAACGTGACTGAGCCCTGGTGGCCTAGTGGTTGTGTGCGGGACTGCAGCCCACAGGGTTGACAGTTCAAATCCAGCGGCAGCTCTCCAGGAGCAAGGCTGGGCTTCCTACTCCCACTAGGGCAGTGATGCCATACACAAAAAAAGACTCTAAATGGGGCTGAGCCCCGGTGGCGTAGTGGTTGTGCGTGGGACTGTGGCACACTGGGATTCAATTCCAGCAGCGGTTCCACAGGAGCAAAGGCTGGGCCTCCTACTCCCGCCACCAGAGAGCAGTGATCCCCAAAATACAAAAACAACAAAAAAAGACTCTAAACGTTCATCAAAATCATGAAAAAAGGAGATAAAAATCAGATACTGGTTACAGAAAAGCATATACTAATTTGAGCCACAGGTGGGTGGAATAATAGTAATAATGTATTAAGTAAGTTCACAAAAAAAAGGCATCAAATTTATAGTTGAACTAATCTGGAACAAATTTTTGCAAATACAGAATGAACACAAAGACAGGCTCAGAACTCAACAGGTTATTTTCCAGCACCTCCAGGTTAGTTCTTAGGCAGATAGGATGGTGGTCTCATACCATTGGTATAATTATAAATTGGTGCCATTGACTTGTCTGCCTGAGTGCCCTAGGAGCTTATTGTTTGAATTGTTAGAATGTTTTCCTGGATTTGAGTACTGGATATTTGCCACAGCTTCAGATCTCTGGCCTTCAGTTGTTTAGTTACCAGGGTTGGCCTTGGTGGAGCAGGTTTGCAGATTTTACAGTTGATGTCTCAGCCCCACCATGTGGTGGAGCTCAGAATTATGCTTGCTTTCCTTCGGAGACAGTATCTGCAGAGCAAAAACAAGTAGACATAAGGAATATGAGCATAAAGCAGTATGATAAATGGAATGCTAGCTATTTCCTTACATCTGATATTTGAAACAAAGATAAAAATGAAAATATACTAATAGAAGTTTACATAATTCTTCTTGGATACATACCTCCCACTTCAGAGTCCACTGACCAAGAGACAATTTCACACAAACATCTGGAAATATAAATGAGATATTTATTACAGTATTAGTCTTTTTTTTTGGGGGGGGGCATCACTGCTCTCCGGCGGTGGGAGTAGGAGGCGCAGCCCCACTGCTGAAATTGAACCTCCATCCCAGTGGGCCGCAGTCCCGCACACAACCACTACGCCACCGGGGCTCAGCCCGACTCATACAACTCTTATCACAATCCATACATACATTCATTGTATGCCAAGCACATTTGTACATTTGTTACCCTCATCATTCTCAAAACATTTGCTTTCTCTTTAAGCCCTGGGTATCAGCTCCTCATTTCCCCCCTCCCTCCCCACACTCCCCTCTCCCTCATGTACTCTTGATAATTTATAAGTTATTATTATTTGGTCATATCTTACACAGTCTAGTGTCTCCCTTCACCCACTTTTCTGTTGTCCATCCCCCAGGGAGGAGGTTACATGCAGATTATTGTAATCAGTTCCCCCTTTCTGCCCCACCTTACTTCCACCCTCTTGGTAACACCACTCTTGCCACTGGTCCCGAGGGGTTCATCTGTGCTGGATTTTCTGTGTTTTCTATTCCTAACTGTACCAGTGTACATCCTCTGATCTATCTGGTTTTGTAAGGTAGACTTAGGATCATGATAATGCGTGGGGGTGGGGGGAAAAAGCATTTAAGAACTGGGAGAAATTTATATGTTTCATCATTGCTACACTGCACCCTGACTGGCTCATCTCCACCCTGTGACCCTTTTGTAAAGGATGTCTAGTTGCCTACAGAAGGTTTTTTGATCCCCAATCTACTCTCCCCCTCATTCACAATGGTAAGATTTTTTGTTCTTTGATGCCTGATACCTGATCCCTTCGACACCTCATGGTCATTCAGCCTGGTGTGCTTCTTTCATGTGGGCTTTGTTGCTTCTGAGCTAGATGGTTGCATGTTTATCTTCAAGTCTTTAAGACCTCAGACACTATATCTTTTGATAGCCGGGTATCATCAGCTTTTTAGGCCACATTTGCTTATGCACATATTTGTCTTCTGCGATCCTGTCAGGAAGGTGAGCTTTGTAGGATTCCAATTTAATAGAAAAAAAGTGGGGGTGGGGGTGGGGCTGAGCCCCGGTGGCGTAGTGGTTGTGTGCGGGACTGCCGCCCACTGGGATGGAGGTTCGATTCCAACTCCACAGAGCAAAGCCTGGGCCTCCTACTCCCACCACCTGAGGGCAGTGATTGCCCCCCCCGCCAAAAAAAAAGGGGGGGGGGGCTGAGCCCCAGTGGCATAGTGGTTGTGCACAGGACTGCGGCCCACTGGGTTGGAGGTTCAAATCCAGCAGCAAGGCTGGGCCTCCTACTCCCACCACCAGAGGGCAGTGATGCCCCAAAAACCAAAAAAAAAAATGTTCTTGTATTGAGGAAGTACTTGAGTGTAGGCCCAATGTCCATCTGCTATCTAAATACTAAACCTATAAATATATGCCTATAGATTTATTTTCCTAGTATCATATGTAAATGTATTTACATCTGTACATGTCTGTATTTAGACCTCTATAAATGCCGGTAGACTACTAGTTCTTTCCTCTATTTCCTTTTACTTTCTTCTTGTCTCACTATCATGTTTAGTCTTCATTTGGGTTTCAGTGATTTCTCTCAGTTATGTTGCCTTTGATCAAGCCCTACCAGACCTCCTACACCCTCCTTGCCATCATTTTTAGATCACTTGTTGTTTCCTTGTCCCTGGGTTGGTCAACACCATCTCCTTTCCTCCACCTCCCCTTTTCCCATGTACCCCCTGAACCATCGATCCCATTGTTTTCTCCTCTAGTCTGTTCATCCAGCCAATCCCATCTAGATAGACCTGCACAAATAATAATAAGGACACACACACACACACACACACATACACGCACACAAAGCCATAGTAAAATGAAGCGGCAAAAGAAAAAAAATGGGGCTGAGCCCCAGTGGTGTAGTGGTTGTGTTCAGGATTATGGCCCACAGGGTTGGCTGTTCAAATCCAGCAGCAGCTCTCCAGGAGCAAGGTCTCCTACTCCCACCAAAGGGCAGTGACGCCCACAAACAAAACAAAAAAAGAAAACAAAATGACGACTACAACAAATAAACCAATAGTAGGAAGAAAGAAAGAAAGACGTGTAACTAGTTCAAGGTCTGTTTGCTAACCTCTAGGAGTGTCCTCCGGTTGGGTCCAATGGGTTGCCACACCCTGGCTCCAAAGTCGATCCTTGGCACTCTCTCAGGACCCCCCTGCTCTCCAACGAGGTTAACTTTGGTCCAGGAATACCTTATAGCAAATAAAAGTAACAAAAATAGAGCTACTTGTTTAATGATCGATAAAACTCAAAAGTCCTTGTTTCAAAAATGAAATTGACGGGGCTGAGCCCCGGTGGCATAGTGGTTGTGCGTGGGACTGCGGCCCACTGGGATGAAGGTTCGATTCCAGCTCCATGGAGCAAAGGCTGGGCCTCCTACTCCCACCGCCTGAGGGCAGTGATGCTCCCCCCCAAAACAACAACAACAACAACAACAAAAAAGAAATTGTGGGGCTGAGCCCCGGTGGCATAAGTGGTTGAGTGAGGGACTGCAGCCTGCGGGCTTGGCGGTTCAAATCCAGCGGCGGTTCTCAGGAGCAGCACTGGGTAGCGCCCAGGACCACCAGGGGCAGTGATGCCCCCCCCCAAAAAAAAAATTTCAAAAATATGAAATTGTATCATGATATAGAGTTTAAGAGTGGGCTTGCATAAAGTTTTAAAACATGCTAAGCAATATTGTATGTTATTTTTGGACACATGCATATATGAAAATATGTATGTAGCATGTACAGTAAGTAAAACATGGAAATCAGGATGATTTTGATGGAAAGGTAAGGAGGGAATTGGGATTGAGTAGAGGTCTGGGATTGGGTGGAGGTCTGAAGCAAATGTAGCAAAATGGTAATATCTGACAAAGCTTAAAGATGGGGGGTACTGTGTTACAAAATATTCTAAAAAGTTTTCCATGGTTAAAAAAACTATATAACTAAAATACTCAATGTAACAGATTAGCAAAAAGTGTATATACACCAAAGAAACAATGGGAAGAAAACTTACTTTAAAAAATGCTGGAATTATTTATGTTTGCTTTGTACTCAGTAATACAGTTACAGTTTTCGAGAGCCACAAGGGCAGTTCTACCCATCTTGTAGGAGCTTTATGAGTGGGCACGGACTTGATGGCAGGGAAAAGCAGAAGGAAATAGGAGAGAGAATGACCCTGAAGTAAGGGCTAACATCTTCAAAAACTAAGTAGACGTGCGGATGGGAAGTTGGGGGTTTTGAGAGGTGGGAGGAGGGATCATCTGGAAGGAACGAAGAGGCTATGATAGACCTCTCCTCCATGGTAAGGTATCTTCCTTCTGTGTGCAATTAGTGGACTCCTCACTTAGATGGCTGCTTGTTTTGAGGTCCCAGATGCTGCTATTCTTTTCTGACAGCCGGACATCATCTGGTTAGAATGCCTAATATTTCTGCTGAAGAGCAGTGGGTGGTTTGGAACTGCTAACCTTGCAGCCGAGCATAAAACCCTCAATGCTACCAGAGTTCCAGTAGAGATTGTATTATGTGTCAAATTTAATCAGATGGCTACTAGCAGCATCAGGTCTACAACTCCAGCCTGTTCCTCTCCTCTTTCCTTCTGTTTTTCTTTGAGCAGCAGAAAATAGCACCTGCACCAGGGGCCTGCCATGTTGGCAGTTAAACATGCAGGCTCCAAATTTAGAATCCTTGAGGCCAAACATTACCTCTGATACTTACTAGCCCTGCAATCTATCTTGGCCAAATAATTCAATCTCTCTGTGCTTTGCTTTCCTCTTCTACAAAATAAACCGCATACTAGTGTTATGGCTAACTTTGCGATGAGAATTAAATAACTGCATAACAGCAGTGACAGATATGCTGCTATTTAGAAAGTTCTCTGCTAACTGCTGATATGATAGAGATAACGAAGACCAATAACTTCATGCACAACTGTTTTTGTTTGATATGAAGTTTAAGAACAATAATAAAAATTGAGATACTATTTATAAGTTTGGCTATTTCAGAGATCCAAATGTCCATGTTCTCATAACATTGGAAGGTCTCATCAAGGGTCAACTGCCTGCAGCAAAAAGCAGCAGTAGTCCACACCCCTCCTGCAGTGTCTGTTCCCCTGCACTGCCGGGAATACTTAACACGGCCCTTCTTATAGTCTTTGTGACTCCCACCAAATGACTGGGCCCCACAGAAACGCACTAGCATTGAGCTGATGATAACTCACATAGACCCTGTATAGGGGTTCTAAGGCTGTAAGTTCTTATGGAAGCAGTGGCTTTTGGATTTGAACTGCTGGCTTTCAGTTACTCATCCAATGCTCACCCACAGCACCACCAGGGCTCTGTAATGACTAGGTAGGACTATGCAATGTGAGATTCTCGTGACCTATTAAGGGACTTGGATAAAAAGCCAAATCCATCGCCATTGAGTCTAATTTGACTCATAATGACCCTAGAGCACAGAGACGGTGAATCTTTACTGAAGCAAATGTCTTCGGCTTTCTTTTCAGTGCTGGCCTTTCAATTGACAGCCCAACATTTGACCCACTTCATCATTAGGGCTCACTAATAATGCAAATGAGATACAAGGTATTCTGCAGGGAGGGGGGCATGCAAATAAAGTCTATGAAACCCTACCACAGGGATTGGTCAGTTTTACCATCCCACTAGACTTAAAGTATCCCAAAGGAAGACAGAGGTATCTAACTACCATCAAGATTGATGCCCTAGGAAGAGATTGTACTTTTGGACCAGAGATTCCTGTGCTGAGTGTCTCTAGTGCCATAGCTCTCTGTCTCCTGCAGCAGAGGAAGCAAGACCAGGAGACTGGCAGGGGGCAGCAGTGAGCTTCCTGGCCTCTAGAGCGAGAAAAGCGAGTGCCTTTGAGCAAAAGACTGGCTGGCTGAGTGGGCCTTTGAACACTTATTAATAGAACTAAAAGAGCTCTGGGACAGTTGCCTGTGCTTTGAAGGGGCACTGGTTCAACGGCTGGAAAAGGTCGTGTGTCAGTCTGGATTGGCCAGAGAAACAAATTTAGAGACACTCATATATGTGTGTGAGAGTTTTCTATTCAAGAGTAATTATGTATTATGAAAACATACCAGGCCAGTACAGATCAAGTCCCTAAGTCAGATGTTAACCCATAAGTTCGATGTTTGGTCATGAATTCCTCTTCAGACTCACACAGCACATGCAATGATGCTGAATGCAGGAAGATCATAGGTCAGTGAGTGGAAAGGCTTGTGGATCCAGTGGCAGTAGAAGCATCTCAGTGCTGGTGTGGGTCTCCAGATAGCTTCTCCAGCTCCAGGACTCTGGCGGTCATCAGCATAGCCCCATGTAGCTTTTCAACAGGAATGTGAAGCAGAGAGAGATTGTGGGTCCCACCTCCAGGGAGGTAGACAGGAGTCCCCAGAATCCTCAGAAGAAGGTCATGCCTACACAGAGGAATCATTGGCTATGACCTCATTGACAGGCTAGACTCCACCCCTTCGCTCAAGTTGATGGGAGATTATCTACCTGCCACATTCCTATGATATTGCCTGAAACTGTTTTGATAGAATAATTGTACTCTGAGTGTTTCTGATCCTGAACGAAACCCTGTTATTCCTTACTAAACCGCATCACTGTAAGTATTCGCTGTAGTTCTGTGTGGTCATTGTAATGAATTATTGAATTCTGCAGAGGAGTAAACAGTCTCATAGGAGGGACTGTTGGTGTCAGAATGATAAAAATTGCAGGGTGGGGGTATACCTGAACTCTGACTCACAGGGACTGGTCTTGGGCTGTTGATGGTGATTCTCTCTCCACTGGGTGAAGTTACAGGAGGTCAGAGACTGCCCTCCGCCAGTTTTGCAGCACCCCTCAGATTTCCAGCTTTTAGCTTTACTCTTTTACTGCATTTAATTTGATAATAAAAGTCCTATAATATGAATTTTATCTTTTAGATGCTAGAAAATTTGTTAAAAGCTTTTTAGTGTAATCATTACTCTTTAAATGTCTGTGTTAGTCAGGGCAGATTAGAGGAAAAAATTTCATAGATACGCATATAGGTATAAGGAAAAGGTTTAGGGATGAGCCCTGGTGGCGTAGTGGCTGTGCGCGGGACTGCGGCCCACTGGGACGGAGGTTCAATTCCAGCAGTGGGGCTGGGCCTCCTACTCCCACCACCGGAGAGCAGTGATGCCAAAAAAAAAAAAAAAAAGCAAAAGGTTTATATACAGGAGGAACAGGACATTGAGCCCAGTCCAGTTCAAAGTCATAAGTCCGATATTAACCCATTTGCCCGAAATCAGTCTATAAAGTCTCCTTCCGACTCACAAAGTTACAGGTCAGGGGGTGCAGAATCCCCGTGCTGGCAGGGGTCTCCACATGCCTCCTCGCTTCCAGGGTTCAGGGTCTATCAACAGCAGAAGCAACTCATCGCTGGCAGAGGTTTCCATGTGGCCACCCCAGCTTTAGAGGTCTGGCTCCATCAGGGCAAAGCTGTGTGGTCTCTCCGCTGGCTCCTCCAGCTTCTCGGACGCTGCCATCTTGTTTTGTCTGTGATTAATCGTCTCTGAGACTAACTCCCAACAACTGGGGAAGATAGCTTCTCATCTTCACGAGGGAAATATCGCGAGATTTCTCAGAAGTCTCAGGAGAAAGCCATGCCCACATAGAGGTCTCATTGGCTACTCAATGGCTTTCTCCAGATTAACAGGCTAGACTCCACCCCTACATCTCAATCATAAAATTAACATAAGCACATGACTGCCACAATGTCTTAGTATCTTCCATTAGAGCAAGAATTGTCATACCAATAATGTAACAACATCTCAAAAAATCAAGTATGTTTTTAACCAGTGAAAATTGAAATTAAATCAAGACTGACATAATTTGTTTATAAATAAAGGAAACTACATGAGATTGACCAAAAAATGGACAAAGGATTTGAACAGACATTTGACTAAAGAAGATCTAAAAAGCCAAACCAGCTGTCCATGGTCAATTCCAAGATTTGGTGACCCCCAACTGTGTCAATGTAGCGGTGCTCTGTAATATTTTCAATGGCCTTTCTTCTGAGACACCTCTTGGGGAATTAAAACCATTCACTTTTCTACTAGTGCCCTAGTTATTAAACATTTCTGCCACCCAGAGACTCCTAAAGAAGATGTACAAATGACTGATATTCCCAGGAAAAGATATATCCCATCAGTGAAATTCAAATAAAAACCGCAATATTAATATGAAGGCTATGATCAGAAAAGCAGAAATGTTGATGAGGCTGTTGGGAAATTGACATCTTCATCCACTGTCCGTAGGATTGGAAAATGATGTGTCTGAAGCAAACAGTTTGGTGAGTCTTCCAAAAGTTAAACATAGAATGATCTTCCATTGCTGTGGAATAGAAGTAGACTGCCTTTCCTTTTCCTAAAAACTGGCTTGTACGTTCAACCCTCAGATCTTTCCATGAACAGCCAAATGCTGAACCCAGAGTGTCACAAGTGGTCCTTTGTAGCGCCAGGTTGTCGTCAGGGTTGTCATAGCAACCCTGTGGCGAACAGAATGCCTAGTCCTGTCCCATCCTCATCATAGTTTTTGTTTGTGTCCATTGTTGCAGTTACTATGTCAATCATCTCATTGAGGGTCTTCTTGTCCACTGACCTTCCACTTTACTAAGCATGATGCCCTTTTCCAGGGACTGGTGTCTTCCGATCACTGTCATCCAGTCATTCCTAACTCTCAGTGACATCCTTCTCCCCCGCCCCCCACCCCTGAGGTTCTGAGTCTGTAACTGTTTCCAAGACTAGAAGGCCCAGTCTTTCTCCTGATAAAGAGCCTTGGCAGTGGCATGTGTTGGGCTGCGATCCACGTGATTAGCAGTTGGAAACCACCAGCTGCTCCTTAGACTGGCCTCGGTCCTGGCCTATGAGATATTTTTTTCTTGTCCCTGGTGAGACTAAGTGCCTCACTGCTATTGAGTCAATTCTAACTTCCAGCCGTGGTGGTGGTGGTGGTGGTGGGACAGTAAGAGGAGCGAGTATCCAGGAGACCAGGAAGAAAATGACTGTTTGGAAAGGGGTTGTTTAGCAATTGTACAATTCTACTTGACATGATTGAACTATGGAATGATATGTGTTAAATCCCAATTAACACTAAGTTAATAAACATGAAAGTCTATAATACAGAAAAACGGAGGAAACTGATCGTGGTGCTGACTATACAGCTTTTAGTAGTAAGGTTATCTGCTTCCTTTAGGGTTTGCAGCGCAGAAACGCTGCCTCAGGTCAGAATCTGCTTGATGACAGTGAGTTATTTGCTTGGTTTGGCTTGGTAGAATAAATGTTCTCCAGTTCCCGAGACCGAAACCCAAAAGCAAATCCATTGGCCTGGAGTGGAACGGACTCATAGCGACCTGATAAGACAGAATAGGACTGCCCTCCTGGGTTTCAGAGACTGTAATCTCTACAGAAGCAGACAATCGGATCTTTCTCTTGCAAAGCGTGCTTGTGGGTTCAAACTGCTAACCTCATCGTTAGCAGCCCAGGGTGTAACTGTCAGCGTTTTTCCCTCAGACTCAAAGGGCAGGAAAGTCTTTCCGTCAAAAGAACTTTTCACATCTGACTATACCACCTTGGACGTCCAGGGAGTTCGGACAATCACTTGGCGGGAAAAGAATAAGATAGAGACCAAATTTGCAACATCTGTTTAGTTTCTAAGCGGAGATCCGTGTGTCAGCTTTCCTGCCTTGTGGGACTTGAAGTCCAGAGAGAAGAGCTCAGGGATGGTGCAGCCGGGAGCACGGCCGCCCTTGATTTGTCTCAGCTGTCAGGACTACAACTCCCTGGGAACACCGGGAGGCCGCGTTCCAGCGGCCGCCAACCTATCGTGCCCGAGCGGAGCTGGCCCCGCCTCCGAGCTCGGAGGACAGCCTCCACCAATGGGCGAGCTCCCAGGGCCAACCCTGCGGGTTAGGTTGTGAGGCCCGGGCCGGGGGGAGGGGGCGGGGAGGAGCCCCGGGGGTTCAGAACGAGCTCGGGAGCAGGGTGGGTCCGGGCGTTCGGCGCGCCCTTCATTGAAGCGGCAGTGGCCGGGCTGGGCGCCGAGAGGGGGCGGCGACGGCGCGGCTGGAAAATGCCGGTGCATTCCCGAGGGGATAAGAAGGAGACCAACCATCACGATGAGATGGAGGTGGACTACGCCGAAAACGAGGGGAGCAGCTCGGAGGACGAGGACACGGAGAGCTCGTCGGTCTCCGAGGATGGCGACAGCTCAGGTGCGTGTCCCGGCGGGGCTGCGGCTCCGAGGGGCGCGCGGCAGGCCGCTCGCCGCACGCGGGGCAGCCGAGTCTGGCTGCGAGCGCTGGGCGGGGAGACCGGGAAGGGGCGGGGATTGGCTCCGGGCCCTGGGCAGCACCCGGACGGGTCGTGGGGCGCCGCCTGGCCCCAGGCGTGTCCCCGGGGCGGCGCGCGCGTCCAGACTTGCCGGGTCCTCGAGGGGACGACTGCTCAGCTTGCTGGCCCCGCCCCTGGGACCTCCGGGCGGACAGTGTCCAGGGGCCGTGCCGAGGGCGGGGCACCCCACGGCTGGCGTGGGAGACCCAGGAAATGCCCTCTTCTGCCCCGACCACGGACCTCTTTCTTTTTTCGCCTTTGCAGCTGGACTTCTCCACGTGGGTGGATTATCGGGGGAGATTTGCCCTGGGCTTGGACGGACTTGAAAAAATAAAATAAAAACCAGACAAATTCACTGCTTTCGTGTCGATTCTGACTCGTAGCCACCCGATGGGACACAAAACTGGCCCTGGGGTTTCGGAGACTGTAGGTCTTTCCGAGAGTAGGAAGCCTCATTTGATTAACCTTGGCTTCCAGTCAGCCACTCACGCAGCATTTGACATCAGCTCTCTTTCTGGGGCTGACTTGGGAGCTGTCCAGTTCACGCCATATTTTCCTAAACTTTTCAAGTGAGCCGCAGGGACCACCTTCAAGGTGATCTTTGGATGTTCCACTTATGTTTTAAAATGGACTCTTTCGTGCCTGCTTTCAATTCTTTCAAATTTCTTTCCCTCTACTTTTCTAGCTTTGGGTTATTTTAATTTAGTCTTATGTTCATTTATTTATCTTGGGTGAGGGTGGGAAGGACCGACACCATAATCAGTTTTGCAAACTTTCAGTTGTTTAACAAGGATGTTGCTTATGTGGTTGGTAGGTGCTAGGGAGTTGACTTTTAGCCAAGCTGTAGATGACAGTCCACGAGTGTGTTGACTTTTAGCCACGCCGTATATGTCAGCCCATCCGTCCTCACAAATCAGGGATGCTTCTGTCCATTGGTGGAACTACTGTCAATTCACCTCCTGAAGGTCTCCTTCTTTTTCATGAATCACTCCCAAGCAGTTATAATAGTTATAATCCGGTCTCCTTGAAGACAGTTAAAAAGCTGTCGTAATTTACCACTTGATTAGATTAAAAAGGAATGCTTAACTATAAATGATGTTTCAGAAATTTGAGACAGGCTATCTTTTCTGAAAAGGATTATTGAGACATTGTGTGATAACAATGTGTGTAACAAAACGAACCACTGCCTGATCCTCTGTTTGTTTGAAACCTTTTTTTTCAGCCACTGTGTCAATCCCATATTCCCACTGAATGGTCTTCCTCTTTTTCACTCACTCTACTAAGCATGATGCCCCTTTCCAGGGCCCAGTCCTACCAGCTTCATTGCTTATAAGGAGCATTCTGGTTGTACTTCCTCCAAGATAGATTTGTTTGTTCTTCCAGTAGTCCAAGGTACTATCAGTCTTCTTCCCTACTCCATAGTTACATGCATCAGTGTCTCTCCAGTACTCTGTATTCCTTGTCCAGCCTCCACAGGCATCTGAGGCCATTGAAAATAGTAGGAGGCTTGAGTGAAGCACACCTTAGTCCTGAAAGTGACATCTTTGCTCTTTATCATGGTCATTTGCAGCAGATTTACTCAGTGCAAAACCTTGCCTGCTCTTTCCATGAGCATGAGGGTGATGCAATTAAAGTGAAGTCTTAACAACCTCAGTCTTTTCTCTGTTTATTATGATGTCGTCTACTAGTGTAGTTGTAATGATTTTCTTTTCATCAAGTTATAGTCCAGACTGAAAACTCCAGTCTTTGATCTCCATCAGCAAGTCCCTCAGAAGAGAGGTCCTCCTCTCTGCAAACAGTTATTTCCTCTGCATCATGAAGGTTGTTTATGGGCCTTCCTATAGTTACCCAAGTGTCCTAGGGGGAGCAGTTTAAAAAAAAGTGCAAAGGCTTATTTAATAGAGTGAGAGAACCAGTTTGATTGGGAGAAAGATTTGAGCTATGAAGGGGAAAGAAAGGTATACATATGAAAAATTTCAAAGGAAACATAACAGAATATTCATGAATGCAAGTTTAGCACAAGAGGGGTGAAAGGTTAGTACAAAAATCCCAATGCAGGAAATAAAAAGTAAAAGTTTTAGGATAAAAATGAGAGATGAATAGTAGGACAATATTCTAAAATAGGTTGCACTTGAGGTGATGCTTTTAAGAACGTCCAACCGATAGACGGGCCTGTGTTCTTGGGACATTCCTGGTTTGGGAATAATAACTCAACAGTCATCCGCCTAGATTTGGAATGCTTGAAAAGCAGCAGGACCGCAACAAAGAGGAAGCCCTCCAACAGGGTGGATTGGCACAGCGATTCCACTGAGGAGCTCAAGCATCAGAATGGGCGTGACGCTGGCCCAGGCGCAGACGTGTTTCCTTCTGTAGCATACACGGTCAGTGAGTTGGAGTGGACCTGAAGGCACGCAAGAACCACATAGAGAAAGACCGCCACGTGTCTGTCAGTGTGTCCTCCTGCGATGGTGTGTGGGTTGCTGTGACGATGGGCTCGATGTCACTGATAGTTTACATACCAGCAGGGTTACCCAAAGTGAAGCGGTGTCAGCAGAGTGCTCAGACATTGAAGAAGGAAGAGGCTGTCCATACCTGAGGAATTGGCCCCTGACAACCTTATGAATAGCAGCAGAAGAATGTCCGATAGGGGGCTGAGCCCCGGTGGTGTAGTGGTTGTGTGCGGCACTGCGGCCCACTGGGATGGAGGTTCAATCCCGGCTCCCAGGAGCAAAGGCTGGGCCTCCTACCCCCACCACCTGAGGGCAGTGATGCCTAAAAAAAAAAAGAATGTCCGATAAAGTGCCGGAAAATGAGCTCCCTCAGATCGGAAAACAATACAAAGATGGCTGAGGAAGAGCTACCGTCTCTAAAGTAGAGTAGACCATAATGAAGTGGGAGGAATAAAGTACTTTTCTGAAGGAAGTAAAGCCCCTTGGATCTTCGTTTGCCGATGGGGCACAACACAAAATGAAGAGAGATAGCTGCAAATACCTATTAATGGTTGGAATGGGGGAAGTAGAAAGTATGAATCCAGGAAAATTGGATTTCATCAAAAATGAAATGAACTCCACAAAGACCATTCTCCGAGGCATTATGTGAGCCAGAATAGGCTGCAATGGACTCTTTTGAGTCCTGTGGATAATCGTATGATTTGAATGTACCCCAAAATAACTGGTTGACATTCAGCTGTTTCTTGAGGTAGCATCTGATCAGGAACTGAGATTAGAAGTTCAAATTGCACTGAAGCCTAAAGGGAAAGAGTGACGGATTGGCAGTTGTAGTGTTATAAAAAGCTGAAGAAGCGCTGGATGGACCTACCTATGTTAGGAAATTTGGAAGAAACCAACTGACGAGATCTATATTTGTGACCATTCCAAGGAAATGTGACCCATCACATAAAAGTGAAATTTTGCTAAAGATCGTCCAACCACAGTTATAGCAGTACTCTGACAGAAATTCAAGCCAGAAAAAGAAGAGGATATGGAATGAAGGATATCAGTGCTGAAGTTAAATGGCTGTTGGCTGAAAGCAGAGAATGCCAGAAAATATGTCCTTGTATATTATGGACGATACATTTGATTGTGTGGATTCTAACAAATTACTGTTTGCTGATCCTGACGTGGTAACCTACTAAATCCTCCAATTGCTCACTGCTACTGAGGCTATTTCAACTTGTGGCAACCTTACAGGACGGAGTAGAAGTGCCCTGTGGGTGTTTGAGACTGGAACGCTTTACGAGAGTTGAAAGCCTCATCCTCCTCTTGTGGTGCAGCTGGTGATTTTGAACTGGTGGCTGCTGACATTGCACTTAGAAACCCGATGAGTAACCACTATCCCTCTCAAATTCCCTCTCAAAAGCTCCTTAATTGTGAGTATTGTGTGTGAGTTCTGCATGGTTCTTGCAATGAATTAGTGAATCCCACATAGAGTGTCTTGGGAGAAACAGTTGATTTTAAGAGTAGGTAAAGAAGGATGGAATGTAAATGCACATTGCACCCCTGTCTCTTGGCAATCGGGAAGCCAGAGGAAGTCATACATGGCCCATCTCCCATGACAATTTCTGCACTGTTACATGATTTCCACTTGTAGAACTCTATGTAACAGAACGAAACACTGCCTGCGCTTAACCCATCTGCACAGTTGTTCTGTTTGAACCCATCGCTGCAGCCATATGTCTTCCTGCTTTTTACTGTCCTTTGTCAAACATTTTCTGAGGAAAAAAGAGTATTTTCTGAGGAACAACCATGTGCAGGGATATTTTCCATCATCAGGAGAGGTGTTATAGCTTTTTTCCTTCATCCCTATTTCACGTTGCAATGTTTTTCTTTAGCTTTCTTCCTGAGAAGTGTTTTCTTGCTTTCCCACCTTGATTATTCCCTACCTAGCCACGGACTTCTCGCTACCTCACTCCTCAACACCCAAGGCTGTTTACTTTGCTTCAACAGAAACACTGCATCATGGTCCGACCAGATTCAGACTGCTCTTAGCACCACAGCCTTGTACATATCTCTCTGAGCAGCGTTGAGGAGTCCCCACTCTTCCTGGGAGAAGTCAATGGTCACCTCTCTGCTCATCTTCAGGCACTACAGCAGACGATGTTCTGCGGCTATTCATAAGATTTTTGGGCTGAGCCCGGTGATGTAGTGGTTGAGTGCGGGACTGCGACCCATGAACTTGGCAGTTCAAATCCAGCAGCAGCTCTCCGGGAGCAAGGCTGGGTGCTCCCATGACCACCAGAGGGCAGTGATTGCCCCTACCCCCCAAAAAAAGATTTTCAGCATATCTGACACTGTTCCACTGTTGTTCTCTCAGAAGTGGGCAACCTTTCTTTCTAGTCTCTTTTTAGTTGGGAAGTTCTGCTGAAACTTGTGTCTCTTAGGCGACTCTGTTGGTATGTGAAATATATTTGAAAGAAACTTGACTTAGCTTACAGCATTATAGAACTATGCAAGCCACTACAGTAGGACAAGGCGAGGGCTGGTGTTTTCCTTAAGTCTGAGGAAATCTAGCATCTAACTAAATGTATTTCCTAGAGGTGTAAAGCACATTGTTTCCAAGTATGCTTTGCTTTTTGGAAGGGAGCTGGATTAGTGCTTAAATTCTGAGCATTGGGCTTGCAAAAGGCTGTGGGTTATCACAGGACACTCATTTTGGGTCTCTATGTAAATTCAGCCTCCACAGAGTTCTTTTGGACTTTTGACCAGCAAGGTAAAAAGTGTCGCCCTCAGGCAGAGTATGTTTGCCATGACTCCCTAACCATCTAGGGAGGGACCGTCTTTCCTGCCGGGACTTGTTTGGGCAATTTCCTTGATGGATATTGGGGTCAGGGTCATGTGGATATGAGTCATTTTCTGACTGTCTTGGTCTGAGGGCCTCAAAATCAAGCCTGAAAGTTTTTCTAATTTGCTATAGTACAAATTGCTGGGATAAATTGACCTGACAGGCATGCTTTTGTGAAAATTTTGTTTGTTGTCCATGTTCTCATAGTTTGAAACCAGTTCTTTTAAAATGAGTTAAGAGGAATAAGCAGGTCTCACGATCCACATAGGAACTAGCTGACACTCTTGGGTAATCCTCTGACTCTAAACACAAGGTTGGCAGTTCAAAACTACTGGCTGCTCTGGGAGAAAGATGAGGAGGGCGGCCCTTGAGAAGATTGACCGCCTCGGAAAACCTCTGTAGGGTCACTTTGAGCAGGAATCAACTCAATGGCAGGTTTGTTGTTGTTAATATTTTTGTAGTGGCACCTATACACATACTCCTTCAGCCACAAAGACAAATGAAGCCTTACATATTATGTGCCTATGTGACTGAACCTTGAAAACATGTCAAGTGACATAAGTCAACCACAGACAGATGTTTATGATCTCATTTATGTGAAATAATAAGCAGACATATAGATAGCAAAGCTATCAGTGGTTACCAGGGGAGGGGGATAGCAGGTGTCCTGGTGACATAGTGGGCTACAGCGTGGGGTGCTAATCACAAGGTCAGCAGTTTGAACCCACAGGTGATTTCAATTGAGAGAGATGAGCCTGTCTCGTCCTGTAAAGATTTAATGTCTTAGAAATTCGAAAGAGCAGTTCGACTGTCTTATAGGGCCACTATGAGTTGGAATTTTGTCCTTGTGGGGACAAGGTGGGGGAAGAAGGAGGGCCATTGTTTAGGAAGCTTTGAGTTTCTGTTTTGCAGTGATGGAAAATTTCGCAAGTTATGGGTGATGATGGATAGGCTCAGAGTTTCAGCCTCTCTAATCCTCAGTTCTTGTCCAGCTCACAGGAAAGAAAGTGGGCGAGGGACTACTTTCGGTTTGAACAGAAAGAGTGTGTTTATTGAAGGAAAACAAATCCAAAGGGCCCTTACCCAGTCTGAAAGGCCTGGCAAGAATGTAGACCCGAGCCTTACATTCTTTTTTTTTTTTCCCCTTTTGATTATGTGACCCCTTATTTTTTATCACTTTAGAGTTATAGAGGGTCTTTTTTCCTTTGTTTTTTAATTAAATACATTTATGTGGGGCTCTTACATCTCTTGTCACAATCCATACATTCATTCCATTGTGTCCAGCACATTTGCACATAAGCTGCCATCATCATTTTCAAGGCATTTTCTTCTCACTTGAGAGCCCGACATCAGCTCCCCATTTCTTCCTCTTCCCCACAAACCCTTGATAAGTTATAGATTATTATTTTCATATTTCACATTGTCCTCTGTTGCCCCTCACCCACTTTTCCATAGACTCAAGTACTCCCTCAACACAAGAACACTTTGTTCTAATAATCCGGCATTCTGGGATGCTCACCTTCCTGACACCATCACTGAAGACAAAATGGGTACATAAGCAAATGTGGTGAAGAAAGCTGATAGTGCCTGGCTATCAAAAGATATAGCATCTGGGGTCTTAAAGGTGTGAAGATAAACAAGCAGCCATCTAGCTGACAAGCAATAAAGCCCACATGGAAGAAGCACACCAGCCCGTGTGATCATGAGATGTCGATGGGATCAGGGATCAGGTATCAGGCATCTAAGACCCAGAACGAAATCACACCCGATGTAAATTGGTGGGGGGTGGTGGTGGCATGTCTGTAGACAATTGGACATCCCTTCACAAGGGGTCATGGGAGAGATGAGCTATTCAGGATGCAGTCTAGCACCGATGAAACGCACAACTTCCAGTTCTTTGGTGTTCCCTTCCCTCCAATATCATGGCCTCAATTCTACTTACAAATCAGATTAGATCAGAGCATGCACACTGTTACAGAAAAGGGTCATAAACACATGGAATCCAGGATACATAAGGCCCTCAGAGCCAACAAGGAGAGTAGAGATACCAGGAGGATTAGGGGAGCCTGGGGTGGGGGTAGGGGGCGGGCACGAAGAGGATCAACATATAACCCCCTCCCAGTGGGACAACAGCTTTGCATTCTTAATGGTGGATCTCCCATCATAGACTAGCTTTTGGGCAGGTCTTCTGCTATTAGCTATTCTTCTAGTGTACCTCCTTCTGGGTATGTGCATCCTCCCACTCCAGACTTCATGCTGTGCCCTTGTCTCAGACCCCAAATCCAAGCATCTAGTCATTGTGGCAGGTAGTCTGAATATCTTGTCTTTCTCTACCCAGCCCCTCACCATCTCTGGTGTCTTCCATTGGTAAGAAAATGTCTTATCAGTACTTTACCTTCCTTTGTGTTGGATAGGTCTGCGTGGGGAAAGGATCTCCTCCTCGCCTTTGTGTGGTAGACATAGGTTAAGAGAAGTGGGCCTCCTCTCCTTTGGTTACAGTTTCTGCCAGATTCATGCCATCATACTTCTTCCCCTTTGCCTGCCTGCGTCCACCTAACAATGACCACAAACAAATTAATATAATTGATATCACTAAATTGTACATCTGAAATATTGTTTTATATATATACACGCACATATATATTCTAGAGATTGTGGTCATTTTAACTCTCAGCTATTTAGGAAAATCTACCATGCAATTATTTTGGTTGAATGTTTTCTTTTAAAGCTCAATATAGTCCTTGCATACCCAGCTATCATTAATTTTGCATGGCTATTTGATTTTTTTATGAACAGAAATGGATGATGAAGACTGTGAAAGAAGAAGAATGGAATGTTTAGATGAAATGTCCAATCTTGAAAAACAGTTTACGGATCTCAAAGATCAGTAAGTAGTGCCTCCAGAAGGTCATTATCATGGATTCTCAACTGTTTCCTATGTATGTTAGCATGAGGGATCATGCTTAATCTGAACTGCTTTTCCTTTTGTGTTTTATGGGACTGATCTGAAAGAGGCTTCGGTAATTGTATACTGATGATCTGGTTAACTAAATTGAAGGTTTGAGGTAGGGGACTTATGGGAAGAGGGGACGAGGAGATCTAGTAAGTTTCTATGTGGGCGTTGATTAAAATCTTGCGTGTTTTGGCTCTAATCTGCTTTTTTCTTTTGTTAAATAACTGAATAGTATTTTAAGAATATACTATAATATTTCTCAAAGACCTGACTAGGGAAAATTTTTACTTGTATTTTCTCACTGGGCAGTCCATACAATGACATGTTTTCACATGTATTTTTTAGTTGGCTTCTTGCAGCAACTCCATGAGGTTGACAGATGGTGCTCTCACCACTTTACTTGTGAGAAAAGCGTCCTGATTATCTCGTGTTTTCTATAACAAATACCAGAAAACACCAAACATTGTTTTCTCCTGGTTTAGGAGGGTAGCAGTCAGAATGCAGGGTGTTGGCTCAAGCAGGAAGCGTCTTTCTGTCAGCTCAGCAGGAAGGTCCTGATCTCTTCCTGCTCCTGGGCAGTGTTCAGGGGGTTGGCATCTTTCCTCCTTTATATCAGCTTCCAGCCCTTGCTAATTGAATCTCATTAATATCTCAAAAGAGATAGGCTTGAAACATATCCTACAGTGGTCATGTTCTTTTAACATAGCACCAAATACCCATTCCCAAATGGGATGTAACCACTGATTGAGGTGTGAGGACTTACAATACACATTTTGGGGAGGCTATTCCATCTGTAATAGAGAAGTGTTGTGATAACTAAGGCAGGCTTTCTGCCTCTAAGTGTTACTGTGTACTTTCCACCAAGGTGCATTATTTTTGGGGGGGGGGGCATCACTGCTCTCCGGTGGTGGGAGTAGGAGGCCCAGCCCCACTGCTGGAATTGAACCTCTGTCCCAGTGGGCCACAGTCCCGCGCACAACCACTACGCCACCGGGGCTCAGCCCCAAGGTACATTATTTTGGAGGAAAAATATTGGAGTAGAAGGAGCTTGGGCTCAGAATCCAGGCTTCCTTCCACTGTTTAAAACGGGACAATAGCTTCTTTGTTATTCACTGTGAAGAGGGAATGAGCAATATGTAAAAATTTTAACTATGTGTAGGCCCTGGTTTCCCTCCCTCTTTGGTGAGATTAGTAACAAAGATTGGAGCCCTGTGAGTTGAGAGAATGTAGATACAATTTTGTAAAAAGCAAAGGGTATCTGTTTTATTTACTGTTGCTGCTACAACAGAGTGCTTGTAAGTGGATGACTTTAACAAATATTTGTTTTGTCATGGTTTAGGAGGCTAGATTTCTTCTTTTTTGGGGGGGAGTAGGAGGCCCAGTCTTTGGTGGGAGTAGGAGGCCCAGTCTTTGCACCTGTGGAGCCCCTGCTGGAATTGAATCTCCATCCCAGTGGGTCGCAGTCCCATGCACAACCACTATGCTACTGGGCTCAGCCCCTGGGTACTAGATTTCTTTTTTTTTTGGGGGGGGCATCACTGCCCTCTGGTGGTGGGAGTAGGAGACCCAGCCTTTGTTCCTGTGGAGTCGCTGCTGGAACTGAACCTCCATCCCAGTGGGCCGCAGTCCTGCGCTCAGCTCCTGGAGGCTAGATTTCTTTCTTTTTTTTCTTTTCTTCTTCTTTTTTTTTTTTTTGTGTGGCATCACTGCCCTGGTGGGAGTAGGAAGCCCAGCCTTGCTCCTGGAGAGCTGCTGCTGGATTTGAACTGCCAACCCTGTGGGCTGCAGTTCCAAACACTACCACTACGCCACCAGGTCTCAGAGGCTAGGTTTCTTATCCTGTCTCTTCAGCAACTAGTTCTTGGTTCCTTAGAGATCCCTCCATGGGACTTGACATCAGTTTTCTTCCTCTCTGCTTCCCTCACTTGATTATTTTAATTTCTTATATTTCAAAAAAGGTTCACACACACACACACACACACACACACGAGGTTCACTCAGGGCACACCCTATATAAGTCCCGCCTCATTAACAAAATGAAGATCCCAAACCCCAAACTCAAGTGCTATCGGGTCCCTTCTGACTCACCTCAGGAGAGCAGTGTAGAATTGGTCCTTGGGATTTCTGTGGCTGTAAAGCTTGATGGTAGTGGCCAGCCTCATTTTCCCCTCACAGAGAAACTGATGGTTTCGAACTGCAGACCTTATGGTCCGCAACGCAACCGTAACGCAGTATGCTCTTAAGGGTCTTCGCATAACAAAGAATATCATTTCCTAAATGGTAACATATAACCACAGGCATAGAACCCAAAGCACACACTGCCATAGCTACAGGGTAGAACTGCTACTGTGGGTTTTCGGGACTGGAACTCTGTGGGAGTAGAAAGTCTCATCTTTCTTCCTAGGAGAAGTTAGTGGCTTTGAAATGAGGACCTTGTGACTCGTTGTCTCCCAGGGCCACCACAGGAAAAGAAGTTAGGATTTATAACGTAAATATTTGGGGGGGATACAATCCATAGTGAAAAGCTTTCACTTTGAAACTTGCTGGCATGGACATGAATATGGCCACTTATTCAAGGTTGCAAAAGAAAAAAGAGCTTCTGAAAACCCCAAAATCTTAATTCAGAGGCTGACTTCTGAATTCTTCAGAACTTTGCTGCATATTCTTTTTCTCCTGTTTCTTCTGGAGAGAGGTTTGAGAAGAGATGAAAACTCAATAATAATTGCTAGGGAGGTGGTTCAAACATACCGTAAGATAGGTTTATCTTACAAATTCTAATATTTCTGGTCTTAACTTTTAAGGGCATTAGAAATAGATATGTAGCTGTCGGGTTAAGATAGCAAATTAACACAAGTAATCTATTTATAAGGAGATAGAAGTGTAAAAATTTGATTTTGAAAGATCTGGTATAATTTTTTTTTTTAATCCTAAGGATTTCCATGATTAATTCTAAATGAAATGAATTTGGATCCCGGAAGCAGTGTGGAATGTTGATCCCAGGCATTCTGGAAGCAAGTTTACATTTTTCCATTTCAGCACATGTAATTTATGAATCTCATGCACTTCATTAAGCTTTGACTATTGGGCTTTTAAAGTGCATTTGTGAGATGTGTTATGTGAGAAATGAAAATTACTGTCAAGCTGTACTACACCTCTGTAAGTTATCATAAACAACTTTTGCATAGGAGAACTCTCCCATCATTGTCCCTAATCTTGTTCATCTGCGGTTGGCAGATTTTTGTGTTCTCATGGCTCCCTTTGCCCACCAGCCAGTTCCCCCCACTAGCTTTACTCCTCTCTGGGAGTATTAAAAGTAGACCCAAGACTTTTATCTGATATGCTTCAAAGAAATGGTTTTCAGATGTTTCAGGAAAAAAAATGAATCCTTGCCCCATGTTTGTGATTTTTTTCCTATTGCCCCAATTGCTTTGCTTTGTTATTTTTATCTTATTGTACTATGTGTCTCTGCAAACCATCTCAAACCCCCTTTGGAAGGGGCAGGAAACATGATAGTAATAACACCATTATCCTGCCTCTCCCATTTTAGCACAACAGAACACCATAGCACACCCATCATAAGGCAGAAACCCCACCCTTTGCAGTTTCTATAGTGGTGGAAGATGAGTTCTTCTACCTCCTTAAGAAGATAAAGGAATTGATATCACCAAAGTTTTCATTCATTTTCACATTCAACATCCAGCAGACATTAATTGAAAATAGTATTGTAGGGCTGAGCCCCGGTGGCGTAGTGGTTGTGCGCGGGACTGCGGCCCACTGGGATGGAGGTTCAATTCCAGCTCACAGGAGCAAAGACTGGGCCTTTTACTCCCACCACCAGAGGGCAGTGATGCCCCAAAAAACAAAACAAAAAAAACCCTAAACAAACCAGAAAATAGTATTATATTTGTTACCAAGGGGCATAGTGTCTTTGCTTTTAAGGAATTTAGAGTCAAATCAGAAGATTCTGTTCTTTTAAACAAGGGTCCTTGGTAGCATGGTGGTTAAGGATTTGGTTGCTAACCAAATCAGAACTGGCTGAGCCCCGGTAGGGTAGTGGTTGAATGCGGGACTGTGACTGACTGGCTTGGCGGTTCAAATCCAGGAGCAGCAAGGCTGGGCCTCCCACTCCAACTAGAGGGCAGTGATGCCTAAGAAAAAAAATTAAAAAATTAAAATTAAAAATTAAGTAACAAATCAGAACTATAAGTCTGCCAACTACTCCTCAGGAGAAAGAGGTGGGAGTCCGCTACCCTAAAGGTGGTAGCTTTGGAAACGCTGCGGGGCATTTCTACTCTGCCTTCTAGGGCTGCTGTGTGTCGGAGTTGACTGACTGGCAGCCGCTTTTTAAAAACTTTTATTTATTTATTTATTTATTTTTCCTCCTCAGGCATCACTGCTCTCCGGTGGTGGGAGTAGGAGGCCCAGCCCCACTGCTGGAATTGAACCTCCGTCCCAGTGGGCCGCAGTCCCGCGCACAACCACTACGCCACTGGGGCTCAGTCCTAGCTTTTTTTTTTTTTTAAACTTTTAAACATTCACCCAAACTATTATTGCCAGTTCACGTCACCCGTTCATTCAATATCCTGGTTCTGAAATTGGGGATAATATATATATATATATATATATATATATATATATATATATATATATATATATTTTGCATTTCACCAAATGTGTGACAATTTCAGAAAGGTAAATACTGTGTTACCCTTTTCTGCCTTTATGCATGTTTGTCATTTTATCTTAAGCTTTAGAAAAATTCAGCCCAGATTTGATCATGCATTATTTTGGCAGGCAGTGTCGATAATGATTTCGCTGATTGGTGTTTTGTTTTCCTCCAAAGAATTGTTACTGTATTGATATTAGGATTTCATGATGAATCATATGAATCTCTGTACTGATTTCAATGATCTAAGCAAAAATCTATCTGGTGGATTAATAGAACATGAAAGCGATTAAGAAAAAATAATGTGTAGAAAGATGCTATTTTGTTGGAATCTTAAAAGTCATGTCCTCCTCTTTGCTTTGTTTAGGCTGTATAAAGAACGATTGAGTCAGGTAGATGCCAAACTACAAGAAGTTATAGCTGGAAAGGCACCAGAGTATTTGGAGCCACTGGCAACTTTGCAAGAAAACATGCAGATCCGCACAAAGGTAGCAGGTAGGAAAGCGAAACGCCTTCTCCACGTGCTCGGATATGAGCCCTCACATAAATGTCAAAGGTGGTTATCAAGCAGACGTTTGTAGTTAATGAGATGACCCATATGGACACACAGATCGGAATCGTTTTCACTGGCAGTCAACCCACAGTTACTTATCAAATAAAGACTTTTGGCTTTTTCTTTTTTTGCTGCTGGGGTATCAGATAGAAGGTTTCCTGACTTAGGTGGAATGTCTCGAATAGATAAATAGAGAGAGACCAAAGTGGTTACTAATAAAGTGGCTACCAGGCTTGGTAGGGAAGGAGCCAGGATACTCTGCTTCGGGGGCACTGAGTTCCTGTGAATGGTGGTGTCATAGATGCTGGTGATGATTACACAGAATGATGAGTGTAATCAGTGCCACTGAATTGTGCTTGTGAAATACGGTGATTTGGCAAATTTTTTTTTTTTTTTTTTTGTTTTGGGCATCACTGCCCTCACGTGGTGGGAGTAGGAGGCCCAGCCTTTGCTCCGTGGAGCTGGAATCGAACCTCCATCCCAGTGGGCCGCAGTCCCGCGCACAACCACTACGCCACCGGGGCTCAGCTCATTTGGCAAATATTTTGTCACATACAAGCGGCTTTAATATTTTACAGAAAAATTCCATGATCCTTTAATTCCATTTTTCAGGAACTTTTTGGTCACTCCCTAGTATAGTTTTAGCTATAATTAAAAAAAAAAAAGTCCTCAAGGCACTCACAATGTTATTGAGAAAGTACTTCTACATGTTAAACAATTAGAAGTTAGATACCCTTTCTTTAGGGTAACTGGTGCAATCACAGTTTAGTGTCCTATTAGGTAAGCCATATAGTAAATGAATTAACCTTAATTTAACCTTATCACTCTTTTTTTTTTTTCAGTTTTTTTTTGGGGGGCGCATCACTGCCCTCTTGGTAGTGGGAGTAGGAGGCCCAGCCTTTGCTCCTGTGAGCTGAAATTGAACCTCTAACCCAGTGGGCCACAGTCCCACGCATAACCACTACACCACCGGGGCTCAGCCCATCACTCTTTTTTTTTTTTGGATATCACTTCCCTGGTGGGAGTGGAAAACCCAGCCTTGCTCCTGGAGAGTTGCTGCTGGATTTGAACAGCCAACCCTGTAGTCCCCGCAGTCCCGCACACAACCACTACGCTACTGGGGTTCAGCCCTCTTATCACTCTTTTTATTTTATTTTTTTATTTTTTAAGACTAGTCAAGTGCAGTAGTGAGGGGGGGTAGACAAATAGGTCGACCAGTAATTGACTGTATAAGCAATCGTTGTGAGGTCTCACTACCTTTGGACCAGCCCTCTTATCACTCTTATAGATGAAAAATTACCAAGGCATTTTTGTTTCACTTATAAAAATTTTACTGGGGCTGAGCCCCGGTGGCATAGTGGTTGTGCGCGGGACTGCGGCCCACTGGGATGGAGGTTCGATTCCAGCTCCATGGAGCAAAGGCTGGGCCTCCTACTCCCACCACCTGAGGGCAGTGATGCCCCCCTCCCCCAAAAAAAAAAAAAAGAATTTTACTGACTGAGCCCCGGTGGCGTAGTGGTTGAGTGCAGAACTGCTGCCCACTGGGTTGACGGTTCAAATCCAGCAGCAGCTCTCCAGGAGCAAGACTGGGCCTCCCACTGCCACCAGAGGGCAGTGATGCCCCCCAAAAAAGAATTTTAGTTATAAGATTTTGAAATGTTTGATTAAGATATTCTAGAACAGGGCATTAGCCTTCAATGGGCTTCACCTGGCAATCTTGTTTAACTGCAGTTTCTGAGTCAGTGTCAGTGGTGGAAAGGCAACTTCTCAGAAGGGCCTCAAATCAGAGTGAGCCCGCTCAAAACCCTGCTTCAAACAGATTGTTTGAACATACATATATATTTTTTTCAGGTCAATTTGGCCACCCATTTGTGACCGAATAAAACGAAGATGCACTTCATTTGTATTGTTAGCAATCCAGTCTTATGTTTGGTCCAGGCTTAGTGTCGGGGTCCAGTCCTCATAACCAAGGAGTTTAGCTATTTAAAGGCCACCTACGATTTCTTGTAGTCAAAATTACAAAGTTAACTTTCATAAATGAAGATCCTGATTGAGAGTGGGGTTTTTTGTTTGTTTTTGCCTGTTCATAGGTAAGATGTTGATAAAAGCATTTTGTGCTTTAATAACTAAACACCTTAGTCCAAATTTTATTCTTGTGCTTACTATAAGTATGCTGATAATGTGATCCTTAACGTGCTGTCTTTGCATACTGGTTTAGCATCCCCTCAAAGTGAAAAATGTTCTGTACATCTTTGACATTCTATTTGACTTACTGACTATACAGGAAATTTTGCTTGAATACTTACTCAATTTCAGCTCTGTGGATTTTTTGCTTTTTGGTTTTATATAATAATGAGTGTGTGTGTTTGTGTCATTAATAGCATAGGTCCAAATCTCTATCCCCTGCTTTTACTACCCTTGAGAGAGAATTACATTTCTCAGGCCAACGGTACCACCGAGTTCAGAATACTTGTCTAGAACATTTGCCATCTTCCTGTTGTCTATTTTACATTACTGCCCTGGAGCTAAAGTTAAGCTCTACCTTAAAGGCCTGTCCGGAACCCTCCTCACACTATAAACTTGCTATGTGGAGTTACACACTTAATCATCTTTCTGGAAATGCCGAGTGCTTAGCTTTGAAAAGAAATCATAGTTGAAAAGCAGTGGTTTGGGTGAGTTATAGTAATCTAGTTGTTATGACACTTTTTTTTGGGGGGGGGGTCATCACTATCCTCTGGTAGTCGTGGGAGCTACCCAGCCTTGCTCCTGGAGAGCCACTGCTGGATTTGAACCGCCAAGCCCGTGGGCCGCAGTCCCGCACTCAACCACTACGCCACCGGGGCTCAGCCCTGATGACATATTTTATCATCACTCTGTTTTCATTGTGAGCCCTGAGGGTTTATTATTTTTTTTATAGGAAGAGTTTTATTTCCATTTCGATCATTAGCTGTTAAACATTTAGGAGTATTCTTTAGAAGAATGGGATAACTAAAATTAGGTAGTTTTGTTTTTCCTAGCTCTTAAAATTCTTGATTGTCTTAAGTCTTCCTTGGTAAAGATTTTAAGTGATTTTTTATTTTTAGCTTTCAAAGATAAAGTTAGAGGCACTTGTCAATTTCTCCTTTCTTCATCTCATAAAATATGATGAGGACAGAGTTCTTGGAGGGAAGTGATAATGAAACCTCTTATTGCTAACATAATCAGAGTAATTGTGTTTGGTTGCAGGAATCTATAGAGAGCTCTGCTTAGAATCTGTAAAGAACAAATATGAATGTGAAATTCAAGCTTCTCGCCAACATTGTGAGGTACTGATATTTTGCTTAACTTTTAAGCTAATTTCATCTCTTCAAGCCTTTTTTGAGTACAGTAGTTAAAAAATGGAATGAAGTGAAACACCACTACATAGTGCTTCAGCTTATCACTTATGTATGATTTCACCCTGCCACCCCCACCTCAAATCAACTGCATTGAAAACTGTATTGGGAATAGGACACGCAAAGGGAGGGGAGAACAAAAACCAACTGATATGATTCGAGAATTTTTGCAACTGTTACTTGAAAACGTCATGTAAAGATTATACCATTTGGCATCACTGAAGATATTATTATAATTAATGTAATATGGAAGTTAAACTGCAAAAAGGTAATATCTAATGGTACAGTTAAATAAAATCATGGGCTATGAAATTAACTTCAGACTCTCAATTCCTGTTTACACATTTTAAACAAAGACTATTTACAGGGAAACAGTTGTATTTCTTTATATATTCTGTTTATTTTCAGTAGTTTTTAATTAAACAATGTTATCTTTGCAATGATTTTTTTATATAAGTTGGAAAACATCGTACATATACCAGGAATAATAGGGTATGTTTTATAATTCTTTTTAAAAAACAGTTTAATTAATTTTAATTTATTTTTAACCCAGTATATCCAATATATGATCACTTTGCTATAAAATCAACTTAGTGGTATTGTTCGTTAGTACTTTTCATCGAGTCGGTTCCACCCAATGGCCATCCTATGTGTGTAGAACTGCTTCCTTGGGGTTTAGACTTTGGGAACACATTGCCTGCACTGTCTCTTAAGGCCTCTGGTTCAGCTACCACCTTTCGGCCTGTCGTCCGTTGACGCGTTTGTCCTTTTCAGGGACTCCAAAAACATATTGTCATTAGATGTCATCAAACTTGGGCAATTGCAGCCCCTCCCGATAGCAGTCGAGGCTGGGATGGCACAGAGAGTGGGGATGCCGGAACTTGCCAGAGAGTAGATGTTCGAATGTCAGCCTATCAGGTTGTTGATGGCAGATGCTCTCCAGGAGGCTGTGGGTCTCAGTGATCCCAGCAGGTACTCTAGAACTAAACATCGTCTTCTGTATCATTCCCACATTCGTTGCTTTGTTTAAATCCATCGTGATAGCCCTTGTTTGAATCCATCTCTGAGAGTCTTCCTCTTTTTTTTAACTGGCCCCGAACCACAACTAGGGACATCGTGTTTGGTCAAGTTATAGGGCAGCATCAAAGAGGCAGGCCCTAAGGAGATGGATCGATCCAATGGCTGCCGCAAGGGGCTCAAGCTTAGGAACCATTGCGAGGACGACACAGGACCAGGCGGTGTGTTGTGCACCTGGCCACTATGGATCAACACTCACTGTGGCACCTGCCAACAAGACCGGCCACAGCTGCTACTTGACCAAGCCTAATGTCCATCTCCTGGCGTTGGTCCCACCTGGTAGCACAAAGCACGTGTGATGAAATCTCATCATTTTTCGGAGTGTACTTCTTCCAGGACAGTTTTTCTGGGCGCCAATGGTATATTCAGTTTTCTTTGCCAGGACCATAATTCAAAGGCATCAATTCCTAGATGTTTCTTAGTTATTGTCCAGCTTTCACGTGCATATGAGGTGATTGAAAATACAGCTTGGGTCAGGGGCACCTTAGTCCTTACTGTCTTTAGTAACCTTTTTTTTTTTTTTTTTTTTGGGCATCACTGCCCTGGTGGGAGTAGGAAGCCCAGCTTTGCTTTTGGAGAGCTGCTGCTGGATTTGAACTGTCAACCCAGTAGGCCGCAGTCCCACACTCAACCACTCGGCCACTGGGGCTTAGCCACCTTTTTTTTTTTTTTTTAAGACTTAAAAAAAAGACCCTTTTAGCAGATTTGCCCAATGCATATGTCCTTTGATTTGTTTTTTAAGTGAAGGATGAAAGGTTTACTCTGTTTGAACAAACAGGGAGCAAATCAGGACTAGAGTTGCCAAGGCAGGCCCCTGCAAACAGGGGAGTTGCTGTTTTCTAGTTACATACCAGGAAGTACATTGAGGGACAACCTTTGATGTCTTGCCTGCTGTTTCCATAAGTATCGATCCTGCATCCACATAAAATGAGATCCTTGACAACTGTAAAAATGACATGGAGGCCACGTCTGACCTCCTTACTTCACAGGGAACAGGAGACTCAAACTGATCATCAGCCTAAGGCTGAGTCCTATGACCCAGAGGCCAGACATGCCTCCACCCTCAACCATCATTTACCAATTTTGACACGAACCATCCCTCCCATGCCATTCTCTACATCTTACTGGATTTAATAACTCATTGCAGTGACCCCATAGAACCCATAGAAAATGCTTAACAATTAGGGGATTTGGCCTAACTCAGTGGGTGCCTGGAAGGCCCTCAGCTTCCTGGACTGGGTAGCTCACTGCTCTATTTTGTGCTCGGGCTGTTGGCTCTGCTGCTTGTTGCCACTCCGGTCTCACAACTCCATTTCCTGATTTGAGGAGATTCAGTATGTCTTAATTTCAGGGTCCAAAAGATACACTTGACTCCAGGCTCCTTTTTCTTAACTGGGTGAGATCTTCTGTTCCTGCTTTCAGAAATGGTTTATCTTATACTTAGTGGGATGATAAAAAAGACCAATCCCCATGTGAGGGTTCCAGATTTTTACAGCCCTAATTAACTCTTAATAATCATTCACAGTTTAATCTTCTAATCTCACGAGCATCTTCCCCCAGCTTCTCTTACTTCTACCCATCCAGGAGGTCATTTGGTGGGCTTTACAAAGATCAGGCTTCAAGAGCTCTATCAAGTAGAGCCCTGCACCCTAACTTAGATATTTTCTCTATTTATCATAATGTTGCTCATTGGTCCAATTGGGATGATTTTTATTTTTTTGATGGTTGGTATAATCCATACTGAAGGTTGTATAGTCTTTGATCTTCATCAGTTAATGCTTCAAATTCCCTTAGCTTTCAGCAAGTTCTGCATGAACACAATTAAATGTGCTACAATTCTCATTTCCTGTGATGGCACCCATCCTCTGTTATGATCCACATGACTGAATGTTTTAACATCATCAAAAAGACAAATAAACCTCTTTCTGACATATTCTGCTTTCCACTGAGATCAAACTAACACTGAGAACTTCTTAATTTTTTTATCCTTAGCAATATTTCTGATTTTAAGAGTTTAGCTATATGTTCACCTGAATGTTTGTGATACTTTATCCAGGATTTTTGTCTAGGTATATTGGTTTTTTTAAAAAAATTTTTTACTTTCTTTAGGATGTCTAGTGTGTACTGCCAGAAACAAAAATTAAAAAAAAAAGTTAACTTCAGGTAGTGCCTTTTTTACTTAGAAAAATATAATTATTTTCTTTCTCTGAAAATTACTTCATTTTGAGTCTTTTTGTGCTACGCTAAATATTTGACTTTTTTCTAGTGTAGGCATGCTTTGGTGATTTTTATATTTACCATAAGATTAATCTTATAAATAACTGTGTAATTGAAGCTATTCACCAGTATGTAAAGGTAATTGTAGGCTTAAAGGAAATTGATAAAGAAAATTTGAATTTAACCCCATTCATGATGGAATTATTTTCTGCTTTGATGTCTTTGTGGATACCATGTTTTTAGTAATGGAAGGCATGTTGAAATCAAGAAAAATGCATCTCTTTTTGAGGTCATGGGGATTTTGTTATAAATACATGGGTCACATATGTCCTAATTATGTGGCATATATGTCCCCTTGAGTGGCAGCATTGGTGGGGGACGACCCCTTTCTGCATATTCACACCGCTGTACAAGTTCCCGCCAAGCAACAGCTTACACTACACCTGGGTTAGCAGCTGCTGAGAATTCTGAGAGGCCGAAAAGGCTGCTGGCCGATCTATGTTCCACAGGTTGTGAAAGGGTCTAATGTTCTATGTATTTTACATTCATTTATCTTAATCTTTATAATAACTTTTTGGAGCTAGGAAGTATCTTGGTTTTTAGGGTGAGGTTACTGAGGTGCAGAAAGGTTAAGTGACTCACTGAGGGTCATGCAGTTAATGAGCAGCTGAACCAGGTTCACCTCCTTTGACCTTTCTAGAATTTACCATTTAATCTGAACTTCATCATTTGGGGCTTTCATCTGCTTATTACTTAGTTCCACACATAAACATTACTGGAGACAATGGAAGTGGGAAAAGGGACTTCTTGTATCCCTTGTTAGACTGAGTTTGAGTCGCGGCTGATAGGGAAGCAGGGGACCGAGGAGCAGACTAGACATGGTCACAGGGGTATATGTGTGCCAGAAACCACAGAGGTAACCAAGAAGGCTGATGGTTTGTGGCAAAGCGTGCTTGGGAATCACTTACAGAATTCTGGACAATGATGTTCCAGACACCGAGACAGAGAGAGCTACTTCATTTCTTTAGGTTCTTTCATTTAAGTGTCACCATTAGCCAGCTCGCCCTTCCCCCCACAAAAAACACCCCCCAAACCTCAACTCACTGCCTTTGAGTTGATTCTTACTCATAGAAACCCTGTCTCGAGTTTCTCAGTCTGACAGTGATGGTGCTGACTTTGCAGTTAGCTGTCCAACAACTAACTTACAGCACCGCCCGCTCAGGAAGTGTTCAGATCTGACAATAAGTGGTAGTAAGGTCTCAGAGGTCTTTGGGGCTCAGTCTAGGTTCTAGTTCTTGGAAAGTTCTGAGGAATTCGTGAGTGTCCTCACAACAGTGAACTAACAAAACAGCCTGTACCCATGCTGTCAAGTTGATTGTGACTCATGGCCACCTTGTAAAGGATTTCCTAAGCCATCAATCTTTCCCCAAGGAATGGCTAGTGGGTTTGAACTGCTGACCTTTTGGTTAACAGTCCAATGCTTAACAGACAAGAGCTACTAGGGTTTCTTGACTCTCACATCAGTTAAGACTTTATTGAGAAAACATAAGTAAAAGGGTAGGGAAGGTAATGAAGTCAGCTATAACATACCAACCAGAGGCCATCACTGTTAATAAGTGTGTGTATGTTTGTAGTCTTTTTTTTTCTACACAGCTGGTATCATTTTATGCATACTATTTTGTATCTTTTTTCAAGCAGCATTTCATGAGCGTTTTCCTATTGCTCAGAATCCTCTTTAAGAAAAAATAATTTTAGCGGGCAGTATTCTGACTTTTAGCAGGCCTGTCCTGAAGCCTCCAGGCTTAACATGAAAAACAGTCCCTTGCCCTACTTCCAAATTCTGCATCTCAGAGACGATTCAGCTGAACTGTTTTAGCTACTGATTCTGGAATTTGCCTTTCTATTTCCAAATCAGTTCTAGGCATTCTGTATTAGCTTGCTACTATGGAAATTGAGGCTTCTAGACTAGTTCTTCTCATCTTGGTCTATTACTGTTATGTCACAGTGTTTGCTACTGTGAGTGACCCTTAAGTGTTATTCACTGACCTGCTAAGCTTAAACTTCTTTCATTATTTAAATAATTTTAAATAAGTTTAAATAACTTTAAAATAAATTTTTTAAAAGCTCAGAATTATTGGGGCTGAGCCCCGGTAGTGTAGTGGTTGAGTGCAGAACTGCGGCCAACTGGCTTGGCGGTTCAAATCCAGCAGCAGCAAGGCTGGGCCTCCCACTCCTACCAGAGGGCAGTGATGCCCAATGAAAAAATAAAGCTCAGAATTATTAATAGCGTTATTTATTGCTGGTTAGTGTTCTTTGTATTTGGTGTTTTTTTTTTCTCTATTTTCCTCAGAGATCCTAGAGCTATGGAAGTCCCTTAATGCTGTTTCCACTGAGGAGCAGATAAACTATGAACTCCGTTGTCTCCTGGAGGATTCTCTGCAGAAAGCCACCCTTGGCAGCACCCTTTCCCTGGTCTCCTTCACTGGGGTCTCTCAAGGCAACCCCAGCATTCTCTTTATGTGGTGTGTCTTCACCCCCACCTTGGGAATTTCCTCTCTCTCTCTCACTAGATCTTGTTTTCTCTTTCAGTTCACAGAGTGTCTCTCAGGAGCTTCCTGGGAAAGGGTGTGTAGAATTGAGTGTTTGGGACCTCTTGTCTTGCTTATCTATTGCTTTGTAACAAATTAGCTGGAAATTTAGCAGCTGGAAGCAACAGTAAACACTTGGTACATTTCTGTGGTCAGGACTGTGGGAGCCATTCACTGGATGACTCTGAGTTGGAATCCCGTGAAGTTGCTGTGAAGATCTCAAGGGATGATTCAGTTATCTGAAGGAGGGGAAGGATCTGCTTCCAAAGTGACTCATCACTAGCCTGGCACATCGATGAGGGCTGTTGGCTGGACGCCTCGCTTCCTCACTGTGTGGGCCTCTCTTCAGGCTGCTTGGGCTCCCACGGTCTGATGACTAGAGGAACACTTCTGTCTTTACACTGTAAAGTATTGTTTGTAGGCTTCCAGTCAATTCTGCTTCATGAACTGCTCCAGAGCGCGTTCCAAGCGGATACCTTTCAGGAACAGTTCACCAAGCCTGTTTTGCAACATGCTTCTGGGTAGGCTGGAGTCTCCAACCTGCGGCTTGTAATTGAGTGTTTACCGGTAACCGTTTACCGTGCCACCTGTTTACACACCTGTTTACACTATTTAGACATTTACACTATTCAAACACTTCAGCCCCTACTGTGGCTTCTGAAATGAACGATAAAAAATTGATTAGTGAATTTATTCTAGAACTTCTGCTTGGCCCAAGGCAGTTTTATCAAAGGAAATAGTAATAGTCTAGTTCAAATTTCATGCTTTTAAAAGCAGAAACCGTATTGCTCCAGCTCTGAATTTTGAATCATTTTTGGTTAGCTGCTACACTGCCCTGACTGTGGTGGGACCTGGTCTTCCCTTGTCTCAAAACCATTTTCCAATTTTTTTTCAATAATTTTATTGGGGGCTCTTACAGCTCTGTTTTTTTGGGGGGACATCACTGCTCTCCGGTGGTGGGAGTAGGAGGCCCAGCCCCACTGCTGGAATTGAACCTCCGTCCCAGTGGGCCGCAGTCCCGTGCACAACCACTACGCCACCGGGGCTCAGCCCCTTACAGCTGTTTTTTAAAAATAATTTTATTGGGGGCGCTTACAGCTATTATAACACTCCATACCTCATCTGTATCAATCACATTTGCGCACATGTTACCACATTCATTTCCAAACATTTTCCACTTGAGCCCTTGGGGTAAGCTCCTCTTTCCCCTCCCCCCCTTTTTGGTAATGAATCATTTTATTGGACACTCATCATTTTCCTATTTTTGTAGCATCATGTAAACAAGGCTGGAAGATGACTTAAGACGTCGACAAGGGCAAGGCAACCAGCAAAAGGAAGTAAACGAGAAAGTAGCAGGAAGTAAGCCAGGAGAACTGTCTGACTCACATAGCAAACTCTGCTTTTTTTCTCTGTCTCCCGCAGCGCTCTCTACCTTTCTGCTGGGTTCTAAATTTCATTGCAGTGCCTAAATGCTCAGGATTTAATTCTTCAGTCAGGACAGATCGTTCTCTTCAGTGCCTAACCTTCAGCCTATTGGCCTGGCCCCTGCCCTGATCACGCAATGTACAAAGCTCTTGTGGAGATGCTAATAAGTGCCCAGAACATTGCTGTTCCACGTAAGCCTCAGTCAGAAGGCTCTTGACTCCAGCCTTGTAGCCAGCAAATGCAGTCTCCCCAATTAAGGACCCAGGGGCATGCCACTCCACAAACCAGATTCTTGCCACGAAGCACTCAGCTTTGCCTGCTCTGTGAGCTGGGGAACCCCCTGCTCTGTCCTGTCCTCTGGCTCCTGGTTCTGCCATTGTTGCTGCTGCTCTGCCATATTTCTTGTGTCCAAGCTGTCTCCTGCAGCCATGAATTTCCCTGCTCAGGAATCTTGGGGTCCAAAGGATGTGCTTTACTCCTGGCTTTGCTTTTGAGATAGCTGATTTTATACCAAGCAGGATGGCAGTCATCATTAACCCAGTAACAATCACTCTCTCCTCAATCCAATCAATATTTTCCCTCACCTTCTGAAGGTGAAGCTCCCTTGGTAGTACTAAAAAAGGCTGTAGCTAGTAGTGCCATATTAAAGAAGTCACTGCCTTGCAGAGAGTAACATGTGGAATAATTTTTCTTATGTGATCTAGTTTTAGTTTTTTTTAAATTTTCTTTCCAGTTCCTGATTTGCTTCAAAAGGACAAAAATCATGTTTTCCCTGCTATATAGGAGCACCTTAAAATGTGTAGACTCTAAATTTCATACCCCAAAGAGGGGACTTCATAGGTGATCCTGGTAATGGGTGTGGCTTATGTCTTCCATGAGATAGTCTTATCTAACTATATCTTAGTGGCTCCTGTAAATGAGTATATCGAATTAGATCTCACTTGCTTAATAGCCTTACTAGAGGTAAGCATTTAATGCAATGCTTAATTGCGGTGACCTTTTAATATAGTTCTTCATGTTGTGGTTACCCCCCCCACCATAAAATTATTTTCATTGTTACTTCATATCTATAATTTTGCTACTGTTATGAGTTGGGTGACTCCTGTGAAAGGGTCATTCACACCCCACCCACCCCTATAGGGGTCGTGACCCACAGGTTGAGGACCACTGATGAGATGGGTTAGTTGGGAATCTATTATGGGCTTTTATTATAATGAATCTCAACATTATATTTAGGTATGTTTTATGGACTTTTAAATAAAGAATGCAGTGCTTTATAATTAAGATAGAAGTACGCTAGAGGGCTGAGCCCTGGTGGCGTAGTGGCTGTGTGCGGGACTGAGACCCACTGGGTTGGAGGTTCAAATCCAGCAGCAGCTCTCCAGGAGCAAGGCTGGGCCTCCTACTCCCACCACCAGAGGGCAGTGATGCCTCCCCCCAAAAAAGAAGTACACTAGAAAAAAATAGATCTGGGTTCTAATTCGATTGCCAGTAAGCTGCCTTGTCTTTTTTTAGCAAGTTATTCAATTAGTCGTTTTGTTGTGATAATTAAAGCTAAAACCCAAACCCATGACTATTACACTAATAGGGTATCCAAGGTAGTAAATTTTCATGAGAGCAGACAGCTTCATTTTTCTCCCGTAAAAGTGGCTGGTGATTTGAACTTCCAACTTTGTGGTTAGCAGCCCGATGCCTGTCTCACAGTGATGCCAGAGCTCCTTTAGATATGGTTAGTCTGTGATTTTATGACTTTGCCTATAATTGAATTGTTTTAAATGATTTCCGTATGTGGTATTTTAGGCTATTTAAATTTGATGCTAAGATATTTGTAAAGAATACACTCAATTATAGTTCCTTTGGGAAAATGTGGCTTATTTTTATAATGATGCCATCCCAGAAACAAGTGGAACCTCCATATATTTATTAAAGGGTGTAATAGTTTGCTATGATTTAAAAAAATAAATATTACCTCATTTATTACAATATAAATTTAGATGTTCTTAAGCATAGTTTATCTATCTAAATCTCTATTTAGTATTTGTTTCGTAGTTTTACTTCCATATATTTGACATTTTTCTAAAATTCTTAAGTTGGACTAAGAGCAGACAAAAGCATTGCTATTAAAGTTTTATAAGAGTAAGTCACTTTAGTACTATGAGTTAAGATAGACCTTTTTATTTATTATACTGTGTAATCTACTTTATTTTGCTTTTCCAGAGTGAAAAGCTTCTGTTGTATGACACGGTCCAGAGTGAGCTGGAGGAGAAGATCCGAAGGCTTGAAGAGGACAGGCACAGTATTGACATCACCTCAGGTGTGCAGATTCGGGGTTATGCTTTTTAATGTCAGGGATATGGAACCTTTGGTTTACAACAGTGTCTCATAATATTTTAATCCTCTGATCTTAAAAATGGCATCTTGCCAGTCAAGGTACAGTGTAGCAACAATGAAAGCCAGTCAAGGTACAATGTAGCAACAATGAGATAAACTTTCCTCTAGTTCTTGAATGCTTCCTCCCACCCACTATCATGATCCTAGTTCTGCCTTACAAATCCAGCTAGACCAGAAATGTACACTGGAGCCAGAAACATGGGGAATTCAGAACAGAGGATCCCATTGGGACCAGTGGTGATAGTGATGATACCGGGATGGTGGAGGGAAGGTGGAATAGAAAGGGGGAACCAATTACAAGGATCTACATATAATCTCCTCCCTGGATTATGGACAATGGGGAAGGGAGTGAAGGGACACATCAGACAGTGGATGATATGACAAAACAATGATAATTTGTAAATTATTAAGTGTTCCTGGGGGACGGGGAAGGGGAAATATGGGGAGCTGATACTGGGGGCCTAAGTAGAAGGAGAATGGTTTGATAATGATGATGGCAACAAATATGCAAAATGTGGTCTGCGTACAATTGATGTATGTATTGATCATGATAAGAGTTATATGAGCCCCCAATAAAATGATTTGATAATAAAAAATGGCATTTACATAGAGTGCCCTCATAAAAGGGAAGACTTGTAATGAATTTGATATGATTGCTACTACTACTACTGTGATCTGAATTCATACTTTTAAAAGATGTATGGAAATAGAGCACAGAAAAAGGAACCAAAGCGCAACATGACAGGAATCTGCTAAAACAGCACTGGAAGACCACTGCAGTGAACCTGGTTCCAAGTCTGGAGAGCCTGTCCTGTGGAAGAAGGACTGAAAACCTTCTCTTTGTCTCCTACCAGGGGTCTCAACCTTCCTCAGGCCGCGACCCTTTCATACGGTTCCTTGTATTGTGGTGCTCCCCCCAACCATAAAATTATTTTCTTGCTACTTCATGACTGTAATTTTGCTACTGTTATGAATCGGGTGGCCTCTGTAAAAGGGTTGTTCGACCCCCAAAGGGGTCGCGACCCACAGGTTGAGAACAGCTGGTCTAAATGAACTGGGACAAATGGATAGATTACCTACAGGGAGGCAAACTTGTGGCTCAGAGAAACGACAGCCCAATGTTGGCTTTTCCAGGGATAGTGGAAAGGCTTTCTGTATCAGGTGAAAGTTTTACTAGGGTACCTTAGTAAACATACTTCTTAAATATGTTTATCTGTGATAGATTATATGTCTCTAGTATAGAATAGGCATACTGAAGTCAAACAAGCGCAACTCTTGACACCACCACTCCCTTAGTTGATTTCCCTATCAGTAAAAATGGAAGTAGTAAGAATGGCTACCTCATAGGTAGCTCTAAGGATGTGGTGAAACTGTACCTGTGATGTATGCATATCAAAGTGCTAGAGGTGGTCCTCAGGCGTTAGTTATTATGCTGCCAACAGTTCAAGATGATGTTATCTTTAGCAGGGGATAGGAATGTTTATCAGCATATAATCCTCCCCATGACATTATTATACTCTTAAGCATATAAATGTATGTACATTGCTACTAATGAAGTTTTATGCAAAAAGAAATAGCATGAAATTATTTAGCTGTGTTTTCCCCCTTTGGTCATGAGACATCTGCTAATATTTTGTGTTTCATGTACTCGCCAGAGCTGTGGAATGATGAGCTTCAGTCAAGAAAAAAGAGGAAGGATGCTTTCAGTCCTGACAAGAAGAAACCAGTTGTCGTGTCTGATATCCTTTGCCAAAATTATTGTTTTTTTTTTTTGTTTTGTTTTATCTTTCTATCTTAACTAATAGTCCTTAAGTCCTATTGGTACTTTTGAGCACTGTGCATACCTTTGTAACTCTTACTAATACACATTGCTTATATTTTCATGATTATGTAACAAGCAAAAGATGATTTCTAAAACTGAAAGCAGATATACTGTATATATCTTGGATAAAAAGGGGAGAAGAGGAATAGAAATTTGCTCACAATTTCAACCTTGAAAAATCAATGTGAATTTCTAGCCCACAGGGCTTTGATGTTGAATTAGGTGCTTAGTATAGAGTTTGGTTATGTGATTTTTTTGAATGTGTACTTGTGTTGTTGTTGTTAGGGGTCAGAGAGTCTCCTCTGACCCATTGTAACTCCGTGTACAGCAGGATGAAATGCTGCCCCACAATTGTTCCTCTGCCTGAGTCCACTGTGTCAGTCCATGTCATCAAGGGCCTTCCTTTTTGCTGTCCCTTCACTTTCTCAAATAGGATGCCCTCCTGGGATTGGTCTCTCCTAGCAACTTATCGAAGTAGGTAAGAGAAACTCTTGCTGTCCTTGCCTCTAGGGAGCACTCTGACCTTACTTCTAGTACAGATTGGTTTGTCCTTTTAACAGTCCATGGTACTTCCAATATTCTTACCCAGCAGTACAATTCAAATCCAGCCTTTCTTTTATAGTCTTTCTTATTCGATGGCCAACTTTCACACACATAAGATAAGAGGCAGTGCTGAATACTATGGCTGGGATCAAGAGTGCCTTAGTCCTCAAAGAAACATCCTTGCTTTTTGGTACTCTAAAGAGGTCTTGTGCAACAGATTTACCTAATGCAACTAGTCTTTTGATCTCTTAACTGGTGCTCCCATGAGCATTGATTGTAGATTCAAGTAGGACAAAATCCTTGAATACTTCAAACTTTCTTTCATTTAACTTGATGTTACCTCTTGGTCCAGTTGTGAGGATTTTGGTATTCCCTACGCGGAGCTGTGATCCATACCGAAGGCTACAGTCCTTGCTCTTCACCAGCAAGGGCTTCAAATCCTCCTCACTTTCAGCAAGCAAGGTTGTGTCATACTGCAGGGTGATAACAGACCTTCCTCTAAACCTGTACTCTTCTCCACATAGTTCTGTTTCCCCGAGGATTGGCTCAGCACACAGATTGAACAAGTGTGGGGAGAGGATGCAACCTGATGCACCCCTTCCCTGCAGCTCCTTGTGCTGTTGGCACAGCTCCCTCTAAATCCATGTACTGGTTCCATAGGAGTATAATGAAGTGTGCTGGGATTCCCATTCCTATCCAAGTTATCCTAGTTTATTGTCACCCACACGGTCGAATGCCTTGGCACAGTCAATAAAACACAAATGAGCATCTTTCTGGTGTTCTCTGCTTTGAATCAAGCCCCATCTGACAGCAGCAGTGATATTCTTTGGTCCATGCATTCTTCTGAATCCGATCTGGCTATCTGTTAATGTGCTGCTGTAACCATTGTTGAATGATCTTAGTTAAGGTATTACAGTAAAAAAAAAAAAGTAAGCATTAAAATAAGATTTAGTGCCTCTGTAATTTAGTATCTTTAATGCCTCTCAAATTGAGTATCTTGAATATGTCCATTTAATCTTGGCACTTACCTCCCCACTATTCTTGTCCCCACCTCAAAGTAGTGGTTAGGATAGTGGTGTATGTTACAGTCAGTAATATAAAATTAAGGCAATAGGGTTTATGGCATCCGAAAAAATTGGAGTGTATTTATCCTGGCGCTATGGTTTGGACCACAACTCATCTGCCCATCCGATGGTGGCCTGTGTGCTGCTGTGCAGCTGGAAGCTGTGCCACCCGATTTTCCAGTCCGGTGACCCACTGGATCACCTATGGTGGACAGAGTTCAGTAGTTTTAAAGTGAGTGCTAAGCCAGGAAGAGGGCATAGGCGGTTCACTTCTGTTTCTGAGGGGTGAGACTCGGCAGACTTCAGCAGACTCAGCAGGTGGACAGACAGTGTCTGATGTAGTGTCAGGAGAGGAGTCGCTCAGGCTGCGAGGCGCTGAACTCCTGGCTGAAGAACAGCTACCTGCCCAGAGCCGCGCCAAGCTTGCTGACGCAGACAGAGCAGAGCTTTCACACCTCCATTCGCGAATGGCGTCTGACCGAAAAGAGGCAAAACAACTGAAAACATCCATTGATAACTGGACCGTGCAATGTACAAAGTACGACACAAGGAGAATTAGATGTCATCAGAAATGAAATGGACCCCATAAAGATCAATGTTGGCGAGCTGAAATGGACTGGAATTGGCTATTTTCTCAGATATAATTGTATGGTTTACTGTGCAGCCTATGACAACTTGAACAGGAATTGCATCACAATCATGGTCAAAAGAATATTTCAAGATCTATCTTAAAATACAGTGCTCTCTGTGATCGGATAATACCTATATGCTTATAAAAAATCCACTTCATAAAACTGAAATTGACACACCAACCACCAAAGCCAATGATGATAAAATTGATGAATTCTAATGTATTCAGTCTGAAATTGTTAAAGCATGAAATCAAGATGCAGTCACACTTACTGGTGACCGAAATGTGAAAGTTGGAGATAGAGGAAAGATTAGTAGATGAAATGAAGTTGGAGACCACATGATAGAATATACTTTTTTTTTTTTTTTTTTTGGGTATCACTGCTCTCCGGTGGTAGGAGTAGGAGGCCCAGCCCCACTGCTGGAATTGAACCTCCGTCCCAGTGGGCCGCAGTCCCGCGCACAACCACTACGCCACCGGGGCTCAGCCTGATAGAATATACTTTTTCATTGCAAGTACAACTTTTCTTCCAGCAGTGGGACTGAGCCTCCTACTCCCACCACCAGAGGGCAGTGATGCCCCCCCAAAAAAAACAAACAAACAAAAAAAGCAAATACAACTCTTCAACAATATAAATATGGATTTTACCAGATGATTTACACAGGGATCAAATGGCCTACAGCTGTAGAGGAAGATAATGGTAAAGCCTCAGTATCATCAGCCAAAACCAAATCAGGGGTCATCTATAAAAGACCACTAATTGTACTCATCTTCACCTTTTGCTTGGTAGCTGAAGAAAGTTAAAAGAAGAGAACAAGAACCAAAATACAACCTTGAATGTAGCCCATTTGAATTGAACAATTTCAGGAATAGATTTGACACATTCAATATTCATAAGGGAAGATTAGTTGAGTTGTGCGGTGATATCAAGAATATATTACATGAAGAATGCAGAGAGTCCAAAGCTAAGGGAAAGTGTGTATCAGGAGAGACCGAGGTTTGATCTGGCTTATAGAGTAGCTAAGGCAAAGGGAAGAAATGAGATAAGAGCTGAACAGAAAATTTCAAAAAGTGGCTCGAAAAGACAAAAGTACTATAATGAATTGTAATTCTAGCTGCAAAAGAATATTCAAAGGGAAAAACACAGCATTTCTCAAGTTGTAAGAAGAAATTCAAGCCTCCTTTTGCAATATTAAGAGATTCGAAGGGAAAAATACTGAGTGATGTAGAAAGTATTAAAAGAATTGGCTGACACTCAGCCATTGCAACAGGAGAGGAAAAAAGAACCAAGAATTCCAAGGTCCTGCTTTATTCTTAAAAATACTTCAAAAAGGAAAATACTTTGTATTTACATTGTATATCTTTGTACATTTTACTCGGGGGTCAGCTATTTTCGCCTTTCTGATCTGTCTGGGAAACAATGTTGTCCAAGAATAAATGGGGATTTTGTTTTGCTGACTTCTAAAAGTAAGTATCTCAAATCATATATTGCTTTGGACACACCGGCTGCACAAGGCTTCTTCAAGTGTTCAAGAATAAGGAAGTCGCTTTGCGAACACCGGTGTACCTGACCCAAGGCCGGGACTCTCGGTTGCTTCATAGGTATGCAGAAGCTGAATAACAAAGGAGACCCGAGGAAGAACAGATGGATTTGAATGGGAGTGGCAAAGATGACTGGGAGAGCCAGGGCCTGCCAGCAGAAGACACAAGTGCTCTGGAGCAGATGTAGATAGCCAAAATGTCCTTGAAAATCGAGGATGATGAGACTTTGTTTGACGGGCTTTGGATCAGGAGAGAGACCAGGTCCCTGGAAAGTGACATCGTGTGTAAGGAAGCAGAGGATCAGAGGGAAGGAGGAAATCCTGCAGGGGACGAATTGACACAGTGGCTGTCACCGTGGGCTCAGAGTCAATAATGAAAGGGGGCCACAGGGCTCAGTAGTGGCGTCTTCTGCTGTGCTCAGGGGAGCAATTGAACTGGAGCCCACTGGACGGGCCCTCCCAAAACCAAGATTTCCTAAGAATCTCAGGTCAGGATTCAGCAACCCCATGATTATAGACAAAAGCCACTCATTTGATAATTCTTTGATACATAGAACTTTGCCTATGATGTAATTCAAAACGTTAAAAAAATTTTTTTTTAAACTTTTGTGATTTGGGTGAAAGTTGATAGAGTAAGCTGGTTTTCTATTCAACAACTCATGCATATTTTGTTTTGTGACATTGATTATACTGTTATACAACATAACAGCACCCTTTGCATTTACTCCCTGTACTTACTGTTTTTACTTGTTGTTCTTACCTGTCCTGTTCTACTTCCTAAGCTTTACTCTTCAGGGAAATAGTGCTCTTCTGATCTCGCAGGATTGATTGTTCAAAGGAGTGTGCATCCTTCCCTGGTGGTGATGTTTATTTTCTAGGCTTGTCTGTTGTTTAGTCTAATATTGAACTAATTCTAGGCTTGAAGGAGGTCTGAGGGCTATAGTTTCGAGGTGTTTGCTTGTCTCTATTAGAGCAATAAGCCTCATCTTATATGATTTTAAGGTCTGTTCCCCATTTTCCTCCCACTCCGTACAGGATTTCTCATTATAATCCCTTTCAGAGTGGTGTGCAATAGTCACGATCCCAACTGCTTCTTCAGGTCTCAGGATTGGGAGACTGGGGTTTGCATAGTTCATTAGGCCTTTTCACTAATTATTTCCTCGGATTTTTTTATTATCTTCATTCTTCTTTGCTGCAGATGAAGAGAGAAGAATTGTTGCACCTTAGATGCGTGCATCCAAGCTTGTTAAGATCCCAGTTATTCTACGAAGTAAGGTGTAGAACATTGTCTTGTGGTCTATATGATGCCAAACAACCTTGATGTCCCTTAAGACCATGGTCATAGCCCCCAGGCCCAGCAATTAGGAAGGGATGTATAAAGTAGTAGAGGAACACAGCATATTTTTATAATCTACTTTAAAAAAACCTTATTTTTCATTCATTCTTTCAGGTCTTTGGTTATCATTCGGAATGCTACCTGAAACGTCAGCAGTTCAAACCCTCCAGCTACCCTGCAGGAGAAAGATGAGGCAGTGTGCTTCTATAAAATTGACAGCTTCTATAGAATCACTCTGTAGCCTCTTTCATCCGATAGAGGCTGCTATGACTTGTAATCAAGTCACTGGCAATGGGGTTGGCCATTTTTTTACATTAGTATACTTATAAATACCCTTGTAGCACATATAAATACATATGTAGCAATGCCCTCTGTCTCTGCTGTGTATATTCATAAGTAAGTTCCGTTCTCTTTTCCACCCCCATTACGTTTGCATGTTTAATGTTTGTGTCAGATCATAGGCTATTGTTATTACTGCTCTTCCAGGATGGGGTATGCAATATTGCTTACCTTTGTTGTCTTTAAGTTTAAAGTGTAAAATTCTTACAGCTAATTTACCTTGACTTTTTAACGTCCATATATAGTTTATATGCTACAAGATCTTGACATTCTTGAAGATTGGACAACAATTAGGAAGGTATGTCGAAAATAGCAGAGGAACACAGTATATTTTTTATAATCTACTTTTAAGAAAACCTGCATTTTTTCCCACTAGTACTATATCTTAAAATCAGATTACTATAAAATTGTTTTAATTCTGCAATATTTTCTAAGGCAGTTGTTTCAGATAATAGTAGATAGTATCAATATTTTAAGAATTAGAGTCATAATCATCAGTTTGTAATTTTTTTTCCTGTAATAATGACAGCAATTTATGCAGAGGCCGGAAAAGTATTTGCTTTGATTGCCTAATAATAATAATAATTAATAAATCAGCATTCCATACTGTGCTTGGTGTTTGGCTCAGCACTGGCCTTTAGAAACATTAACTACTTGCTGAGTGCGCAAACGTGAAAGAACCCTTAGTGTGTCTTTGTTGGTATACCTGAGTAGTCAAAAAGGAGATGATTTTCTGTGTCTACTGGAAAGTGGAGACTTGTTTGTCTTCCTTATTTCATTTCTAACTCTCTTAACTGAGAGTTATGTTATATTTCAGGTGGCAATAAAACCTGTCGGAGAAATCGTGATTCTTTCTATTTATTAGTTGTTTTTTTGTTGTTGCTTGTTGCCACCGCATTGATTTCATGGCAACCCCAGGTGCCACACAGATTTCTTGAAAGGGTCTTTTGTAGCCCTGTGGGGCTCCTACCTCCGAGGCTGGTGGGTTAGACACCAGCTGTGAGATGGGCTAAGCTCATAGACAGCGGGTGTGGTGGTACTTCATCCTCGGAGAACACCAGGTGGTTTGGACCCGCCAGCCTTGAGAGTTGCAATTGGGTGCTGCACACTGCATCCCCCCTCAGGACTTTCATGACCTTAACAATTAATTATTAAAGCAGCTGAAAGTTGGGCACTTTGCTATCGAGCTATCGGGGAGGGTTATAGACATAATAATGCGTTTTTGATTTGTGAACTCAGACAACTTTATTTTATTTTATTATTAAGGCAATGGCTACACTGGGTCCACACAGAGTGAAAACAGAATGTAAGTCATTTAGTCTGAACTTGAAAAGTCACCTTCTCTGTGGAGATTTGTCCAATCAGAGTTGTTAAGTCATGTACATTATTGAAGGTTTTTTTATCAGAGTGTAATTTCACATATGTGGGATTACTATGGCGTGTTTGATCTCTTGTAAAATGGTCAGAATTTCTTCTGTTGCTCTTTTGGTAGCATTACTATTATTAATAATGGGCCAGTGCCTTAAGAAAGTACTCAATGAGTGTTCTTTATGTGCCGAGTTATCCTGGGTCTCTGTGGATTGGCTTCAGGGAATCTTTGAACCCGTAGAAACTGTATGCAGCTGTGTGTGCGTTTTTCTGAAAAGCAAGATTACAGTGTGGGCAATAGAATTCATCAAAGACATTTACCTACGCTTTAGATTTACTAAGGTGTCCCTCAGTGAAATTCACATCCAGTCATAAGTTCTTCATATTTTTTGGAGGTCTACAATCATTGCCAAAATAGTGGGGGATGTTGCTGTCTAAGTGAAGTGTCTGTACTTTCACTGTGAATGAGGTTTCTTAACTCAACCAAGTACAGCGAAATCAGGTTGACAATACAGAGATATAGGAGAGGGCTTCAAAAAGTTTGCACAGAAATGGAATGAAAGGTCATTATTTCTTTTTTGGTGGGTACCACTGCCCCCTGGTGGGAGTTGGAGGCCCAGCCTTGCTCCTGGAGAGCTGCTACTGGATTTGAACCGCCAACCCTGTGGGCCCCAGTCCTGCACACAACCACTATGCCACCAGGGCTCAGCCCCATTATCTTTTCTATAAACTTTTTTTTTTTGTTGTTTTTTGGGCATCACTGCTCTCTGGTGGTGGGAGTAGGAGGCCTAGCCAAACTGCTGGAATTGAACCTCCGTCTCAGTGGGCCGCAGTCCCGTGCACAACCACTACGCCACCGGGGCTCAGCCCTCTATAAACTTTTTATAGGCCCCTTATATTAGAAAAGAACTTTTCTGTCACATAACAGATATAATAATTTATAAGAGATGTTTCCATATTTCTTTTATATCATTGCAAGAGATTTCAGCACTATTGTATTAAAGTCTTTGGGAATTAACTGGAAGGCAACTTTCTAACTCTCTAGAAGAGTGGTTCTTAATCTTTTTAGAGAGGTCATGCATTCCTCTGAGAGCAGGTGCCTACTAGGCCCAGTATCTTCAGTCTTGCTTCCTGTTTGCTTTCTTCATAACTCTTGCTACAATTTGTAATTCTTTATTGTGTACTTATTTTTCTTTCTCATAAAAGTGAGAACCAAAGCTTCACAAAATCCTGAACCACATCTCTTAGTCACAGTTTTTTTCCTAGCATGCCGTTTCATGTGTATAAAATGTGTTCAGGAAATATTGGTTGAATAAATGTGTGATTGGATATTTTTTGAATGCCTTTTACATACGAGGAGCTAGTTTAGGCTCTAGATACAATTGTGAGAGAGATCGGACCTCCTGTGATCTTCTGGAACCCCTGTAGAGGAGGCAGAAGAATAAGTGTCAATGAATAATTAACAAAGATACTTATAGTTTGTAGTAATTGCTATGTAGGTTGGGTTGAAGATTTAGCTGAGGTGAGGGATAGGTAGCTGGGGAAGACCTTTGAAGAAGTGGCATTTGAATGATTAAGAGGCATTTCATTCTTGATAACTCTTTGACAATGTACTGCCATGAAGAATTTTTTGCCTTTTGCATGAGTTTATCTGACTTATGCCAAGCCACTTTTAAGATTTAAAAATGGAAATTCCTCATAGGATAACTCCCTTTTTATAATTAAAGGCCTGGAGAACTCTGGGAATCTATATTAAAGTGTCAAGAAGCCTGAAAGAGAGAAAATAGGAGAGATATAGTTTTCAGTGGAAATAATGACAATTGAAATTTTAAATGCTTCTTAGAGTTGACAATAGTAATTGATGCTGTAATTGATATTTGCTTTCTCTGTGGTATTTGTTCATTTAACTGATGACTTGATGTTCATTGCATAGTTTTGCTTAGTAGTGAAATCAGATACTTAGTGCCTTATGTAAAAGTATGTAAGCCATAAACTCTCATGGTTTTAAGTTTTTAAAAAATAATTTTAAAGTTTTTGAAAAATAATTTTAAAGTTTTTGAAAAATAATTTTGGTGTTTGTCACCTGTATACATGGATGAATGTTAATTCTGAACTTTCTGACAATGTTTTATTAATATAACAGTTTTTGAACTGACCCCTTTAGCACCTGTGAAACTGGAAAAGCATCTGCACAGTGCTAGGTCTGAAGAAGGGAGACTGTATTATGATGGCGAATGGTATATTCGTGGACAAACGATATGTATTGATAAAAAAGATGAATGTCCTACAAGGTAAAAAGCCTTTATCGCTTCTGTTGCTTGATCTGAAGGGGGTGGTGGGAATGGCCCAATAAGCAAGGTGAGCATCAGCTGATTGTGTTTGTGAAAGCCAAGTGAGAGTGTTCACTACACCTTGGTAAGTCAGTGCTGACCTTGCTGAGTGGGTACCGTGTCCCAGCTAGAAGTAGCCTCTTTGAAACAGTGAAAAAATGTGAAATTGTTCACTTACAGATTAGTAAGTTAAACACAGATAAGCCTGTGTTTATTGGTTAACCTAACACTGAGTATTACTGTTTTCAATATTACTATTAAAAACATACTGCTTCTATAGTACATTCACAAGGCACCATGCATTGCTTACGGATCCTTTTTCGCTTGGCATTATATTTTGTTAACATGTGGACCACCCGTATGAAGATCCACGCACCACAGTTCCACAGTACATTGAAAAACACAAGTGGAAATGGAATGCTGTAGCCAGCTGAGCAATCCTGCGTGGTACCCCTTATCAATCAAAGAACTTATAAAACAAAAAACAAAGGTTTTGGGTGAACCTACTGATCCTTCAACTTTTGAGTATGTTACAGTATCTTGGATAAATAATTATTTTTGAAGAGAAGATGAAAGAAAGGAAAATAAACCTTAAGAGTACCCAAGCAAACAAACAAAAAACCCAGAACTCATTCCCATGGAGTCAGTGCTAACTCATAGCAACTCCCCCCCCCCCCCCGCCTCGCTCCTTCCCCCCGGGGGTGGAGGGGGGTGTGTTTGGCAACTGGAACTGTTGACAGGACCAGAAAGCCCAATCTTTCTCTGTGGTGCTGCCGGTGGTTTTGAACTGCGGACCAGGCAGATCACAGCCCAAAGTTTAACCCCGGCACCAATCTCAAAAGTAGTAATCATTAAACTATGACTTCAAAACTGAATAGTGCTTTAAAACTCTAGCTCCGCTGAAAGTTTCGATAGTTACTTATAGAGCTCTTCAACTTTTATTTGCTTGTGGCCTTTGGAAACCTTAATGGTTTTGTTCTTACAGTCATTTAGGATGTAATTTTCATTGTAGTAACTTTCTACAATCAGAAGATACTTTTTCCCCTAGGGTTTTGTGGCTTATTAAATATTTGGGTATAGTCTACAATAATCACTTCCCAGGTACAGTGATTTTCATTTGATTATTATTTCATCTTTAAAAATTCAGTATACCAAGCCATTCAGGGTGCCTTATAGCACAGACAAAACATACAACTTACATCTAGTTCTTTAATGCTTCTTCGAACATCCCCCCCACCCACCCACACACGCCATCATGACTCCAGTTCTACCTCACAAATCTGGCTAGACCAGAAAATGTACACTGGTATAGATAAGATCACACAGCACAGGGAATCCAGGACAGAAAAACACTCAGGACCAATAATGAGAATAGCAATCCAGGAGGATAAAGGGAAGGTGGGGGAGTAAGGGGAAACCGATCACAATGATCTACATATAACCCCCCTCCCTGGGGACAGACAACAGAAAAGTGGGTGAAGGGAGACAGTGGTCAGTGTGAATATGGGAAAAAAATATTTTTAAATTATCAAGGGTTCATGTGGGAGGGATGGTGGAGGAGGGGGGAAATGAGCTGATTACTAAGGAGTCAAGTGGAAAGAAAATGTTTTGAAAATGATGATAGCAGCATGTACAAATGCGCTTGATACAATGTTTGATGTGTATGTGTGTGATAAGAGCTGTAAGAGCCCCCAGTACAATAATTTTAAAAGTATCAAGATACCAAAAACATTATGTTTGTCCTGACATTCATTGGGCTTCTTATATATGCTACTCCTGCATTCTTCTCTTGACCTTTTTTTTTTTGCTTTTGAATAATTTTAGTAATACTTAGCATAAAACATATTATACAAAGAGATGAAATAACTTAAAGAGTATTGAGCTCAAATCAACTTCAAATATTTGTATAAAAATCCTACAAAATTCACACAAATATCATAGATGGTTAGAAGATTTACATGTGGGTTGATAGGAGACAGAGGGATCGTATGATATAAGGAGAACGTTTTTGCTGCTCTGTTCTGTAAGGGTGAGACGGAGGGCGCCGAGTCGGAATAAAGTTCTACAGAAAGTAAAATTTTCCCACTCGATTTGTAAAAGATGAACACCTCAATGACACAGAGGTAAAGCGCTTGAACCGACGCCTTTGAGGAAGGATGGCGTGACTGTCTGCTTCTGTAAAGATGTGCAACCCTGGAAACCTGGTGCGGCAGTGCTGCCCTGTCCTGTGCTTTGGACTCAGGGTAGCGGCAGTGGGTTTGTGAGGAAAGGGCAGGAGGTGATCTTTTCAGTGTTAGGGAACGTCATGTTTGCCACTTGCATTGCATTCTGGTCAGTGAGACCATTACAGTGGGTGTTTGAATTCCCCTTGTAGCCCACCCATTTTGTTTGTTTGTTTCTCTTTTTCTCCTATTTTGACTTGACAGCCAGTACTGTACTCTCCAGTGAGTGGCGGAGGCACATTGTAATTTGTTCATTCTCTCTCTTTTCCTTTTTAGTGCCGTAATTACAACAATTAATCATGATGAAGTTTGGTTTAAGAGGCCTGATGGAAGCAAATCTAAGCTTTACATTTCGCAGCTACAGAAAGGGAAATATTCAATTAAACATTCATAATCATGACTTAAGTGTTATCTGAATCTACCTTATTAGTGTTACCCAGTGTGATGTGCCACAGGAGTAAAAATGTATTGAATAATTTAATATTCTCATTGACTCGTGAGAGGATGTGCATTTGTAGGTAGTGCTCTAAGTAGCCCTCCTCTTGGTAGGTTTTAAAAGAAACAGTAATAATGGGTCCAAGGACCCATAGATATATGTGGTAGAGGTTTCTTACAAAATTTTTTTTGAAATAATTAAGTAGATTTGTCCTTAGTGAACATGTTGCTAAATAGCTACAATTATCAGCAATTTAAAAAAATTTCCATATCTTTGTCACTTGTTATGTGTTTGTAAATATGCCTGATGAAACGTTTCTTATAAATGGTTTGTACTAGTACAGTAGTGTTAATCAAAATTAAAACGAAGACATTTGTGTATATGTTTGAGTATGTATATATGGTATCATCAGCTTATTTAGAACTGATGGCTTTACTTTACAATCTTGTAACCCAAAATGGAGCTCTTGGGTTTGAAAGCTAAAAGGAGCACTTTTGTAGACTAGCAAATTTCCTTCTCCTCTCTTTCGGATTGTATGGTGGTGACCTATTTTTATAAATTATAATGTTACTCAGTCAAATCAGTGTCAAGTAATAACATGCTTCTACCTGTATTTCCTGTGACCCTTCAGAGGGCAGGTATTTATGCTTCGTATTTATGATGCAGAATCTAAATGGTGGACAGGAACTGGCAGTATTGGGTGCTGGCTGGACAAGTCTGACCTTTTGGAAAAGATTTTCAGTAAGTGTTTTCTAGAGGTAAAGCCAGGTCTTCGCTCTCCTGTTATTCCTAGGAGAAAATAGAAAGGGGTAACTTCCTTGAATCTAATCCCAAATTAATATTTTTATCTTCAGTGTTTTTACCCTTTAAGGCCATTTGGCGCAATCTAGAAAGTGTTGGCCTCTCCTCCCCTAGCCATGCTGAAAAGTACCTTCCAAAGCCTGAGGAACAGAGCGCGTCAGAGACCTCCCCAGGGCAGCACCGTCTGAGGACTGTGCTCTACAAGTAGGGTGAAACCAAAACAGGTGTTCCTGGTGATCTTGTGCACTTTAATTTTTGTTATAGTGGCACTTCAGAGGATGAAGGGGGGAAATCTAGTTATTAACACTTAGGGCAGGAATAGCTGCATTATTCCGTTTTTGTTTTTAACTCTTTTACCTCTGCAAACATTTTCCTGTGTAAATCACTACTTCACAGTTGCCAAATTTTAAAATATTTGACTCCTGAAATTCATTATCAGCAAAGTACTGTTACTTTGTTCTGTTTCTAATTAACCTTAGCAAATGTATATAAAGTCATAATCTAATAGTATTTGATAGTCCTTATGTATACAATGTTTGATAAGCATTTTTAATAAGATTTGTATTTTTAAATTTAGTATATAATAAAAAGATGTGTTTGTGTCCTTTGTAGTGTCTGAATCATTTATTCATATTTAACTATCTGTTATTTATAGCCTGTGTGTTTCTAAGAAAGATTTGAGCCCATTTATAGAAGTAATATGGAAGGAGTGTTAGAGTGCTGACCGCATTTTTCGCCAGCATCTGTTGGCGTATGTTTGTGTGTTCATGACAGCTATATTTTATTTAGCAAAAAAAAGGTGTGCATGCTATTCTTTAATAGAAATCTGTGTACCTTCTGAAATTCTTTGTGTGTGTGTGTTTGTATGTTTGTGGGCATCACTGCCCTGGTGGGAGGAGGAGGCCCAACCTTGCTCCTAGAGAGCTACTGTTGTATTTGAACCGCCAACCCTGTGGGCTGCAGTCCCGCACACAACCACTGCACCACCAGGGCTCAGACCCTATCTGAAATTCTAAATAGAAAATATTTGCTTGAAAAACTGACTAGGAGTTAGTCTAATTACTTTCACATTTTAGATATCATGTTTTAACACAAGTAATTCAAATATTGTCTTTTTATACCAGCTGCATCCTCTCTCTCAGGTATCTTTGTAAAAGCGTTCTATTTTTTCTATTTATTTATTTATAATTGCATCACTGTCCTGGTGGGAGTAGGAAGCCCAGCCTTGCTCCTGGAGAGCTGTTGCTAGATTTGAACCACCAATCCTATGGGCCGCAGTCTTGCACACAACCACTAGGCCACCAGGGCTCAGCCTCTCCTTATTTTTTATAGCAATAAATCAAACAATATATAGCATACATATGAAATGGCCCTGGGGGGGGGAGGGTACAGTTGACAAAAAAAAAAAGTGTCCTTGTTTTTTTGTAACAAAACGTGTATGTATGCAGAAACGTATGCAGCAACATGTTTCTGTCATAAAGGAGGATTCAGTACGTGTATGCAATTGATGATTAATCTCATCCGTTCTTGTCGCTACTGGGTGTGCAGAGTTAAACTCCGCAGGGTTTGCAAGCAGCTCACCTGGCCTGTCTCCGGAGGCCTCCCTTTACGTTACTTATGGACACCTGTCTGTGATTAAAGTGCCCTGAAATGTATTTTGTTCCTGGCAGTTTGCCAGTACTCTTACATCCCAAGGTTTACATGCTCAGCAGCCGAGCTCCTGGCCATCGTGCCACTCAGGCTGACCTGACTGCACATGCAGTGGGCTGGGCCTGGGGCCTATCTGTGTCTTGCAGCTTTCCTCCTGTACAAGTGTTTGGATGTCTATGTTGTTACCAGTCAAAGGCTGCTGACAAACCACGTACAGGTCACTGATAATTATTTAAAACAAACCACCAGGGGATTTGGCTAACATTTCTAGGATTTTGCTTTTTTGACTCCGTCCATTCATACAACCTTGAACTAAGCAGAAATCCTTTTGCAAGAAAAATAGTTGTAAGGTGACTACAGACTTTTAAACTTGTGAACAATAAGGGACATTGTACAAAAGAACTTTGAGGGTAGAAGGATGTTAAGAGCAAATGCCTCTTCCTTGTATCGTCTTTAGCAGCTGGGGTGTCAGGCAGGATGACAGGGGCAGGTCTTCCAGTGGCCACCGTGGGCCAGGCTTGTCCTGTATTTCATGGTTCCAGAGACTAGAATTTTTAACTTAGCTGTACTCGGGCTCTGGGAAGCTGCATTGACCAGCCCTTAAAGGACTGAAGTGTGCAATAGGTGAGCGTTTGAAAAATTTCCCTTGGGGAGTGAGAGTGTGTCAGAACAGGCAGTGTTTTTGTAGTACATAGGATTCTTGCATGTCAGAACAGACACCTACAACACACAACAGTAAAACAGCAGTGGGACGTATACAAGGGTATGTTAAAAAATTGTTATAATGCCCTAGAAACCTGTATTCAACAGAAATACATAAGGTGGAGCTATTGTTTGCCAGCATGTCTTCTGTTAGTTCTGTACAGGTCTGCAGGCAGCGTTTCCATCTCGCTAAACCTACCCTGAAGTGTTGTGCACTTTGATTTACGCCGCATCGAAATAGCACTTCTGGCATCCTGACGGGCCTCAAAGCACCTTTATTTTATTTTATATTTTGAGTTTTGGCAACAAAAAAGTCTAAAGGGCCAAGATCAGGTTTATTGGGTGGATGAAGTGTGATTTCCCTATGAAATTTTGGGACAACACTTGCTACCCTTCAGGAATGAGGGGGTGCATCGTTGTAAGAGGAAACCAGTTTTACCTTCTGCAGTGGCTGAGTGCCGGCCCACTCTGCCTGAAGGCGGTGAAGGAGAGAGGTGGAAGCATCAGAAGAGGACCGTGCCGGTGATGGCCAGAGCATCACCCTCTCCCACCCTGCGGGTTCTCTCCTGGATCGCCTTGATGGCCTGGGCGCGGGCGTGGGCACGGACATGGGCTGTGACTGGCACTGAGCATTGCCTTCAACAGCTACTCCAAGAGGCCGGCTCTCCGGGAAGGGAGAAGGGTCCATAGACACAACCTTGGGGCTCCCCTGTCTGCCAGAAGCCCGACGTTCCAACCAGACTCTGCCTCGAGCCTGGCACCTCTGGTGCCATGCCGAAAAGGCCCCCACCAAGTTGTCTGTTTCCTTACTACCTAGATACACTGACAATGTATTTGTGAAATATAATTTAACCGCATGGAATAGAAGCTTCCAGTCAGAAACTGCTGGAGGCAGTGAGTAATATAGACAGGACTTGAAGTCTGAAAAAAGGGAAGTTGTTCCTAAGCCACACATCATCGAGTTCGTTGCCACTGAACGGATCCCCTCGCAGAGATGCGAGGCCGTGGGTTCCTCAGGCTGCACCGCTTGGCAAGAACTCCTCATTCTTGCCTGGGACAGTTGGAGGGTTTGAATTGCTGACCTCAGCGCTCGCAGCCCAACTGGTAACCAACAACACCAGAGATACTGAAATCACAGATTTATTTTCAGACAAGTGAAGGCACTGTCCTATTTTTGCCATTCAAAATGCCATTGATGGCTGAGCCCCGGTGGCGTAGTGGTTATGCGCGGGACTGCGGCCCACTGGGATTTGAGGTTCAATTCCAGCAGTAACAACACAGGAGCAAAGGCTGGCCTCCTACTCCCACCACCAGAGGGCAGTGATGCCCCCCCCCAAATGCCATTGACCAAGTGTTTTCCAATAATAGGGCTTTTTTCCAACATCCTTGTCATAGCAGCTGTCATTTAGTCCTCCTTGTAAGCATCTGGTTTTCTCTAACATTTAGTGTATTTGCATTTACTTGCAGAGAGGAAATGGCATTCTGTGGCCTGCTTCTGAACTAGAATCAGACTGCGACGGTCTCTGGGCAAGGTCACCCACCTCACACGAAAGAGAAAGAATAAAGCAAAAGTGTACTCTAATGTTCTTATGTAACTTTCCTCCTTGACCTTCCTTTAATAAAACATGTGTTTGAAAGGGAACACATTAGCTCCAAGTTTAGGAGCTCCCAAAATTAGACTTTATGGTTGCTTGCTCTATTCGTATGGTCACATTTTAGCTTGACACAGTCAGTTTCTTTTAGGATGTTCAAAATATCTTGCCAGATAATTCCCAGTAGATGGGAAATAATATAAAGAATAAGTAGCACAATGCTAACACAATTTACCTTTTGCTTTAAGCATGAACAATAGTGTTAAATGGTAACTTTCAGTTTCTACATTAAACACAGTCCCTGGCTTGCAAGCAATCAAATTTCACTGGCTGCCTCTGATGTAGGAAACACAATAGTTCAATATATTAGCCAAAGCAACAAGGCACATGATAAGGAAAAACAAAAACAAGAAAACCTTGGATAGGGCCAACATGACATGCAAACGGTATCAACAGTGAAATCTTCGTCAACAAGTCATCAGAAAGAAAGTCAAGAGTAAGATGATAGCAATGTGTGCAGTACAATTTCAGGTCTTTCTAGACCGCGGTAAATGTCTAGGAAGTTTCGCCTAAACGAAGAAATCTGGTTACATTTTTTTTTTCACATAGATTTTCCCTAGAGGGAAGGTGCCAACGAGTTAATCTGAAGAGTCATGCTGAGGGTAAGCCCCCCAAATATTACTACTGGGGTTCAAGTTCATCTACACATAGGCTTAGTCCAAACACAATGTGTTCATCAGTGTGGGACTGCGGACATGTTCTCTCGAGAATACTCTTATTTTCATCATATTATGGTGCTATCAAAGAGGGCGCCAATTAAAGCTGTGGCTTCTGTTTTTTCGAGGCAGGAAGGGCAGCTCAGAAGATGGCAAGTAGTTCTTTGGGAGTCTCAAGGAGTCATCTTGATGGATTATTTTGAACATCACAGGGCAATCACCAAACAATAAACACCCCTCACTGCTATTGTGTCCATTCTGACACAGAAGAACCCTGTTACAGGCAATCACACGGGCTTATTGTGGAGAAGTTAAAAGAAGATTTTTAGTCTGCAGTGGTGAGGAAAGTACCTACGTTTTGACCAGGTGAAAGGGAATGCCATGACCATCAAAAGATGAGAGCCCCTAGGGGACACCTGTGAGATTCCTCTCTCAGCAAAGAAGGCAGCTGAGGCCCCAGGAGCGACAGGCTAAGTTCATGCGGCAGAGTCCGGGAGCCAGGCTGAGATCAGGAGACAGAGTCAGTCTTTCCAGCCTCCAGAACAAGGCAGAGGCCAAGGGGCCACGTGACCAAGAAACCAGGACTGGAGCGAGACTTGTGTGCCAGCATGACTGAGAAGAGGTATTGCAGGCAAAAGAACGGTGTCCTTAACATTTTGTGACCCCCTCGAACCCAAAAGACACAAACTCACTGCCATCGAGGTGATGTCGACTCACAGGGACTCTGATCCAGAATAAATCTGCTGCTGGGTTTCCGAGACCATGACTCTTGATGGGGGGAAGCCTCATCTTTCTCCCTCAGAGTGAGCCACCCAATGACGATGCTGCCAGGACCCTTTTCTGGTGACCTAAGCTTTTGCGAGCCTGGTCTGGGAGCTCTGTGTGGCGATGAATTGTGGAGTCCAGCAGGGAAGCAGAGTGCCCTGGGAGAATGGCTTGCTGTCAGTAGAGGCTAAAGAACAGGCCACGGGAGAGGTTCATCTGACTTCAGCTTTGCAAGTGCCCTTGGACCGGGAAGGGACCTGGCACTCAATTAGGTCTTGCTGTTCTGTATTTGAACATGAGCAATGTCAGAGCCCCAACATCAAACACATCCATTCTGTGACCACGATGGCGTGGGGTGGGGAGCAAGATCACTGCATAATCCGGTCTAGGTATTGCTCAAACCAAGGCTAATATGAATGACTCCTCCTTTTCGCACTTCTGCTTTAGAAATAAGATTCACAAATCATTGGATGCTTCTGAACAGTATCCAATCTGGGGACAAGCCTCTCTTCCTTCTAAATCTTCCACAAAGTCTCACAATACAAGCCTCAGTCCTGTGAGCACCTTCTTCCCTATCTCCCCAACAGTTTTTTATTGGCATATGATCCACATGCCATACAATTCAATTGTTTGATCACCCCAAGAAGAGTTGTACAATCATCACCACAATCAGTTTGAGAACATTTTCTCCATTTTTGTACTCATCGTTATTAACTCCCTATTTCTATCCAACCTTCTCTGCCGTAACTCATGGAATCATCCTTCTACTTCCTGTCTCTTTAGATTTACCTATCCTGGATTTCATCTATAGGAAAACATTTAAAAAACCAAAAACGAAACTACCTGCAATAACCAACTGAATCAGATTAAAAGTCTCGTGCAGAAAATATTAAAAACTGGAACAAATTAAAAACGGACCATATGGGAGATCAAATAATAGTACCTTAACTGCATTCGCAATAATCTGCTCTCCAATGCATTCTGCAGCTAGCAAAGCTCTTCATGTCCCTGGTCCATCGTCAGAGGGAACTTACCAGTGGCGTAATCCACATGTATTTCCCCTTCTCTTTCCCTTTTTAGAAAACTGAAATGATTTTAAACTGGTTCAAAAAGGAGAAGCCCCACCGCTGGCCATCAATGGCGCGTGCTTTCTTTCCCTTCAACAAGCAACTGCCTTGATTCTTTAGCGTCAGGTTTGTTCCTCATGGTCTTTGACTAGAGGGCATTAACACCTGGGAGATTTAAAACAGCTTTTAAATTAGGGTCAAAATTTTTCTGCTTCATGATCCTTAGCTCAATGATCCTTACCTTGGGAAAAGTTTAGGCTACCTGACCCCTCAGAGACCCTCTCTGGGTCACTATGAGTCATAATTGACTTGAGGAGAGTGGGTTGGAAAGATCCTTAGATATGAATACTTTTCTGAATAAAATTCTGAATACTTTTCTGGAAGCCACAAGCATGCAACCAGGTTTTTTTGGGGCATCACTGCCCTCTGGTGGTGGGAGTAGGAGGCCCAGTCTTTGCTCCTGTGGAGCTGGAATTGAACCTTCATCCCAGTGGGCCGCAGTCCTGCGCACAACAACTACACCACTGGGGCTCAGCCCTGTAATCAGTTTTAAAGACTGATAAGGACATATCTGTTCTGATTTTTTATCACACATTATAGAAATAATATAAGATACATATAGTAGATAGGGAGACAAGGCGAAAGGACATTTCTTGAAAGACATTTGTCTTGTAATTGTAAATTGGATAGCACTTGACCCTGATTCAGGACCCACAATGGTACAGTGGTTAAACTCTCAGATTCTAACGGAAAGACTGGCAGTTTGAATGTACCAACAACTCTGTTTTGCTGAAGATTTATAGTCATAGACACCCTACGAGGCGGTTCTACAATGGCAGTGGGTTTTTTGGGTGTGTTTTGCCCTAATGGCACAGCTGCTAAGTGCTTGGATGCCAACCCAAATGCTGGCAGTTTGAAACCATCAGCTAGTCTTAGGGAGTTGATTTCCATCAAGATTTACATCTTATCGCAGGATTGAGGGAGCTTTTGATTGCCAAGGGCCAGTTGGACATTTAAAACATTATTTACACAGGCCATACAGGCCAAACATTTAATTAACTCACCCCTTCTGTGATGGCTGGAACCGCTTCTCCTTGGTGAAGTGTGTGTGTGTGTGTGTGTGTGTGTGTGTGTGTGTGTGTGTGTGATGTTAGCTGGTATTGATTTCAGGGGCCTTATATGGCCTGCTCACTGGATGTTTCTCCCTCGCCACGATGCCCCACGCTGCCAGGACTATAAGGTTGCTATAGGGTCAAAATGAGTTATAATTGACAGATAACAATGAGTTTGATTTGATTTTTAAAAATTCTCCAAACAGAAAATAATGCTTATATTTCTACTAAGTTAATCAATGTCAGATATGTCTTCTAGACATTTAAAAGCTGTAATGCCAATGAATTTTGATTAAAACCTGAAGGTGGCAGTAAATGCCTACAGGACTTAGGTGCTTACTTTAGAACTTGTATTTTTCCTTATTACTAAAAAAATCTTACAGTGAAATGTTAGTTGCATGTTATCCTATTGCATACTAATTATGGGATATCCAGGAAGAAGGTACAGCTCTGTGTGAAAATTATATTTGTATTCACTGAAAATACTTTACCACATAAAGGGTTTAGTAGGAACCTTTTAACCGATTACATACTTTATAGTTACTATTGAAGACATTCAAATAAAGTGAATGAAACAGAACTTTCAGTACAGATCAATGTTATCTGGAATGATCTGGCGGTAAATATGTGGCTTTTATTTGTCTCTTAAATCCATAACCATTTAGCAGGTATCTGCCCCACACTTCCTAATTTTATCTTCATACCAAACTATACTCAATTTGTTTATAATTAATAGAATCTCAAGAGCAGTAGTAATCACCAGTGGCCTGATAACTTAATATGGAATGTATAAATTAGCAAGAATTAGTAAATACTAATTTATGTTGAAAAACAAATTACTTCATTGATCTTTTATGTAAAACTCTAAACCTTGGTTGCTTCATTGTTCCTCTTTTAGGAAATGAACATTGTCATTGCTCCACTGAGACATACCAAGCGGAATAAGGAGGCTTTAGTGATCTTAATCTATAGACGCAAGGTTATCAGAACTGTAAACATTAAGAAGCACAAGATTTCTATAAAATTTCTATATAAAACTTAAATAGGTGCTCATACTCTGGGAGGGGGGTGTTTACTGAAAATTCAGTAGTTTAAACCCACTGGCTACTTCCTGGGAGAAAGATGTGGCTTTTATAAAAATTTGCACCCTTAAATGTTTTGAAAAATGATGATGGCAGCATATGTACAAATGTGCTTGATGCATTGATATATGGATTATTATTTGAGTTATAAGAGCTCCCATAAAATGATTTATTAAAAAAAGTGTGCAGCCTTGAAAACCCTTATGGGACAGTCCTTTAGAGTATCAGTTGAAATCAATTCAATGGCATTGGGTTTGCATTTGGTTTTATACTGAATAGTCTGTGACAATACAAGGCATTCAAGTTTATTGAGACATAAATAATGCGGTTATTTTTAATATCTTCCTATGACCATACTGACACAGGATGCAGTTTAGAAATTCCCATGGATGATCTGAATTTAAAAATTGCTATTTTAGCACTACTCTGAATTTTATTTGACTCAATTTTAACACAAATGTTCCACTACAATAATAAACTACACTTATTCCTCACTTATTGAAAATAGTCAAAAATTCTACTGTGACTAATGTATGCACTGATCATATGAGTCTGTCAGTAATGAACACCAAAGTGTGAAGCAAGAATCACTCTGACTGTCAACGTGGCTGAACCATGATTTTCAATGGTTGGGCCATTATGTCATGATGCTCTCTGGTAGCTGGGTGGTTTGGCAGTTAGACAGGGGTGTTGTTGTTGGGTGCTGTTGACTTGGCTCTGACTCATAGGGACCCCGTGTGCGACAGTAAACACTACCTGCCAGTGCACCATCCTTACAATTGTTCTGATGTTTGAGGCCATTGTGGCAGCCACTGTATCGCCAATCATATTGGGGGTCTTCTTCCTTTTCGCTGACCAGACTCTGCCTTACCCAGGTGTAGTCTGCCTTTACTTTGCACTCTGATGCGGTCATCCTTCGCTTTCGCATAATGCCAGCTCTTGCACAACAACCTGGTTTTTGGAACCCAACCATGTTGCTAAGTGAGGCACAGGTGTACTTTATTAACCACAGCCGATAAAACTGAAACCAGACCCCCTGATGTCAAATTGATTTCGACTCACAGTGACCCCATAGGAAAGAGTAGAACTGCCCCATAGGGTTTCAAAGGCTGTAAATCTTTTTTCAAAAAATTTTGGGGCTGTAAATCTTTATGGAAGCAGACTGACATATATTTTTTTCCCCACAGAGTGGCTGGTGATTTCGAACCACTGACATTTCAGGTAGCAGCCAAACAAGTAACCATTTCACCCAGAGCAAATAAAAATTTACTTTTCATAATTCCATAGAATTTTTAAAAGTTGTTTCATGGTCATCTTTCTTAGGAAGTTCAGGATTTTACAAAATGACTGAAAGAGGAGTCATAGATTTCTTTGTTTTTAAATAGGAGACATGTCAAGTCAGAAGTACAGGCTCATGACACATTCCTATATTTATTCCAGAAATATTGATGCCTGCTTATCATACCAAATTCCAAAGCACTTACTTTCAATATAACAGTTGTCCTCAATAATCTAAAAGATGACTAGATTTCATTATTAAATAGTATTTTGATTTATTTTTGTATAATATTTGAAAGCTTGTACTAAAAAAAGAAAGCTTTAAAAGTATAGATTCTTTATAACTTAGAGCAAATTTATCAGTTGGAGAAAATAATAGTGAACACTAACATAACTCCCTGTATATGACATAAGCTTGAAATTTAATATGTATCAATTGAAGTCTGCATTATTTTCGAATTTCTCATTAGCGTTGGTTAACACTGGCTGCCAGCAGAGGGCACTTTGAGTTTTTAGATGTAGTTAGAACTATAAAATATGAGTGGCCTGAGAGTCTAGACTCTTAAGTCTTGAATTTGTCTTCAAACTTTTTCAAGGTATAAAGACATTTCTAATAGCTCTTTTTTAATATAGATGAGACTAAATTGAATGAAATTTGACTGGTGATAATCTTTAATTTAAATATAATATCACAATTCTATTTTATTTTCTTACAAAATTATAATACGATTGGAACCCACCTAACCCGAGAACTAGAAAACTACCCATACTTATATTCACCTTTATTATTTTCACTTTTTTGTCTTCTTCTATGAGTAACCATTCAACCAAATTGATTATTTGCTTTCTTTTTAAAGGCACACATACACATGCAAAATTTGCTTGATTAAAAAAAATTCATTTTGGTATCAGGGGTACGTTGGCTTCATAGAATGAGTTTGGAAATTTGCTGTCCCTTTCTATGTTCTGTAAGAGTTTGTGTAGAACTGGTGTCAAATCTTCTCTGAATACTTGGAAGAATTCTCTTATGAAGCTCTCCAGACCAGGGCTTTTTTTCCGCTGGGTAGTTTCTTGATGACCTTATCTATTCTTTCACTGTGGATCTGTTCAAGTTCTTAAGGTACATCTGTGTTATTTTGGGGCAATAGCACTTTTCTAGGTATTTGCGCATAGCCTCAAAATTATTGAACTTGCCAGAATACAGTCTTTTGTGGTCCTGCGAAATTGCTCTTTTTATTTCATTAGGGTCTGTTGTGACTTCCCCTAATTCTAGATATGGACGTCTGCTTCTTCTTTTCCTTTGTTAAGTTTGCAAAATGTGATGAAGAATGTAGATGGTGCCTGCCTAGCAGATAAAATAGTGTCTGGGGTTTTAAAGGCTTATCTCCAAACAAGCAACTCTCTCAGTGAGATGTCAACCCAATCCACATGGGAGAAGCACACCATCAGCCACCAAACCACATAATCCGAAGTCAATGGAGAGCAAGCATCTGAACCTACATTGTGAGAACCCGGGCTACAGAAGGCGACGGGTGACAGTGGGAGCCCAAGAGTCATTTGTGGAACTACACAGGAAAGAAGTCTCTGAAGAACTGCCTCAATCTGCAATTGTAGGATGGGAGGAAAGTGGTTACTAAACAGAGAACTTTGGAGAGATGAGTATAGAAGATCGAAGACATAAATCTGACTTGGATAGTTTACATTTAGTCAGTAGATTCTGCCCCCCCCCCCCCCAACTACGATGCCTGCTGGATCTGATCTGTTTTCCTAAATTGTCCATATCTTTGATTTGTATTGTTCTGGCTGGTTTTTGCTTGTTCGTATTGGCGTGTACCCCGAGAGGCTCTGCCATTAGAAGTCATCCTCTTGAAGTTGTGCTGCATGTTTTTCCCTTTTTGATAGATGAAATCCAGCATTGATGAACCTGTGGGGGCACCAAGTAGAGTAAGGGTTTTGGGGGAAAGAAGGTGAGGGGAAGATGGCGTTAGAGAGTTCATGTAGAAAACAGAATGTTTGGAAACTGATTGTGGTGGCAGTTGTACGATTCTCCTTGACTTGCTTTAACTGTGGAATGACATCTATATGTTAATAATGATATTTTGTTGTGAACTGAGTGAAGGCTCCTGGAGCAGATGATCAGTCTGTCAACAATTCATTCTCGCTTTCTTTCATCTTGTGCATTGCATTCTCTGCTGGGTACCATCACTCACCACACCTCTTCCCGGTGTTTGTTTTTCTTCTCCCTTCTCCCTTCTTTCCTAATCCTTCTGAACCATGTCCTTGGGAGATGGCTGCCCTCTGCGGTCCAAACAGTAAAATTTCTAGCGTGTGCACACATCACTAATGCAGTTATTCTTCTTATGTACCTGTCTATTGCTTGCCTGAAAATTGAGCCACAGGGGAAAGTTTGGAAAAGTGAATGTGGCAGTGACCTAATCTGGAGTCAATTTGAGGATTAAGAGAGTAGGGGTGGAGTCTCGCCTGTCAACCTGGAGATAACGAATGGGACTTCTGTGTGAACAAGACCTCCTGAGAATTCTGGGAAATGTGATCATTCCTTTTTGGAGGCAGAGACACTATCTCTCTGTTCTCTTCCTTGGAGACTTCCGATTGACAATCCTCGATGCCTGAGAGACTCGACTGACAAGGCTGGCTCCCTGGGCGACAGCCACATGAACCTACCCTGATGCAGCAAGAAACCTGGACCTAGAGAAGTCATGTGGAGACCCCTGCCATCGCTGAGATGTGTATAACACCACTGGGTCCAAAGACTTTCTACCCGCTGGCTTGTCATAGTCCTGCATTTGATGTCATTGCATGTATTTCGTGAGTCTGAAGGACTTTGTAGATTGCTGTCGGACACATGGCTAATATCGGACTTATGGACTTGATCTGGACTGGGTTGGGCTGTTTTCTTAATGTACAATTACCTTTTATTTAAAAGTCTTTCATGTACATATGCATGCTTATGAATTTGTTTCTCTAGTCTACCCAGACTAACACAGTGACAAAGGAATGTTATATTGGGATTCCACAGTTAATACCTGGCAAACCTGATATGCTTCATGAGTTTGGCTTTAAAAAACTTATTTTCTTGGGCATTCTAACAACATTCCATACGTCAATTATATCAAGCATACTTGTACACATGTTGCCATCATCATTTTCTAAACATTTACTTTCTATTTGAGCCCTTGATATTAATTCCTCCTTCCCCCACCCTCGGGACCCCTCGATAGGCAAAGCAACCATAACAGAGACAAAACAGAAAGAAGACAAAAGATTGAATAAAAGGAGATAAAAAAGAAAAACGGAAAAAAAAACGACCCCCCCAGTTCCTCTTAAAAATACCCAAAAACGCATACATGGTTCTAGGTCTGTTTGTTGACTTGTATGACTAGCTCCCCACTGGTCCTGGGGATTCTGGGAACTGCCCCTCCTGGTCTGAAGTCCATTTTGGGGGCTCTTCAGGGGGTTTATGAGTTGGCTTTGCTCCCATTGTTGATCTGTTATGCTCCGTCCTTGGTTCAGTCCACTGTGGGGGTGGTCAGACTGGACTCACTTCCCACTGAGTGTCCCCACTGTTGCCCTTTGCCCCAGTATGCTCCAGTGAGGGGACATCATGTCTCAGACTGTTGTCGGCCCTGCAGTGCTCTCTGTGCCTAGCAGTTCCAGGCAGGGACTTCATCCTTAGGGTTTGGGGTGCTGATGTGGGCTCCAGTCCTTGCTCTCTCTTTTCCCTGCCTGCTTTGCTGTGGATGTGGTAGCCTGTAAGTTTCGTGCTGTCCTCTGTAGCACACACTTCTAGGCGGGGTGGGTTGGGGAGAGTTGGTCTCTGAGTGGGGTCGGCCGTGTGGAGCTCTCCGTTCATGAGTTGTTCCCTGGGTTCCTTTGCCCTCAAGGTTTGGTGTGCGTGCATTTGCCTTTTGCTCCACATCTTTCTCCCACTTTACCCAGGACCTTCTTTTCTTTCTTTTGTTTGAAAGATAATGTTTATTGTCTTCAATGAGACAAGGGCAAGACAACTACAGAGACCTCTCTTCTGAATGACGGAGACCACTCCCCTGAGAACATAAGGGGACCCAAAGGATGATGCAGAGGTTTAAAAAGAACATGGGAGATAAAAGTAAAATGTCACAAAATGTAGTTAGTGGCAGATCAACTTAGGATTGGGGCCATGGATGGGGCATACGTTGTGTTAGGCAGAGGCGCTTATCATAATGGTTCTAGGCTTCCCCAAGGCAGTCAGGGACTGTCTTATGACCCTGTAACCTCCAGGGGAGTGACCTCCGTCAAGAAGACACCCAGGTGAGCCCCCCAGGGGAGATGGGTCCTCCATGAACTGGCCAGGGCAGGGAGGTAATCCACTTCCCAGTGCACGCTGTCTGCGTGCACAACAGAACAGAGCCCGGCATGGTCCTATGCCATTCTCACAACATGCCGCTGTTCCTCTGTCTAAGCCCATTGATGCAGCCACTGTGTCAGTGCATCTCATTGAAGGCCTTCCTCTCTTCCCCGCCCCTCCACTTTACCAAACATGAGGTCCTTCGCCAAAGACTGTTGTCTTCCGGTAACATGTTCAAACTATGTAGTACGAATTCTTTCTATCCTTGCGTCTCAGGAGTGCACTGACCTTACTTCTGACACAAATTGGCTTGTCCTGTAAGCTGTTCATGGTACTTTCAATATTCTTCTCCAGTATAACAATTTAAATGCATCTATCATGCTACTGTCTTGCTTATTCAATGTCCAACTTTCACACGCACACAATGCAATGGAAAATATCATGGCTTGGGCCAGGTACACCTTAGTCCTCTATGAGGCATCTTTGCTTCAATACATTAAAGAGTCCTTGTACAGAAAACTTACCTAATGCAATAAACCTTTCCATCTCTTGACTGTTGCTTCCATGAACAGCGATTGTGGATCCAGTATGACAAAATCCTTGACAATGTCAACCGTTTCTCCATTTAGCATGATGCTACCATTGGTCCAGTTGTGAGGATTCTCGTCTTCTTGACACTGAGTTGTAATCTCTATTGAAGGCTGCCTTCCTGAATCTTCATCAGCAAAGTGCTTCAGTTCCTCCTCAGTTTTAGGATGTGTCAGCTGCATATTGCAGGTTGTTAATAAACCTTCCTCTAATCCTGATGCTGCATGCTTCTTCCTACAATCCAGCTTCTCTGATTATCTGCTCAGCATATAAATTGAATAAGTATGGTAAGAGGCTACCACCCTAACACACATCTTTCCAGATTTTAAGCCATGCATGATCCCCCATGATCCCCTTGTTCTGTTCGCACAACTGCCTCATGATCCCTGTAAAGTGTGCTGATGAGCACAGTGAAGTATTCTGGAATTCCTATTCTTTTTTTTTTTTTGTTTGCTTTTGTTTTTTTGGGGGGCATCACTGCTCTCGGTGGTGGGAGTAGGAGGCCCAGCCACACTGCTGGAATTGAACCTCCGTCCCAGTAGGCCGCAGTCCCGTGCACAACCACTATGCCACCAGGGCTCAGCCCTGGAATTCCTATTCTTTTCAAGACTTTCCATATTTTGTTATGATCCACATAGTTGAATTCCTTTGCATAATTAATGAAACACAAATAAACATGCTTCTGATATTTTCTGCTTTGAGCCAAGATCCAGCTGAGGTCAGCAGTGATAAACCTTGTTCCATGTCATCTCCTGTTCTGAATCTGGGATGGACCTCTGGCCGCTTCCTGTCAATGTAGTGTTGCAACCATTGTTGGATGATCTTCAGCAAAATTTTGCTAGCATGTGATATAAATGATACTGTTCTATAATTTGAACATTCTGCTGTGCTACCTTTCTTTGGAATCTCTCTCTCTCTTCCATTCAGTTGGCCAAGCAGTTTTCTTCCACGTTTCCTGGCATAGAACATTGAGTACTTCCATGCTTCACTAGTTTGTTGAAGCATTTCAACAATTCCATCAATTCCAACAATTTCCTGGAGTCTTTTTTCCCCCACTAATGTTTTTGGTGTAGCTTGGACCACTAATCTTGTTCATATGCTAATTCCAGGAATGGTTGAATGACAATCAGTCCTTTTCAGTAGAGTTACTCTGTGTGTTTTTTCCATCTTCTTTGGATGTTTCCTGCATCATTCTGTATTTTGCCCATAGAATTTTTCAGTTCTGCAACTTGTACCTTGAAGTTTTTAGTTCTTTGAGTTTAAGATATGCTGAGCGTGTGCTTCCTTTTCAGTTTTCTAACTTTGTTTTGCGCATTTCATTATAATATTTTCCTTTGCCTTCTTTTTTTCCAGACTTGAATATTTTTAAATTTTATGTACAAATAGTTGGCATTGTATCTTCTGTTGGGTAGCTGTCATGGATAACCCATCCAATGATAACTTAGTTCAACTCGATGATGCCGATATCCTCTGCCTGCTGACGGAAACACTGACGGCACATCCTGAGGCCATCTTTCCGGAACAGCCCAGGCTGGTGTGAGTGCACACTGGCAGGTTTTCGCAGTGGCTCCAGGAGAGCAGCTGGTGACCTCACTTGCTTCCAGACACTCTCCGAGGCAAAGGAAAGAAGCAGTGCAAGCCCCCGCTCTTCTAGTTTTCCTCCTTTGTCTTCTTGAGCTATGCTTGGACATTTTCTGTTCAGCTCATGGACTACCTAATTTCTTCCATTTGCCTTAGCTACTCTCTGAGTAAGAGTAAGATTCAGTTTCTTCTAACCTCCACTTTGATCTTTCCTTTATTTCTTTTTAATCACCTTTTGATTTCTTCATGTATGCTGTTTTTGATGTCGTCCCACTGCTTAGTAGGTCTTCGGTTACAAGGGTGTTTAATGCATCAAATCTGTTCAGGAGATGTCCTCAAAATGTGGGTGGAATATACTCAAGGTCATATTATGACTCTTATAGACCTGTTTTCCTTTTTTTTCTACTTGAATCTGAACTTGCTCATGAAGATTTGTGGTCTGTTTCAATATGAGATGCTGATATTGAGCTTCTCCATTGCCTCTTTCCAAAGATGCTGTCAGTTTGATTCCGTATATTCCAACTTGAGAAATTTAGGCATATAGTTGCCATTTGTGTTGGTGGAGAAGGTATTTGTGATGAAGAAGCCCATGGTCCTGCACACAAGCCTATTGATTCTAAGTTCATGTATTTATGCTTTTAAGGCGATGTTACTCTGCCATTTCCTTCAGGATGTAGTATTGTTTTTGATTTACTAATAATTATTAATAATTTCTTCTGATTTACCAATAGATTATCCTTTACCTTATTTTTCAAGTGACATATATGGCCAATTGGAGAAAATCTTGGATATTAATCACTGATAAGCATAGCTTCTAAATGTTTTGGAATACTATAGATTTAATGAGATTTTATAAGACTAATGATATAGATTTAATTTATTGTTATAAATAACTCAACATACCAATTCCATCATTCCAAAAGAATGTTTCGTAGAGTTGTGAGATTTTTTGTGTACGTATGTGGCATCACTGCCGTGGTGGGAGCAGGAAGCCCAGCCTTGCTCCTGGAAAGCTATTGCTGGATTTGAACTGTCAACCCTGTGGGCCGCAGTCCTGCACCATTTTTTTTCACACATATTATTGCAACTTAATACAATGATGATAAGGCTTATTTTGATGATGACTTTGTGCTTTTATTCTTTCTGTGAAAAAATTTGTCTCCATATTTAAAATTCTGATGTTTTTAAGCTTTCATGTTTTAGCATATATTTCAAAATATAGATTTGCTAGTTTGTGTGGATTTTGAATATTAAGAAATCTTGAACAGATTTTTTTCCCTTTTCTACACAAAATCTATGATTATTGATAAAAGTCAATGCTACTCTTAGAACTATTATTTAAATCTCCACATTCAGCATTTGGAGTTGATCATATTTTTATGCTTTAGCATTCTTTCCCCCTAATTGTAAAGCTATTTGTTCACTTAAAAAATTTTTAAAAAATATTTATTTATTTATTTATTTTTGGGCATCACTGCCCTCAGGTGGTGGGAGTAGGAGGCCCAGCCTTTGCTCTGTGGAGCTGGAATTGAACCTCCATCCCAGTGGGCCACAGTCCTGCACACAACCACTACGCCACCTGGGCTCAGCTCTATTTGTTCACTTTACAAACAATTTATACCTGTTCTGTCAAAAGTGCGACTCGCCATGGGCTAGAGAATGTCATCAGCTGCACTGTGCTTGCTTTGTTTCCATTTTTCCCATTTTATCCTCCCTTGAGCTAAATGTCTAACTGGAAAATTTGACTTTCCACATCCAATTAATCATGAGGTCCTGTAAATCTTGTCTCCTAAAAATGTCTAAAACCTATTCCCTCAGTAATAGGCAGGTAGCTGTTTTGCTTTGCTCTTTTTTTTTCACTTTCAAATGACAGTAACCCAATTCAAGAGAGCTTTGTGCCAAAGGAATTGTATTATTTCTGATGAACTTGAGAAGTCCAGAGACTGAGTGGACTTCAGAGTTAATTAGATCCATTCATTCAAATGTTCTATCAGTAACTCACATCTCCCTCTGTCCCAGATGTTTCCTCTGTGTGACCTTCACTTTCTGGCTGGCAGATCATCTTTATGATGGGAAAGTTGGCTCTCAGCAACCTGTATTTTAAAACCAAAAAATCGGAGGAATGGGAGCCAGGGAGTGGGTAGGAGATTTATTTATCTACAGGCCATCATGATATTCACCTTTTCATGAAGTATTTAAGAATGCCCAAACAACAAGAGGAAAGTAAAAGGAAATGGAGGAAAGAACTAGGAATCATAGGGAATTTATAGAGGTATAAATACAGGCATGTACATATGTAAATATATTTATATATGATGATGGAGAAACAGATCTATGTGCATATATTGATAGGTTTAGTATTCAGGTAGTGGATGGACATTGGGTCTCCACTCAAGCCCTCCCTCAATGCAAGAACACTTTGTTTTAATCTCCTGGCATTCCATGATGCTTACCTTTCTGACATGATTGCTGAAGACAAATGGGTGCATAAGCAAATTTTATGAAGAAAGCTGATATTTCAACTATCAGAAGATATAACATCTGGGGTCTTAAAGACTTGAAAGTAAACAAGCAGCTATCTAACTCAGAAATAACAAAGCCCACATGGAAAAAGCACATCAGCCTGTGTGACCACAAGGTGGCGAAGGGATTAGACATCAAAGAACAAAAAATCATGGTGTGAATGAAGGGGAGTGCAGAGTGGGAACCCAAAGCCCATCAGTAGGCAACTGGACATTCCCTTACAGAAGGGTCTCAGGGAGGAGACGAGCCAGTCAAGGTGCTGTGAAGTAATAATGAAACATGCAACTTTCCTTTAGTTCTTAAATGCTTCCTCCCCCCACTTCCACTATCATGATCCCAATTCTACCTCACAAATCCAGCTAGACCAGAGGATGTACACTGGAACAGATATGAACTGGAAACACAGGAAATTCAGGATAGTTGAACCCTTCAGGACCAGTGCTGAGAGTGGTGATACCAGGAGAGTGAGGTGGAAAGGGGGAACAGATTATAAGGCTCTACATATTACCTCCTGAATGGGGTACAGATGACAGGGAAGTGGATGAAGAAAGATGTTGGACATTGTAAGATATGACAAAGCAGCAATAATTTATAAATTTTCAAGGGTTCATGAGGGAGGTGGTGAGAGGGGAAGGAGGGGAAAAAAGGAAAGCTGACACCTAGGGCTTAAGTAGGAAGCAAATGTTTTGAGAATGATGAGAGCAACAAATGTATAAATGTGCTTGACATATAATGGGTATATGTATGGATTGTGATAAGAATTGTACGAGCCCCCAATAAAATGATTTTTAAAAAGTACTCAAAATGTCCTCTTTTATGTATTTACTAACACTCTATTAAAAAAAACCTAACTTTTTCATTCCTATGTATATATACACCACTTAGTCCTGTGCATTGCAGATATACTTATTTTAGTTTTCTACTATTGGTTGTACTATTCAATATATGATAGCACAAGTACATGATTTGGGTAGTTTCAAAGAACAAAAGTTTATTTTCTCACAGTCTGAAGACTAAAACATCAAATCAGGTTCTTGGGTTTCTTCTGTGAGTCTTCTAGTTCCTGGTGACTATTGGTGGACAATGCTCACCTGTGACCTATCTTTCTTCATGTGTGTATGTCTAGTCTGTTCTTTCTATAACTCAGAAGTGACTAGATTTAGAACCCATCCTTTTTAGGTACGATCTAATTAATATACCCAAGAGAACCTTTTTTTTTAAAGGAGGACTATAGTCAGATAGAAAAACCCAAAGCCAAACTCACTGCTGTTGAGTCTATAGAGACACAGAAAGACCCTATAGGATAGGTAGAACTACCAGTGTGGGTCACCAAGATAGTAACTTTTTACAGAAGTTCAAAGCCCTGTCTTTCTCCTGAGTCATAGGGATGGGTTAGAATAAAGTCAGAGTATGAGTTAGATCCACAAATATTTGGGGGTGTGTATGCCCAATTTAATTCATAAAAATATTTAAAGCTACCAAATCACTGGTTGGAAAACAGTTCAAACATCAGCTCTAAATTCCAATTTCAGGAACCATACATTAGATAGAATTTTCCCACCTATTCTTTATGCCCAGATGCACAAGCTTTTAGTCTATATGGTTTGGCATATAAACTTTTAAAAATATTTCTTTGGACTAGAAAAAAAACAAAATAAGAATGAATAAACAAATGAGGAATAATAAACACCCCGTTTTTCAGGCCGAAGGTGATGAGAGTGTGGTCACAGTACCAAACACTGCATCAGGGACAAGTAGGAGAAGTACAAAGAGTCAAAGGGGTTTAATAACGTAGACGTCTGCGGTAAGTCTAGCAAAGAGAGTTTTGGTAGAACCGGGAGCCATCAAGAATGTGATGGGTGGTGGGATGAAAGGAAAATGAGGAAATAAAGGGGAACAGAATGGGGGAGAAGCCACAGGAGGGAAGGCAGTGGACTTTGTTGCAAGGGCAATAGGAAGGAGTCAGTAGAGAGAAGCAGCTTGAAGACGCAGCAGAGCAAGGAAGCACTGTCGGAGAAAGGTCATTCATCGAGAAGCCATGCCAAGTAGGTCACATCTTCCCGGGACACAAGAAGGACAAATAAGATTCAGTAGATAGGTTTGTATTGTAGTTCTGGTGGCAGGGATCCGAGGGAGTCTTTGTTTTTTCATGAAAACACCATTTGATTGTTTTGGATTGAGTGCTGAGTGATTTGGCAGGGCAGGGGATGGTGGAATTGAGGAATCTGAAAAAAAAAAAAAAAGGAAAATATTTTTTAAAAGTCTGTTACGGAGATGTTGAGAATAGAAGAATAACAGACCTAGAGAAATACAGTTCTGTAGTTGATAGAGAGATCTTACTACTATCAAGAAAGGACAATCAGGGCTGAACCCTATTATTTTTGGGATCACGGGGGAGAGGGGAGCAGGGAGGGAGGAGAAAACGAGTTAATACCAAGGGTTTATGTAGAAAGCAAATGTTTTGAGAATGATGAGGGAATATGCTTTGCATACAATGGATGGATGTATGGATTGTGTAAGGGTTGTATGAACTCCCAATAAAATGATTAAAAAAAGAGAAACTTCATCATTGTAAGTATTGTCTGATTGCTGTGTGACCATTGCACCAGAGAAGCAGAGTGTGCCATGGGAGGGATAGCTAGAAAGCTGGAGGGTAGAAGCTGACTGATCTCCACCTCAAAGGAATCAGCCTTGGGTGAAGTCAGAGGAGGTCAGATACTGCCCCCCACACCATTTTTTAGAGATGTAAGACTATGTGAAAACCAATCAATGACATCACTAAATAAACAAACTATGAAAGAAAAACCACATGTTCAACTCATTAGCTGCAGAAATGACATTTGACACCCATATGGCAAAAATCTCTCAGCAAACTTGGAATAGAAGAAGACTTTTCCAACCTAATAAATAGCATCCATGAAAAATCTGCAGCTGGGGGCTTACCCCAATCCTAACTACGTTGACCTCCCTCCCCAGAAAATTGCCCTACAGAGAACAGCACTTAAGAAACATCCCAGGAAGAGTGGCAGGTCTGTCCTGGAGCATACTAAGAGGGAAAGAGAGAGAGAGAGAGAGAATATCACATCCTGGCCCACCAATGCCTAAAGAGGAACCTCCTGTTCTGAGTATTTGGGGGACAGAGAGGAATGTAGGGCTGGCCCCACCACAAGACACAATGTCTCCTCACTGACCCACAATGCTGCAGGGGACAGCACTAGAGACACAGTGTGGGGATTGTGCCTGGTTTCACCACCCCTACTCCCTGTCCACACACTCGCTGGGAGCGCAACAGAGCAGCAAGGGGAGCAAAGCAATGAAGACCTCAAGGGATACCAAAAATAGACCCAATTCAGAGGGCAGGACTTGGCATCTCATCAGGCGCAATCAGAAAACATACATAAGGGGCATCAGATAGACCTCCACCTTTTTCTTCTTTCTTTTCCTCATGTCTATCTATATAAGATAGGCAAGGAAAACAATCCTGAGGAGAAAACAATGGGACTGACAGTTCTGGGAGTATAGGGGAGAAGGGAAGGTGGGGAAAGGGAGGGGGAGCCAGAGTACAGTATAGCACAGATGAAACATACATCAATCCTCTAGTTGTTTATTGCTTCCTCCCCCCATTATCACATGATGCCAGTTCTACCATACAGATTTGGCTATGTTATGATCGATGCATCATGCCCCACCTCCAGGGGGATGAACAACAAAAATGTGGGTGCAGGGAGACAGGGACAGTGTAAAATGTGAAAATAATAATTTATAATTTATCCAGGGGTCATAAGAGTGGGAAGGTGGGGGAGGGAAGGAAAAAAGCTGAACTGATACCAAAGGCTCAAGTGGAAAGGAAATGTTTTGAAAATGATAAATGTGCTTGATACAGTTGATGTATGGATTGTTTTAAAGTCTATAAGAGTGCCCAATACAAATTTATAAAGAGAAGGAGGAGGAGGAGGAAGAGGAGAAGAAAAAGAAGAAAGATTTAGATGGAAGATATATCAAGGAAAAAATAACTTCATATTTTGGTATTTTCATTGAATAAAAGTTTTAAGGATTTGTTTTAAAAAGCTACAACTAACATCATATGACTACATGTATTTCCTCAAGGATCAGCAACAAGACAAGGGTGGTGTTCTTATATTATACTGAAGATTCCAGTCAGTGGAGTCAGGCAAGAGGCAGTAATGATAGGCCAACAGAGGAGCAAGAAGAACAGAAAGTATACTGATTAGCGGATTAGAGGAGGACCCATCTAGAAGATCTGATAGCGTCTGCAAGAATGTGAATTTATCAAGGTTGCAGAATGCAAGATTAGTAGACAAATATCAGTTGCACTTTAATATGTCATACTGGCAGTGAATAATCCGAAGTTGAGATAAATAATTTTATAAGGTCACTGTGAATCAGAATCAACCCAATGATAGTGAGTTTTAAAATTTATGTATAATCTTCCAGCTTCACAAGAGCAAAGGCTGGGCCTCCTACTCCCACCACCAGAGGGCAGTGATGCCCAAAAAACCAAAAAAAAATTATGTCTAATCAAAAATACACACCAGAGGGCAGTGATGCCTAGAAAACCCCCACAAAAATACAAAGCACTTAGGGATAAATAGGATAAATGCTGTGCAAGACTACATAATGAAGACTGTAAATTATCTAGAAGCGGAATGAAATACTGCAATAAATGGAGAGCTGTGTCCTCTCCTGACACCACCTTCTGCCAGTTTGTCATACTGTGGTGGGTGGCTTGTTGTATGATACCGGAAGCTTTACCACTACTATTCAAATAGCAGCAAGGGTCACCCAGGACAGAGCTTTCAGATGAAAACACAGTAGGAAGAAAGACTTTGTGATTTACCTTCACAAATCAGATAACAACAACAACAACAACAACGCTTACAGATAGGCACAGAACAGGTCAGGTCACAAGAGTTACAACAATGGACTCAAATATACCAATGGCCATGAATGGGACCCAAGACTGGGCAATGTTTCATTCTGTTATGTGTAAGGTCTCTGTGAGTTGGAGCCAGCTTGACAGCAGCTCATGCACCAATCCATAGGTTCGTAAGCCCCAGTAGTGTGGAGAGGTCAAATCTCCTCAGGTGGATCTGAAGAATCGGTGCAATCTCAATAAAATCCAGTATATTTTTGCAGAAATTGACAGGTTGATCTTAAGATGCATATGGAAACGCAAAAGATGGAAAACACGACGCAGTCTCTGGGGAAGGACAGGCTGCTTGGTAAAGCAGAGAAGCAGTGGAAAAGAGGAAAGCGCACCGCGAGATGGACGGACACAGTGGTTGCAAGGATGGGCTGAGGCCGAGGAGCAACTGTGAGGCTCAGTTAGGCCTGCTCGCGGCAGTGCTTGCTTCTGTCGTGCACATGGTCCGTCTGTGTCGGGACCGTTGATGGCAAGAGCAGCTTTGACAAAGAGCACCCCAGCTTCTGGGCTAACGTGACCTTTTTGTTTTCTCTAAATGAATACTTTTCTCGGGGGGCTCTTCCATCTCTTCTCACAATCTACTTATTCGTCCGGGGTGTCAAGCACATTTGCACATAGGCTGCCCTCATCATTTTCAAAGTATTCTCTTCCTACTTGAGCCCCTGATCTCAGCTCCCCGTTTCTTCCTCCTCTTACCCCCCACTCACCCTCCCCCACAAAATCCTTGATGTTATAGATTATTTTTCTACACCTCATATCGTCCTCCGTCTCTCTTCACCCACTTTTCCATTATCTGTCCCCCTGAGAGGGGGTTCTAGTTTGATCCTTGTGATAGATTTCCCCTTCCTTCCCCCACCCTCCCTTAATCTTCCTGGTATCTCTACTCTCCTTGTTGGCCCTGAGGGGTTTATCTATCCTGATTCCCTGTGTTTCAGGCTCTTCTCTGTAGCAGTGTGCATACTCTGGTCTAATTTGATTTGTAAGATAGAATTGAGGTCATGATACTGGGATGGAGGAAGCACTAAAGAACTAGAGGAAATGGGCTGAGCCCCGGTGGCGTAAGTGGTTGAGTGCGGGACTGTGGCTCGCGGGCTTGGCGGGTCAAATCCAGCGGCGGCTCTCAGGAGCAGCACTGGGTAGCGCCCATGACCACCAGAGGCAGTGATGCCCAAAAATAAATAAATAAAATAAAATAAGAACTAGAGGAAAGTTGTGTGTTTCATTGGTGCTATATTGCACCCTGACCGGCTAATCTCTTCCCTGTGACCCTTCTGTGTGACCCTTCTGTAGGGGGATGTCCAATTGTCTCCAGATGGACATTGGGTCTCCACTCCATGCCCCCCACTCCTCCCCCAATTCACCTTAGGTATGATTTTGTTCTGGGTCTTTGATATGATTTTTGTTTCTAGCTTAGTACATACCTATAGTAATCAAGAGAATGTGGCTTTGGGATAGAAATGAGGGATATGTACAAAAGATCTTCAAAATGAAAAATATTAATTTTCATGAACTTTTTGAAGCCTTATTTACATATACAAAAATGATCAATTTCTTGCACTGTGTGTGAAAACCAACCGACTCTGCATCATAGGTCTAAATGTAGAATGTAAACCTGTGGAACTGATAGAAGGAGCTATAGGGAAAATAATCTTTGTGATCATAGCTTAGGCAAAGACTTCTTAGCTGCAACACCAAAATGAGAATTGATAAAACAAAATTTGAGCAACTGAACTCTATAGAAATTAAAGACTCTAGTCTTCAAAAGATGAGGATGTAAAGGCAAGCCACAGATGGAGAAAATATTTGCAAAGCATGTATCTGACAAAGGATAAACAGTGCACTTTAAAAATGAGCAAAAGATCAGGATCGGCACAGCTCCAAAAACGATAAATAGCAGATGAAAATGCTAATATTCATTATTGGGTTTTTTTTTTGGTTTTTGGACATCACTGCCCTGGTGGGAGTAGGAAGTCCAGCCTTCCTCCTGGAGAGCTGCTGCTGGATTTGAACTGCCAACCCTAAGGGCTGCAGTCCCTCATACAACCACTATGCCACCAGGACTCAGCCCTAAAATGCTAATATTATTATTTTTTGGGGGGCATCACTGCCCTCTGTTGGTCGTGGGAGCCACCCAGCGCTGCTCCTGAGAGCTGCCGCTGGATTTGAACCGCCAAGCCTGTGGGCCGCAGTCCCGCACTCAACCACTTACACCACCGGGGTTCAGCCCCCTAGTATTAAAGAAAGGCACATTAAAACCACACGAGGCATCACAACGAGATATCTTTTAGAACGACTAGAATGAAAATGATCAGCCACGTCAAGATTTAGTGGAATGCAGAGGAACCAGAAATCTCATCCACGGCTGCTGGGAATGTAATATGGTACAATCACTTTAGAAAATAGTTTGACAGTTTCAGAAAAGGTTTACTATACTTTTATCATGTGGCTCAGATATTTTGCTCCTTGTATTCATCCAAGAAAAATGTAAGCTTGAAAAACATATTGTAAGCTTGTATCTGTCCAAAGACTTGTCCACAATTAAAATTTTCAGAAATACAATTAATAATAGCAATTACCTTAATCATGTTGTAAGTTATAGTCCATAATCTTTGCCAATGCTTCCATCATCATAAACAGAAGCCAATTGCCTATGACTTCTGTTTATGAAGTTATGCTTAGCTCTCACACCCTGGTAGCCTGTGATATCTATAAATGAATGTTCTTTCCTTGTAATAGCACCAAATGAGAAACAACTCAAAGGTGCATAGATAAACAAATTGTTTTGTGTGTACAGTGGAGCACTACTCAAACAGAACAGGGGAGGATGTATGTAACAACATAGAAGAATTGCAGAGTAATTATGCCAAGAAATAGAAGCAAGACACAAATTATACTCTTCACGGAAAATTCTAGAAAATCCAAGCTCATCAAAGGTACTACAATGCAGGTCAGTGGTTGGAGGCATGAGACTGAGGAAAAGGAGGGAGGAGATTATTACACAAGGAACGAGGAAACATTTGGAAGTGGTGCTTTCTGTCGTGATTGTGGTTATGATGTCATAAAGCAACAATCAATCAGAATTTAACGAACTCTACTAATACATATGCAATTTATTATATGTCAATTCTATCTCTGTAAGTACTTTTGTCTATTTTAAGAGCTGTTGTATTCATTCTTCAGTGTTCAATTAGTAAATGGGCTGTAATTGCAATGAAAAATCCTCAGAATATAGTGTTTTCTAATTGAATTAAATGTAATTGTTTGGGAGGCACGCAATATAATGAAACCACTTCCTCCCAGTGATTCTGTTTCAGTGATAGGCAGCTACATTACTAAGCGATGATCTCTTGGTAATTTTTTTTGGTGGGCATCACTGCCCCATGGTGGGAGTAGGAGGCCCAGCCTTGCTCCTGGAGAGCTGGATAAGAACCATCCACCCTGTGAGCCGCAGTCCCACACAGAACCACTATGCCACCGGGGCTCAGCCCCAATCTCTTGGTAATTTTCCACGATGTGGAAGCTAAATGTTCTAAACCAGAGATCACGAAACTCGGGCTCGATAGTCATATCCGGTTCTTTCAGTAAGTACATGTGTCTCTGAATAAATGTGAGAAAAAGTATATTATTCAGATAATGGTGATTTCATTTGTTTGGAAAATATGTTTATCGTTCTCAAGTAATTTTTAGATTCTTATGAGGAACAGGATTGGCCCTTCTCTCTGAAAAGTTTGTCAATCACTACTCTTTATTGACAACCAATTCCGAAACCTTTTTCTGTCAGCGTTTGGTAAGGGATAGCGACAAACTTTTTCCAGCCCTCGCTTTAGCAGGGTGAGAAGGCACCAGAAATGGGTTTATTATCTCCGCACGTCTCTCCTCTCCGTGCCTCTGAGGGCTGTACAAAGAAACTCTCAATTTGTTTCTGGTGAAATCCTTATGAATTGTTCTTGTCTTGGATGCAAAGAACATGGCACGTCCCCTGAAGTTCAGGATGCAAAACCGATTTCTGGAAGAGTGTATGTTTAGTAGCTCTGGAAATTCTGGCGGGCGAGATTTCTCTTTGAGAATTTCTGTCTGCCCTCTCTGCGGCTCGCTGCTGCTTTCTCCAGGTCAGGAAGACTTCAGCACTTAATCGTTCTCACTGACAGTTCTGTCTTGTCTCCTTTCCGGTGCATCTCAGCCCTGGAAGAGTTGTTACAATCTGTACTGCATCTGTTCTTGTCTGGTCTTCCCCAATTGCCCATTGCCACCAATGTCAGATAAATTATATGGTGGCTGACATAGAGTCTAAAATAACTGTCTCTGGTACTTCTGTTACATTTAAATAATGTAGGTGTCAGGGGAGCCACCAAAGATAGCAATAGACCCTTAGGAGTCAGGGAACATTAACCCTCGTGTATACTTGGTTTATTAAATTATGTGCACTTATGATTCATCATGATGGACAGAGATGAGAATAGCTGTAATGGCCCCCACTGTGGAGCCTTCTCCTTGAATGTGGGCAGTGTTCTTGACCTGTTTCTAGGCAATGAAATTGGCAAAAGTGAAGGTATTTTGCAGATGGAATTGAAGTCTCATGTCAATTGATTTCGTGTTAATCCCCAAAGAAAAATTTCTGGGAACATCTGATTTAGATGAAAATCCTTATGTTTGCTACACAGCAATCTAAAAGGAATACATCACTCTTGTTTCTAATCTCTTCTAATTTTTCATTCTCAATTTTATATTTCTCAAATATTACTTTCGTCAAGATGATAAAATTCTATAAAGAAAACCGTGCTGATCCACAGAAATGTTATATGTGAAAAGCACATCTTATACATTTCCCTGCCAGTATCACAATTACATCGTTTCTATCTCAAAGAACCAAATAATATCTGTCTTAAATGGAGATGTACACTTTTTACAGGTCCTTGCATCTTTAAAGTTAGCTGCCCCCCAAAACTCTCAATGGCAAATCTTTAACTCATGCTAGAGAAACTGCTCCATTCATTTCAAATGAAATTGCAACCTCGTTAAAACTAAGTGTCCCTTTAGAAAGAAAACGGGAGAGTGAGGAAGATTAAAAAAAGATAACAGGCCCAAATGTGACTCATTCCTGGGGTTTGAGATTTTAAAGAGACATGCAAGGAAGAGGAGAATATAGATTTTCATCTCTTGGTGAGTAAAAAATTACCTTAGTGGTGAGGTGGATACCGTTTTGCATGAAATACTGCAATTTCTTGGGAGAGTAATCTAAAAACTTATTTGGATCATTGTTAGCAAAGTTAACACATAGTTTCTTCAAAAGATGGCCTCCAATCTTTTCCTAAACTTTTCACAGAAGTAAAAACATAAAACGAGGAAAATATTCTAATATTAAAAATGCTTTCACTATGTCATCATGGGCCCCCGATGATAACAATTCATTGTATTATCAAGACTTATGTTCCTGAACTTCAATTTCTAGTCCTCTTTCCTATGTCTCAAATTAAGTATTTGCAGCCAGTGAGTATTTTGAATTGATTTTTCTCCTATAAAATGTCCTGTAAGTGGAAAGTACCTGCTAAGTCTTTGTGTTCCTTATCATACTTTGCTGGGTGCTAGTTAATATCCAGAGCAATGACTGCACACAACTCACAGTGAAAGTCAGTATGAAAGAGTTCATTAAAGAAGTTAACAAGTTGTAATCTGATGAGAATACTCAGGGTTGAGTTGTTCACCAGGACAGGTTACAATGTTTTCACCCATCTGCTAATAAATGTACAAAAAGGGCATACTATTTGCTTTAATCCTCAGTCCAAAGACATGAGCCAAGGGTCAGCAAACCCAGCACTCAGAATTCCGTACTCTGAGGCATCTCACGGTGGTAAGTCTCCATTCAAGGCACTCAGCCCCACTTCTGTGGGTCAGCAAGCCTATCCAGCTCCCAGCCTCCAGCCCAAACATTCACTTTGTCTTTTTTTACAAGTAACAAAACTGTCTGGATGGATTGTGAGAAGAGCTGTACGGACTTCCAATAAAATGATGTAAAAAATGAACAAATCACCAAGTCTATTTAAGCTCTGGGTTGGGAAATCACTCTGTTCCATGCTCTGGTTTCTGGCTCTGCTGCTCCACTGATACAGCTGTCACCAGGATCTAGGAGGCTCCAGCACAGGAATCTTCGTTCCAGAGGATTCTCTGCACTCCTGGCTCTGCCTGGTAATGAGATTTCTCCTTTTGCTTCTCAGGGCTCATTTTATACACAGCCAGACACCACTCCAGAGAATCCTGTTCATAATCTCATCATTATCTTCCCTCATCTTCCTTCTAGATTCATGCAGGGCAAGGTCTTTGGTAGGAGTTAGAGACTTTGGCTAGAAGAGACACATTTAATCACTGCCTCTATGTACTTACAAAAGGTTGGGTCCATTTTTTATCTACTTTAATATTAGAAGACATAAAATATTGTAATTTTTTTCAACAGCTCGATTGGCATGTAATACAATACCATACAATTCAATAGTTTGTTCACATCAAGATAAGTTGTACAGTTATCACCACCATCAGTTTTTTTTTTTTTAAGGCATCACTGCCCTCAGGTGGTGGGAGTAGGAGGCCCAGCCTTTGCTCCTGGGAGCCGGAATTGAACCTCCGTCCCAGTGGGCCGCAGTCCTGCGCACAACCACTACGCCACCGGGGCTCAGCCCCACCACCATCAGTTTTAGAACATTTTTTTCATTCTTGTATTCATCATTATTAGCTCAGTATTTCCACAAACTTACCTTGCCATACCTCCAAGGAACCGTTAATCCAGTCACTGTCTCTATAGATTTACCTGTACTGAATTTCATGTACAGAAAAACATTAAAAGACAAAGACAACTGGGGGGAATAGCAAAGTAAAACATATAAAGCATCAATGAAAAGGAGGCATTGTGCCTTGACTCAATATTCTCTCAATGCAAGAACACTTTGATCTATTAACTTGGCATTCCATGATGCTCACCTTCCTGACATGATTGCTGAAGACAAAGAAGGTGCATAAGCACATGTAGTGAAGAAAGCTGATGGTTCCTGGCTATCAAAAGATATAGCAGGGCTGAGCCCCAGTGGCATAGTGGTTGTGCGCAGGACTGCGACCCACTGGGATGAAGGTTCAATTCCAGCAGCGGCTCCACATGAGCAAAGGCTGGGCCTCCTATTCCCACCACCAGAGGGCAGTGATGCCTAAAAAAAAAGATATAGCATCTGGGGTCTTAAAGACTTGAAGATAAATAAGCAGTCGTCTAGCCGAGAAACAAACAAACAAACAAAAACAGACATGGAAGAAGCACACCAGCTTGTGTGATCATGAGGTGCTGACAGAATCAGGTATCAAAGATCCAGATCCAAAAATCCTATCATTGTGAATGAGGGGTGTGCCAAATGGAGACCCCAAACCCATTTGTAGGCAATTGAATATCCTCTTACAGAAGGGTCACGAGGAGGAGATGAACCAGTTAGGGTGCAGTATAGTATCAATGAAGTATACAACTTTCCTTTAGTTTTTTAATGCTTTCTCTCCCCCTCCCCCACTATCATGACCCCATTTCTACTTTACAAATCCAGCTAGGCTAGAGATGTACATGGGTACAGATAAGAGCTGGAAACACAGGGGCTTCAGAACAGACAAACCCCTCAGGACCAATAATAAGAGTAGTGATACCAGCAGGGGGAGGAGGAAGGTGGGGGGAAATAAGGGGAACCTGTTACCATGATCTACATATAACCCCTTTCCTGGGTGATAGACAACAGAAAAGTGGTGAAGGAAGACATCGGTCAGTGTAAGGTATGAAAAAATTATCTATTAATTATCAAGGGTTCATGAGGGAGGGAGGGTAAAAATGAGACGCTGGTAACAAGGGCTCAAGTAGAAAGAGAGTATTTTGAATATGATGATGGCAACAAATGCACAGATGTGTTTGACACAAAATGATTAAAAACACTTGAAAAAAAAAAGTCAGGCTCATAAGAGCTCCCAAACAAGTGGAATCCAAGTACAGGAATGGGTGTAGCAATAGCAGGACGGAGGGAGAAGGTGGAGAGAGGAGGGGAGGAAGGGGGAACCAATCATGATGATCAACACATAACAGCATACCTCCCATCCCCAAGGATGAACAGCAGAAACCATGGGGGAAAGGGAGACAGCAGTCAGTGTAAGATGTGAAAATAGCAATAATATGTAATTTATCAAGGGGTCCTGAGGGGCAGGGAGAGAAAGGGGAGCTGACACCAAGGGATCAATAGAAAATAAATATCTAGAAAATCATGATGGCAACACATGTACAGATGTGCTCGATACAGTTGATGGATGGATTGTTACAAGAGATGGAAGAGCTCTCAATAAAATGTTTTTTTTTTTTTAAAGAAAACATTGAAAACTAGAGCAAATTTACATGGATCATGAGGGAGATCAAATGACAGGGTCCTAAATTGTAACTGAAATCCAACAATCCTCTTTTCAATGCATTCTTCCTAACAGTGAGGCTGTTCCCCTCCTTGGTCCTGGTCAGAAGGACTCCTCAGGGGCTTAATTCACACAATATTTCCTCTTCACTTTTTCCCTTTCATGAAAACAATTTTAAAATGGATCCAAAGGGAGTTCAAGTAATATTACATTTTGACCTAGCCACATCTGCCACCATCGACTTTCCAATGCTTTTTGTCTGCTAACTGGGCTATACACATCCCTCAACTATGATCAGAGGGTTTGCACCAGAGGCCTAATCCGTGTGTGGACCTTGCAAATGGATTTCAGGCTTTCACTGTTATCTGTGGCCTTCTGCAAACCAGGTCATCACGATTATATTATTTACAAACTTTGGATCACACAGGCTGGTGTGCTTTTTCCATGTGTCTTGGTTGAGGCCTCACTTTTTGCTTTCCTAACCAGAATCTTAGAATGAATATCTGAAAAGTTATGATTATATGACATCCTTAACTGAAATTATTTCATGAAAATGTTTTATTTATACATGACTTATTTTCATGTAAGAACATTCCCAAGTTTGGAGATACATATGTATACAAGTTGGCAATCTTGTACTGGAATTCAAATGCAATACATTATCACAAATATTTTTTGGTACCGTAAGCATTATTATCAAATATTTAATGGCAAGTGAGGATGTGATTGGCTTGAATACAAGGCACTTGAACTCATGTGAACAATAAAATAAGAACAGAAGCAATTTCTTCTGAGGTGTACTATTTACTTCTTCTTTCTACAAAAGCAGGCATTTACTGCATAAGAGAAGCAATTTAGAAAAGAGTCTTTTATGATGTTTTGTTTCACCTTTCTAATGTAGAGCAAGATGTGCATTTCCAGAGAAAAATTGACAACCACAATAAAAGCACCATGTATCAGAGGAGGGCCAGCCTCTGATACCTACATCACGGGTTCAATAGGTGCAGTTGTATAGCAATAATTATTTATTATTATAATAAAGTTATAGAGAGCATGAGACAGAGAGAAATAATAAGAGTCAGACATATATCATCTCGGTAGCATGCTCACCTCCGCCGATGGGGCCATCCACGTGGAGACCGTGCAAGGGGGAAGAGATTACATGATGAGGGAGAGGGACCGAGAGTGTCCAGAGCTGAGGGGAGTGAGAGAGCCTGTATCCTACGTTCCATCCTTATATGCCCTCTGGAGCCATGCCAGGCCCCTAACTACTGACAAGGACATACATCACAGGAAGGGGCTGTGCCATATGCATACATTATAGGAAAGGGAGGTATGGGGTCCCATATGACAAGACCAGACCCCAGACTCCTGGATGTGGCTAAACAGGTTACACTAGAGATCATTAACAACAGCATGTGATACCGCCCACAGGCTTCAGTGGAAGCATCATCCTAACAGCAGGGGAGTCAGCTTTATTGTGAGTCACATAAAGGCCTCAGACAACTGGGAGCTTCAGGGAACATAGCTAACTTAACTTCCACACCGAATGCTGGCAAATAGTTTGCTTAATATTCTGGAATATACAATGGTGGAAAAGTCCTGTCTTCATCCCACAACCATGGTTTCGTGATTATGCATTAGTTGGTCAACTTCAAGGTCCACAGTTTGAAGCCTTCAGTTCCCCCGATGGGAGAAGGACAAAGCTTTAGGATCCTGTAAGGCAGAGAAGCTCACGCTTTATGAGCATGCAAGCTACTTATAAAACGATCACGTCGACATGATCTACCAATGTATGTATTTATTACATTTATTCATAAATGCATGGAGAAATCTTTGTATGCACCTTGCATAATCATATGAGTCTATAGTGCACAATACAACACCCCTAACTATGTACACTTTTGTCATGGCCTGGGTTGACTCTGATGAGCTGCATTAAATGGAATGAGCCAGGGATACCTAGTCCGGACAGCAGCTGCTGACAGCCAGCTTCAAGCACACTTCCACACGATCATCAGTCAGGGACTTAATGTGGGAAAAGGCTGACTCACCGGAGCCGAATAATGCAGTCCAGGAGATAGCCTATTTCTCATGTTTGGGTACTTTGCCCCTGGGAGTAAGTTTCAGACCTGTTCATGCACTCTGGACTTCTGCTGAACAGTCAGCTTGTAGTAGTGTCAAAATAGCCCCTTCTGTATGAAAGTGATACGTTTTTGTCTTCTCCCGTGGTCCAGCTCCCCCACTCATTTTAATACCCTTTCTTACATTTCAGAGAAAAAAACCAAGTTCTAAAAAGTGGCAGTAAGTTAGCGTGTCAGTTTTGCTGCACTTAGCGTAGTTGTTCGTGCAAGCGTTTCACACCTAAGATTGCATCTGATTGGCTGCGCTGTAGATCAACTAAGTGACGGGATTGAGGATAGGCTTACGTCTCTTTCTCTATTTTTTCACTTTAACATAACGTCTATATTTTTTTTGGGGGGGGGGTGGTGGGCATCACTGCTCCCCAGTGGTGGGAGTAGGAGGCCCAGCCCATCTGCTGGAATTGAACCTCCGTCCCAGTGGACCGCAGTCCCGCGCACAACCACTACGCCACTGGGGCTCAGCCCCATAACGTCTATATTTTTAATGCCATGCGGTCTACCCACACTACATCTGCCCTCGACTAGTAGGCTGCGATGGTCGCATTGAGCAGCCCAGTGGCAAGAGTCAACGTCTTGGAAACCGCAGGTCCAGTTCTGCTTTGTCCTGAAGGGTTCCGATGAGTTGGAATGGACTTGACGGGGAAGTTTTTGTCCTTGGGTTAATTAGTCTCCACTAGGTTGAGGGACAGTATGATGGCCACACCGACCCCTTGTGTCGTGTGATGTGTGCCAATGATGTAGACGGACTTGGAAGTCAGACAGACCTTAAGTCAGCTCCTCCCCTGGTTTCTCCCTTACTCACTGTGTCACACAGACAAGTGACTCATGTCTCTGCCACAGGGCCAAAATGAGAATAATAACATATCTTTCCCAAGGTTGCCATGAAATTTAAATAAATCCTCATTATGGGACTGGGTAAGCGCTTCATTAAAAACAAACAAAATAAGACAAGCAAACTCAAAACCTAGGCCATTGCCCTTGAGTGGGAGTCTGACTCAGGGATTCACTATGTTCTTCACAAAGTCCTTTCACCTTCAATCTCTCATTTGAGTTAATAATTTTTTTTTTACCATGAATTGGCTGACAGCATGGAGCTATAGACAAGTATTTAAGAAGCATGGTTGCTACCAAAATTGCTCAGATAAAAAAGCAGCAGATTAAATTTTCTTTACTTTTATGTAAGAGCATAATGTGCTTTAAAGCACTATGTTTTTACTAAAATCACACCTGGCTTCTAGACATTTAAAGACATGATTTTCTTCATTTGTCTGTGTTGGGCTTTATTCCACAAAGCTATCTTTTACCCATTCATATTTTATAGATGAGGAAGAGACCTATAAAATCTAAGGCTCTTGGATGGAAGTGAAAGCCAAGCATACACAGCCCCGACTCTATGGTGGAACCCTCAGGACGTGTTCTGGCTTGTAATGAACCAACCATTTTTAAATCTTGTTTGGTAAGCATTTGAATACACAGAAATTAAAAGGGGGCATTAAAACTGGTGGTGTGAAGACTTTGGCAGCAGCACTGCCAATGTTGGCCATATATGCCTTTAATCCTCCCAGTGACGGGCAGGTGTTAAATCTATTTTTAAAAGAACTCTTTTAAAAGTGTGCGTATGCAATGCTGGTGCAGAAAGCTGATGGTGCCCAGCTATCAAAAGATAGAGCATCTGGGGTCTTAAAGGCTTGAAGGTAAACAAGGCCATCATCTATCTCAGAAGCAACAAAGCCCACATGGAAGAAGTGCATCAGCCTGTGTGACCACAAGTTGTCAAAGGGATCAGGTATCAGGCATCAAGGATCTAAAAATATTATTACTGTAAATGAGGGGGAGTACAGGTTGGGGATTCAAATCCATCTGTAGGTAATGGACTTCTCCTTACAGAGGGGTCACAGGAAGGAGTAACAAACTAGTTAGGGTGCAGTGTAGCAAGGATGAAACACAACTTCCCCCTAGTTCTTCTATGCTTCCTTCTTCCCACTATCATGATCCCAATTCTACCTTACAAATCCATCTAGACCAGAGGATGCACACTGGTACATTTGGCTAGACCAGAGGATGTACATTGATATTGGAGTTAGAAACAAGGGAAATCCAGGACAGATGATCCCTTCAGGACCAGTGGTGAGAGTGGCAATACTGGGAGGGTGGCGGGAAGGTGGGGTAGAAAGGGGGAACTGATTATAAAGATGTAGATATAACCTCGATCTTGGGGTAAGGACAATGGGGAAGTGGATGAAGGGAGACATCGGGCAGTGTAATATATGACAGAGTAATAAAAATTTATAAATTATCAAGAGTTTGAGGGAGGGAGTGAGGAGGGAGGGAAATAATGAGTAACCGATGCCAAGGACTTAGAAAGCAAATATTATGAGAATGATGAGGGCAGTGGATGTACAGATGCACATGACCCACAATGGACTTATGTATGGATTGTGATAAGAGTTGTATGAGTCCCCAATAAAAGGATTTTTAAAAAAGGAACTCTGTAACCTCCGACCTTAAGAAGATGAAAAATTGTTTAACAATCAGTTAGAAGCATGCATGTGTGATTTCTTGAAGTTATATTACATTCCTGCGATTGATTCTTGTTTCTGTCCTGGTCACATGGTGTTAGGTTCTTTGCCAGAAAGAAGCAGGGCAATGTTGGTAATAATATGAAAATGACCTATGAGAATACTCTGCCTTAGGGGGTAGATGACAATTGCTGCCCTTCTTTCACATTCAAACATAGTAGGGGTAGTGGTGGCTGATTTGCATACTCAGCAAAAATGCCTGAGTTGCAATTGAGCTAATTGACAAAGTTTAGTTATTTCCTAGAGGACTAAAATGTTCTAAGAGCCTTGTGGGAAAAGGGGACATGTGTGGAGCCCCCATTATTTCATCCTGATAAGCACATTGCCATTTATGAGTGGCTTCCTTTGAATTAGGTGTTTAATTTAAAACAGAACCCATGGCTATTATAACCCTCAAAGCATAAACACAGAACCTTAACTATTTTGGGGGTGTTTTTTTTTTAAAGTTTTTCAATCATAAGACTATAATAGAATGTACAGCACATGAAAGAATCCTTTATTGTTTTATAGGATCATTAAGAAAACATTATGGGAAACAGCTTCTACTGCTAAATAAAATCTGATTTTTGCTTTCCAGAATTAGTTTTTTTTGTACTTTTTATTCTACTTCAATGAACATAGTGCTTTTTGAGTCAAGGAAGTCAGAAGAGGTCTTTATTTGGGGTGTTTAACCAGAAAATTTGCTCTGTAAAGAAGGAGAAAACTCCAAAGAGTGCTTCTTAATTCTTGTGGTTCTGCAGAGTGTAACTTAAATACAAGTCTGAAGACATGATTGATAATAAAGGCAAATAGAAAGAGACATTAAATAATCAAGGTTCATGGAAGAAGAAGTGCACTCAATTGAGTAATCAGCAAACTACTGTCCCCTCCCTCCCACCCCCCCTCCAACACCCTTGAGAAAACCAATGTATTGAAATAATGTGTTAAGGTTTTATTTAACAATTCTTTCCACAGCTGAAAAGTCAATAAAAAGTGTTTCATTGAGTCATTATGAGATTATTTTAAGAATATTAATAAGAGGGAACTGGTTTGTCTTTTCACTTCATAGGGGAGAATATTCACATTTTAGAATAGCATTCTGCAACTATTCTTTTTTAAGTCATTTTATTGGGGGCTCTTACAGCTCTTATAACATCTCATACATCAATTGTATCAAGCATATTTGTACATATGCTGCCATCATTTCGAAAACATTTTTTACTTGAGTCCTCACTATAAACTTTTTTTTGGGGGGCTTCATTGCCCTCTGGTGGAAGTAGGAGGTCCAGCCTTGCTCCTGGAGAGCTGCTGCTGGATTTGTGCCAGTGGGCCACAGTCTCGCACATAACCACTATGCCACCGGGGCTCAGCCCACTATAAACTTAAAAAAAAATCATTTTATTGGGGCTTCATACAACTCTTATCACAATCAATATATACGTCAATTGTATGCAGACCACATTTGCACATTTGTTGTCATCGCCATTCTTGAAACTTCCTCCTTCTACCTAGACCCCCAGTACCAGCTCCCCATATTTCCCCCATGAACCCTTAATAATTTACAAATCATCATTATTTTGTCATCATACATTGTTTGATGTGTCCCTTCACCCACTTCCCAGTTTTCCATATCTCAGAGAGGATGTCATATGTAGATTCCTACAATAGGTTCCCCCTTTCTACTCCACCTTCCCTCCACCCTCCTGACATCACCACTCTCACCCCTGATCCTGAAAGGATCATCTGTCCTGAATTACCTTTGTTTCCTGCTTCAGCATACACACCTGGTCTAGCTGTATTTGTAAGGTAGATTTGGGATCATGATAATGGGTGAGAGGAAGCATTTGAGAACTAGAGGAAAGTTGCATATTTTTTTGTTGCTACATTGTACCATGACTGGCTCGTCTCCTCCCTACAACCCCTCTGTAAGGGACTGTCTCTATACTTATTGATGGATGGGTCCCCAATCTGTACTCCCCCTCAATTATAATGATACAATTTTTAGTTCTTTGATGCCTGATACTTGATCTCTTCCATATCGTGTCATCCCACAGGCTGGTGTTCTTCCATGTGGGCTCTGTTGCTTTTGGCTAGATGGCCACTTGTTTGCTTTCAAGCCTTTAAGACCGCAGATGCTACATCTTTTGATAGTTGGGCACCATCAGCTTTCTTCACCACTTTTGTGTATCCACACATTTGTCTTCAGTGATTGTTTTGGGCAGATGAGCATCAAGGAATGCCAATTTAACAGAACAAAGTGTTCTTGCATTGAGGAAGTACTTGAGTGGAGGCCCAATGTCCATCTGCTGTCTTAATACTAACCCTATAAGTTTATGCACTTGGATCTATTTCACCAGCTTCATACATAAATATATTCACCTATATACATGCCTGTATTTAGACCTCTGTAAATCTGCAACTATTCTTAAGGGAAAATAAAATATAAAATGAATTGATAGCCTCTTTTCTCCATTCTTGGTGTTTTTCAGGCTGATTAATTTACAGAGGTTGGGTCTGACTGCTGCAAAAGCATAAAACATTATAAGGTCTCTGCTATTCTTCAAATACACGTGTTCTATAGTTTTATCTCTACATGGTGCTTAGCATCAGAATGCTGTGTCTCTTCTAAATGTATTGTAGGAAACTCTCCAGAAGGTTCCTTTGATAGGGCCTATGGACTTGGTTCTAACTCATAGAATGTGTAACACAATGTAACCCTGCCTCACCTTCACAATTGTTGCTGTATTGGAGCCCATTGTTGGTGCCACTGGAGCCTCATCTATCACGTTGAGGGTCTGTTCTTTGTCTCTGACCCTTTTTGATGGGTCATATGATGGCCTTTCCCAGGACAGGAGCCCTGCCAGCATTGTGGCTATATGGTGGGTTCCTAACCACAAGATCAGCCAGGCATCAGGAAAAAGAGGAGACTTTTTACTTCGGTAGAGAGTCACAGTCTTGGAATTCATGGGGCACTTCTACTCTGCCCTGTAGGATTGCTATTGTAACCGTGCCTTTGTAACAGTGAGTTTGGTTGGCCCCTTAAAAGTATACAAGACAAAGTCTTGCCATCATCTTTTCTAAAGAGCATTTGGTCCTCTTGCAAGACAATTTTTTTTTTCTTCTGACAGTCTATGCTTCCAACATTCTTTGCCATCCGATAACTCAAATGCATCAGTTTCTCTATGCTCTTCTTTGTTTGTTTTTTGCTTTAAAAAATAATTTTATTGGGGCCTCTTACAGCTATTATAACATTCAATACATCATGTGTATCAAGCACATTTGCACTCATGTTGCCACATACATTTCCAAACATTTTCCACTTGAGCCCTTGGTATAAACTCCTCTTAAAAAAAAAAAAAAGCGCTGCGCCCCGGTGGCGTAGTGGTTTTGCATGGGACTGCGGCCCACTGGGATGGAGGTTCAATTCCTGCTCCACGGAGCAAAGGCTGGGCCTCCTACTCCCACCACCAGAGGGCAGTGATGCCCCCCCAAAAACCCCAAAAACCAACCAACCAACCAAACAAACAAACAAACAAAAGCTCCTCTTTCCCCTCCCCCCCTTTTAAAAAAATGAATCATTTTATTGAGTACGCACACGCCTCCCCTCACGATCCAGAAATACATCAATTTTATGCAGATCTCATTTGCACACTTGTTGCCACCATCACTCTCAAAACATCCTCCCTCCACTTCCACCAGTTCCACCTCCCCATATTTTTCTCTCCCCTCATGAACCCTGAATAATTTACAAATTGCTATTTCATAGTGTACACTGTCCAATGTCATTGTTCAAATTCTACATACAAGTGAGGCCATTGAAAGTACCATGGCTTTGGTCTGGCACACCTTAGTCCTGAAAGCAACATCTTTGTCTTTCAAACTGTAAATAGATCATTATGAGTCAGAATCAACTGAAGTACAGAGAGTTTGGAAGGTCTTTTTTTTTTGCCTTTTGCAGCAGATTTGCTCAATGCAATACATCATCATTTAATTTCTTCTTTGCTACTTTTCTGGACATTGACCTTAGACACAAGTAAAATGAAATCTTTTAAAACTTATTTTATTTTCATTCTCTCTTTGCTTTTATTATTAGTTGGGATTTAATACATATACCATGTAATTCTGTATTATACTCATGTCAAGCAAAATGCACAGTTGCTACCACAACAAGTCTCCAAACATTCCTTTTATACATGGACTCTGTGTTAGACCAGGTAGACTAAAGAAACAATTGCATAGGCATTCATGTGTGTACAGGAAAGAGCATTATATACAAAAGCAATTGAATATTGAGAAAACATCCCAGTCCAGTCCAGATTAAGTCTGTATGTCTGATATTGCTCCATAAATTGCAGTGGCTGTAACAATGGGCTCAAATATAGCAATAATTGTGAGGATGAGGGAGTGTCACCTTGTGTTACACATTCTATGAGTTAGAACCCTCCCTCATGAACTGTTGATAAGTTATAGATTATTTTTTTCTGTATCTTACATCGTCCTCCATCACTCCTCCCTCACATTTCTGTTATTTGTCTCCCTGGGAGGGAGTTCTAGGTCCATGTTCTCGGTCCATGTCGGCCCGAGGCGTTTATCTCTCTGGCTTCCCTGTGTTTCAGACACTTATCTGCAGCAGGGTGCATGAGGGGTCATAGGGAAGAGATGAGCCTGTCAGGGTGCAGTATAGCACCGATGAAACACAACTTTTCTCTAATTCTTTGGTGCTTCCTTCACCCCACTATCATGACCTCAATTCTACTTTACCAGTATTTTCCCCTTTCCAATGAATCCCTAGTCCAATGGACTAAAGTCTCAATACTCAGGGACCCTGGAAGTAAGCACAGGAAGTAAGCAATAAAATAAGGGTAGTTCAAATCCACTGGTAGGAGGGTTTCTCTGCAGGAGAAAGTTGTGGCAATTAGCTTCTACTTATATCTACCCTTTTGGAACCCCTATATGGCAGTACTACACTGTCATGTAGGATAGCTATGAATCACAGTTGATTCATCACCAGGTTTAGTTTTAATATTTTCAAAGTCACTATATTTAAAAAATTTGAAATAGAAACAAAGCAGCTATGTGTGGCCTATTTTACCTACTTTAGTTAGGAATGTTTTTGCTTACTGCTTCCTTTCATCTCTCTAATATTTTCTCCACATTTGAATTATGTCAGCATAAAATGCTAGCTTTAAGTCCTTTGGCTTTTAAATATAGGTAGATTGGAAGTTGCATAAATGTGTATGTTGAAAAAAAACTGGGTAAAATTTGTATAGATCCAAAGATTCATTTGATTTAAATAATAGCTGAATCAAATGTTAGAGTATAAAAAACTTTTTATATATTTGATTAATTCTTTTAGTCATGTAATAACTTATCGCACAGCTTGTTTGAGTGAGTGTGAAAGCCATGTTAGGGACACACATTATTTAAAATCATATCCTCTAACAAGATAAGACAACTCAGTTCTAAGCTAGATGTTTTTTATACAGAAAGGTATTGATGCTTTATAATTATGATAAGCTATACACAATTCTCCAATTGGTAATTACTATTAAGGATATTCCCTTAAAATACTACATTAGTGTGCTTCTCTATAAAGTCTGCATATATAATAATCTTAATTATTTCCTAGACCCAAATCTAGACTCACACTGGTGAACCAACACTATGATTGCTACTGGAAGCAGCTACTTAAGAAATTTGCTCCCAATTAACCTTATAGAAAAATGTAAAGCCAATTTCTAAGAACAGATACATTTATATCTGTAAATATGTAGATACTTCAGTATACCTACAAAGTGGAAATAAAGTATGTTCAATCTATATTTATAGATCAGAGTTGGGAGCAATTTCTTTATGCTTTACAAACAGCCTTGACTGCCTACTCTGAGTTCAAAACTGCCTTAAAACATGCCATTTTTTGTACACAAAAGGCATTCTAAAATTGTATTATGCAGTTATTGTGCTGAAAGAATGACCCTTGCCATGCTTTGTTTACTGGATGTCAAATTTTCATTTGTATTACAGCTGTGTTCCATAGCAGTTTCGGTTTTGTATGAAGGGCAACGAATGCACAAAACAGTCAAACCACAGCGCAGTAATTAGTCTGGAAAAGATCAAAGTGTGCTCTTCTAAATCCAGCCAATTTGCTCTGGGTGTGCAAAACCAATAGTCTTTCTTTTGCTAAGGTCTCTTATTAATTTTTGCTTTCGTTTGTTGCAGAGCAGCTGCTTGACTGTCAATCCAACATCCTGCTTTTTAAAAAAAATCCATTTTGATGCCACAAATGCAATTTCAATGGGTTTAGGAATAATAACCAGCTTCCCCTCACCCCACCCCCGCCACTTCTAGGGGATAGTAACTTGAAATGAAAGTTTTCGTCATCTATAAAGTGAAAGGAAACAACACCAGGCATGGCACTGTTTGAATTTATTGCACTAGAAAAGGCCGAAGAAGAGTAATCTGTAAGTATTTCTGCTCTCAGTGTTTTTAACCAATGCTGCCCCTACCACTGTATGTGTCTTGCTCTTGTGGCTTCTTCATGTGCCATCATTTTACTTTTATAGTCACCTTGTGGCTTTCATAGCAAAGTTACATCATGATGCAGCATAGTAAAATTGAATCCTCGTTGCACACACACACAAATAACTTAAACTATGGTTTGCACATCTCAGGATGAAAACAGTAAAATTCATAGTATCACTTGCTATTTGCTTGATGTAATTATTATGGGTATGGAAGTGGAAGCTGAGCATGAATAGATGTTTTCACAGAGGTAAGTGAAATAAAACTTGTGAAGGAGAAAGAGTACAATATCACCACTTAAGAATGAAATATGATCATGAAGAATGCATTTTAAGTGTAGTGTATTTATTTCTCTCCCTCTTCATTCTGCCATCTTTCTCCTCTCAATAGTCTCTCTGGTGCAAAGAAGAGAAAGAAATAGCAGGTTAGTTTTTTCTATTAATATGGTAGCTTCCCTATAATTGATACTTTAAACTCTGCATACATATATACATACAAACACATATATGTTTCCCTAATAAGTTTCTTTATTCTACCAATGAACATTTACATGTATTAGTTGAGCGATTATATTTTTCTTTGTCTAATGCCTTAACAATTTTCCTGAATTCACAACAAACCATTTAAATTTGATTCTGAGCTATAGTCCACTCCAAATGTATGCCAAATCTTTATTTTGGTGTCAGTATCACCAGCTAACTAGACAGTAAAATACAGCCAAGTTAAACAAAAAGTGTAATGATACATAGAATTAGCATCATGAAGAGAAGCACACACAAGTAATTGACAATAATTGATTCACAAACAAATGTGTAATGTCCATAAAACCACCTAATAGGTTGATTCTAGAAACGTTTTCAATTGAACAGGAATTTAGTGCTTTTGAAAACTGGCAAAATAATCAGACAGGGAAGTTAAGCTATCTTTTTCTTCATATGCCAGGTACATATCAGGCACGGCCTCTTGATTTTATTATAAATTAGCCATGACCTAAAGAATCGTGGTGGTGCAATGGGTTCAGTGTTGGACTGCTAACCGAAAGCTCAGTCGTTCAAATCCACCACCTGCTCTGTGGAGGAAAGATGCAGCAGCCTGCTTTCACCAAGAGTTGCAGCTTTACACAGCAGCATGTAACAGTGCCTGGTCCTGTGCCACCCTTGCATTGTGTTATGCATAAGCCCATTGTGGTACTCGTCGTGTCAATCTGACTCCTTGAGAATCTTCCTCTTTTGCACTGTCTTTTCATGCTAGCAGTTGGAGAAAGACAGCCTTTTTACTTCTTTAAAGAGTTTCAGTCTTGGAAACTCAGAGGTACAGTTCCCTATGAGTTCAAATCTACCACTGTATGACAGTGACTTTGAGGGCCCCCCCACCTCGACTTTGCCCCAAATGATATCCTTTTTCAGGACTGGCCTCTCCTGATAATATGTCCAAACCACATGAAACTAAAACTAGCAATCCTCCTTTCCAAGGAGTGTACTTTGGGCTGTACTTCTTGCAAGACAGATATGCTTGTCCTTTTGGAAGTCAGTAATATCTTCAATATTCTTTGCCAGCACTCTAATTCAAATAAATTGATTCTTCTCTGATATTCCTTAAAAAGACTTGTTGGAGAGGGAGTACTAGAACTGATTGTGATTACATAGCTCATTAAGAAAGCTATTTAACTATAAAAAAAGAAAGAAAAAGTTTTAAAATTAATTGGGGTAATGATTATATACTTCTTGATATGATTGAACCATTGAATTGTGTGATATGTGGACTATGAGACAATCAAGCTGTAAAAAAAATTTCAGCCTTGGAAACCCTATGAAATAGTTCTACTCTGTCCTGTAGAATTGCTAAGAGTTGGAACTGACTTCATGATTGGGAGTTAGCTGTGACATCCTAATGAACTTGAGTTTCAGGGTTCTTCATCATTTCATAATATTATATAGTATTTTATTAAAATTGGTGGTTACTCCATGGTCCTTATGATGCACTGTCTTTTATTCAGTTGATCACACTTTAAAAGACCAACTCTGATGATGCTAGTATTTCTGATGGGAATAATCCTGTACTATAAATTATAAATCCACCACTTGTCTGTCAGATTGTCATACTGTGATGGCTTGGGTGCTGCTGTGATGCTGGAAGCTATGTCACTGATATTTCAAATGTCAACTAGGTCATCAAAAAATGGACAGGTTTTAGCGGAGCTACCAGATTAAGAACAGACAATGAAGAAGACTAAGAATAGACAATGAACAAATAAGGACTCAGCTCCCACTTCAGAGGAAGAAGTCACTAAAAATCTAATACATAGCTTAGAAACATTGCCAGATACTGAAGGTCTCAGGAATGAAATCAGGACATTGGTGGAGATGGTGTTGGAGGATGGGCCTCTTGGGTTTGAGGGCACTTGAAATGTGGTTGATGTGGCACTGATTTCTTGGAGTGGAGCCTACCATGGCGATGTGAGTTGGGTAGAATTTGTACCAGGGGAGCCTTCAGGGATCTCCATTTGCTGATGGGGCACCATTAGGTAATGAGAAATAATTGCAAAAATCTGGTAATGATCTGAACTTGGAATGTGCCAAGTATGAAAGTAGGAAAACTGGAAGGGATCAAAAATGAAATGGAACACACAAGGATCAATATCCTAGGCTTTAGTGAGCTGTGATGAACTGGTATTGGATATTTTGAATGAGAAAATTATGTGATTTAAAATAATCAAGAAAAATGGCATGGTATTCATTGTCAAAAAGGACATTGCAAAATCAATCATGAAGTACAATGCTGTCTGTGACAGGATTATATCTATCTGCCTTCAAGGAAATCCAATCCTTAAAAATATTATATATACTTATGCATCAATGAGAAAATCTAGTGATAAATAATTGAGTAATTCTACCAACAACTTCAGTTGGAAATTGATCAAACATGCAATCAAGAAGCATTGATAATTACTGGCAATTAGAATGCAATTTGGAAACAAAGAGGAAGAAACAGTAGTTGGAAAATATGGACTGGGTGATAGAAATGAAGCTGGAGATCACATAATAGAATTTTATTTTATTTTATTTATTTATTTTTTTTGGCATCATTGCTCTCTGGTGGTGGGAGGAGACCCAGCCCCACTGCTGGAATTGAACCTCCGTCCCAGTGGGCCGCAGTCCCACACACAACCACTACGCCACTGGGGCTCAGCCCCATAATAGAATTTTATAAGACCAGCTAGTGAATACATTTTTTTCAACAACTCAAAAGGTAATTAGATACCTGGACTTCTCCAGATGGAATTGTGATAGGTAAGCTTGTTGTGCCAACATGGCCAAAGACGATAGGTAGGTCAGTTGTGATGACATGACCAATGAACACAGGAGATCAATTGAAGGGCAGAGACAGAAATGGCTTGGTGAGTCTCACCCTTGCCCTCTTGCTCTTGGCTCTTTGGGCCAGCCAGCTGTCTTTTCATCCTGAGCCTCGATCTCTAAGTGACACTACCCATGGAACATCTAATTGGTTGACTGTGTTGCTGTAAGTTGAGGTTCCTTCAAGCCTTACTTTACTACACTCCTGGAATACATCTCTTGAGCTGGGGACTGTCGGACTCTGTCATCTGGCTGACTGTTGGTGACCTGCTTTGCTGTTTGCTGCTTGTGGCCGGATAGCCTGAATTGCTCTACAGAGGACTACTCGGTGGCCCTCAAGACTCCAAGGACTGCCTGTCTACTAGCTGTCTCACTCAAGTGAGTTGCACCGAATCATTTGTACTGCTTTATAGATTAGTGAACTGTTGATTTCCTATCTTATATATCTTATTTATATAAATATATAAAAAGAATTACTAGTGTCCTGGTTTTGTTTCTCTAGAGAACCCTGTCTAGCACAGGAAAATACAGATATTAAATTTACTGCATCTGTGTGAAGAGAGAATAGAGAAGCTCGATATCAGTAGCTAAAGCCAGGCCATGGGCTGACGGTGGAACAGACCATCAACTGTAAGTTCAGTATAAAGCTGAAAAAAACTGAGAACAGATTTTTGTGAACTAAACTGCAGCCTTGATTTTATCCCACCTGAATTTTGAGGCTATCTGAAGAACAGATTTGATGCATTGAAAACTAATGACAGAAGACTTGATGAGCAGGGGGAGGACATTGAGATGATGGCTCATGAAGAAAGCAAAAGATCTTTACAAAGGATAAAGGCGGCGTCAAACATAGAGCAGCTAAAGAAATGGAAGAAAGGATGAAGTCAAAGAGCTGAAGAGAAGCTCTCGAAGGGCAGCCCGAAAGGTCAAAGCCAAATATTATAACGAAATGTGTAAAGACCTGGGATGAGAAAACTGAAAGGAAAGAACATGTTCAGCATACCTAAAACTGAAAGTATTCAAGAAGATATCTAAGTCTCAGATTGCAGTTATGAAAGATTCTATGGACAAGCCTTGAATGATGCAGGAAGCATCACGAGATGGAAAGAAAATATGGAGGCACTGTACCAAAAGGAAGTAGCTAGCATCCCACCATTTCAGGAGGTAGCTTCTGAGCAAGAATCAATGGTGCAGAAGGAAGAACTTCGAGCAGCACTGAAGGCAATGGCCAGGACAAGGATTGAAGAATTGATGGACTACCAATCGAAAAGTTTCAGTAAGCTCCTGAAGCCCTGGAAGCACTCACTTTTCTAAGCCAGGACATTTGGAAGACAGTTACCTGGCCAATTGACTAGAAGAGTTCTATATTTGTACTCATTCAGAAAAGTGACCCGACAGAATGCCCAAATGTGGCAGTCACTAATCTGGTGTCAATTTCAGGATTGGAAGTGTAGGGGTGGAGGCTAGCCTATCAATCTGGAGATAGCCAATGAGACCTCTGTGTGGACATGGCTTTCTCCAGATAATTATGGGAAATCCGGCTGTATCTCTCTCGTGGAGTCGAGAGACTCACTGCTCAGTCCCTTGGAGATGCTCTACTGACAAGACACAAGGCAGACTCCCTGTAAGACATCCTGGAGGAGAAGCCACATGGGCTTACCCTGATAGAACCAGACCTCTGAACCTGGAAAAGCCACATAGAGACTCCTGCCACTGCTAAGATGCCTGAGAAGCCACAAAGAGTTCCCTGCTAGTGCTTAGATGCTTCTATCACCACTGGATACACAGGATTCTGCACTCACAGGCCTGTGATCATCCTGGCGTCATTGTATGTGCTTAAGAGGAGGACTTTATAGATCAGTATTGGACATATGGGCTAATATCGGACTTATGACCTAGGACTGGACTAGGCTGGTATGTTTCCTCAATTGCTCTTATATATAAACCTCTTTCTTATATACATATGTGTGTTTATGAATTTGTTTTTCTAGTCTACTCAGACTAACACACCAAACGATAAAACATTATCACTGATCATATGGCAGTAAATTTCTGCTGAAAATCATTCAGCAGCAGTTGCTGTAATACATTGATAGGGAATTGGCAGAGGTTCAGTTTGGATTCAGAAAAGGACCTGAAGCAAGAGATATTATTGCTGATCTCAGATGGGTCTTGGCTCAAAGCGCAGAATACCAGAAAGATGTTGTCTTGTCATCTATTGCCTATGCAAAGATTTGAATGTGTGGATCATTCCAAACCATGGCTAACCTTGAGAAGAATGGGAATACCAGGATATTTCATTGTGTTTGTGCAAACTTGTATATTGGCAGTGTGCTAACAGAACAAGGGAATACTGCATGGTTTAAAATCAAGAAAGGTTTGCAATAGGGTTGTATCCCCTCACCAAACTTATTTAATCTACCTGCTGAACAAATCATCAAAGAAGCTGTATCATAGGAAGAAGGATGTGGCAACAGGATGGGAGCAAGACTTATTAATAACAAGCCACACGTAGATGACAACCTTGGTTGCTGTAAGTGAGCACTTTGAAGCACTTGCTGATGAAGAGCAAGATTTGAAGCCTTCAGCATGGATTGCAACTCAATGTAAAGGAGACCAAAATCCTCACAACTGGACCAAGAGGTAACATCATAAAGAGAGAAATGGTTGAAATTGTCAAGGATTTCTTCTTAGTCAAGGATTTCGTCTTCCTTGGAGCCACAATCGAAGCTCAAAGAAGCAGCATTAAAGACATAAAAGATGTGTTGCTTTAGATCAACCTGCTGCACCCGACCTCTTTAGAGTATTGAAAAGCAAGGATGTTATTTTGAGGAGGAAGGCTCTTGACCTAAGCCATAGTGTTTTCAATTATCTCGTATCCATGTGAAAGCTGGAAATTGAAGAAAGAAGAAAAATGGATGCATTTGAAATTGCGATATTGGTGAGGAATATTGCAAGGACTTTGGATTTCTAAAAGGATAAAGCAATCTGTGTTGGAAGAAATACAGCCAGAGTGCTCCTCAAAGGCCAGGATGGGGATTTCATCTTCTATGCTTTGGACATATTGCAGCAGAGATCATTCTCTGGAGAAGGACATGTAAGGTAGGGTAGAAAGGCAGTGGAGGAGATGAAGGCCCTCACTGAGATGGAGGCTGCAACAGTGGGCTCGGGCAGAGGAATAATTCTGAAGATGGCACATGACTGGGCAGTGTTTCCTTCTATTGTGCATGAGGTTTTGGTGGCTTGGGACCCATTCTCTGCCATCTAACTACAAATGTGACAATAAATTAAATATTTTAGCTTACATCCCTAGCTGCTATTAGATAAATTAACGAGATTCACATAAAATTTCACTTGCTATTTTTCTCCAGGATCACTTATGTCCTGACCAACATTTTTCTGCATGAGACATATATTTTTTTGCTTTAAAAAAAAATTTATTGGGGGCTCTTACAGCTACTACACCATTCAGTACATCGTTTGTATCAAGCACATTTGAACACATATTTTCACATACATTTCCCAATATTTTCCACTTGAGCCCTTATGAGACATATTTCACGCCTAAAATTCTCTCAGGAAATATGCACACAATCTCACTTAGAGAATTCTAGAGATGTTTTTGACCGAGAATCTTTAATTTTTAAGACAAAATTAGGGCAAGGAAGAGTTTATAGAAACTTGGATAGAAATTTCTTCCAAAAAAAAAAAAAAGAAGAGAAGAAAAACTCATTTAGAAACTGAATTGACAGACTCATTATCAATTTAGGCTCAATTATTGAAATGATAGTGTGTGAATCTTTGCAAAGTACATTGGCGCAAATAAGTACCATTTACATTTGTGTATAAGCTGAAGTTTTCAGCACATTTTCAATGCAGTTTTGTGGCAAAATTAGGTCCTTGACTGATATTAAGGTTTGGCTTATACTCAAGTATATATGGTAAGTGCAATATGGTAAGAAAAAGACATAAAAGATGCAAGGATTGGAAGAGAAGAGACAAATGCCGAGAGTGATGATGACAGGATGCTATGAACTAACTGACCCAATAATATGTGCCTGAGAACATGGAGGTACAATAAGAAGTTATAAGAAAATGTCAATAAACAAAGTTCAATGAACAAAATCATACACTGATAGAATAAAACTTAAATCAATGGTTGGCCTGCCTGATGGTGATCACCATCTGTGAGGTGTGAAAGTCTTTTGTAGTAAAATTTATGGTTTTTGATTCTGATTTCTAAAAGTCTTATTGGGCCTGAATTCAAAGAGCTGGCACCAGAAAGACTAAGAGCGATCATCTAGGGACCCATGTAGACCAAGACTCAAGAAGTCTGATGTCTTGTGGTCACATGGTGAACCCAATAGAAGCCTTGAAAATCAGAGGCTCAGTGAACTTTTTAGGACAGTGATAGCAAATATATACTCTTGGGAGGGTGTGTTCCCTGGAGACACAGGGAAGCTCTGCACCAACAGTCCCATGAGATATGTGTGTCTACTTTTTTCTTGCTAGATTAAAGATATTAATTTCTCTAGACATTGTGAGTTATTTCAGTGCATAATTATTTGACCTAACAAAGACCTAGTCTTAGGTGAATGGGAATAGAGAGAAAGCGTTATCTTGACAGCTCGGGTCTGAACAGAATAAGGAAGAGAAATGGAGGTTTCCAAAGGCTATCATATCTACAACTGATATGTAGAGTGGGATTTATTATCCACCACATGTTTGGCATCAGAGGTGGACGATCTCAGTCTCCCAGCACTGGTTTGACATAATTATATATGAGGATAGGTATTTGCCTGAATGATATTGACTTTGCAGCATCTGAGGACATCAATACTTCTATCTTATAAGCATCTCAGATTTAGTTGATATATTAGACTTAGCTCCTAAATTTTATTTCCCTGTATTTTCTGTCTGGGAGGTCCTATATGTGTATGTGTTAGGGGGTGGGCCTGTGCCATTACCGATTAAATTGTTTCTGCCCACAACTAGGAAGTCAAGTATTTGTCCGGCTCTAGAAGCCATAGATGATCTTCAGTTCTTAACTTGTGGTTAAAACAAAACAAAACACACCCAGCCAACTCCACTGCCATTAATTGGATTCTGACTCCTTGTTACCCTGCCTAGGATTTCAGAGATAGGAATGGACGGCTCAACTTTCTCCCCCAGGAAAGACGGTGGGTAAGCCACCAATCTTGCAGTTAGCAGTCCAACAGTTCCTCTACTGTGCCACCATGGCTGGCTGTGATTTTCGTCCTGACTTATAGCAACCCCTTATAGAACAGAGCAAAACACCGCCCTGTCCTTGGGCATCTTCACAGTTGTTCTTATGCTCCAGCCCATTATTGCAGTCATTGTGTCAATCCATCTGGTCAAGGGCTTTCATCTTTATGCGTGTCCCTTTCCTTGGCCAAGAATGATGTCCTTCTGCAGGAACTGGTTTCTCTTGGTAGCATGTCCAAAGTACATGAGAAGAAATTTGGCCATTCTTGTTGCTAAGGTACATTCTGCTTATTTGTTTGTTCTTTTCACAGTCCATGGTACTTTCAGTACTCTTCTCCAGCACCATAATTCAAGTGCATTGATTCTTCAGTCTCCCTTATTCAATGTCCAACTTTCCCATACATATGAGACAATTGAAAATACTATGGCATCATGGGTCAGGCACACCTTAGTCCTCAAAGTAGCATCCTTACTTTTCAATACTTTAAGGAGGTCTTTTTTTTTTTGGGGGGGGGGCATCACTGCCCTTTGGTGGTCACTGGAGCTACCCAGTGCTGCTCCTGAGAGCCGCCACTAGATTTGAGTCCACAGTCCCACACTCAACAACCTACGCCACCAGGACTTAGCCCCAAGGAGGTCTTAAATAGCAGGCTTACACAATGCAATGCATCATTTGAGCTCTTGACCGCCTCTTCCTGAGTTTTAATTGTGGATCCAAGCAAGACAGCATCCTTGACAATTCCAATCTCTTCTCCATTTATCATGATGCTATCTATTGGTCCAGTTGTGAGAAATTTGGTCTCCTTAACATTGAGTTGTATCCATACTGAAGGCTGCAAAACTTGATCTTCATCAGCACGTGCTTCAAGTCCTCACATCAGCATGTGAAATTGTATCATCAGCGTAGCACAGGTTGTTGTTGTGAAGGGCAGCTCAGTTATCAGGGCCTTCTCATTCACTGACAGAGCTCTCAGGTGGAGAGATGCAGTTCTTAGGTGCAGGAATACATGATAGAGGAATCTGGCTGGGGTTGTGGCATCATCACTTATTGTCACCATATTTCCTTCAGAAAATTTTCAACATGATTTATCAAGGCAGAAAGAAAAAATGGCTTCTTCAAAGTTGAAAACAACCATCCTTCCTTATACTAACAAGAAAACCTTTTTTTAAACCAAAAATTTACAAAAGAGACTTTGAAATCTTTAAATTTAGTAAAAGTATAGTTTAGATATAAGTTCATACCATATCTATCATACAGCTATATAAATGTATTTTGATCAATGTGGTCAATTGGTTCTCTTAAAAAACATTTTACTGGGGACTTGTACAATTCTTATCACCATCCATCCTTCCATCCATCCATCCACCATCCATCCATGTGCCAAGCATATTTGTACATTTGTTGCCATCAAAACATTTGCTTTCTACTTGAGCCCTTGGTATCAGTTTCCTATTTTTCCCCTCCCTCCCCTATCCTTCCTCCCTAATGAACCCTTGATAATTTATAAATTATTACTACTTTTTTCATGTCTTACACGGTCCAATGTGTCCCTTTACCCACATTTCCATTGTCCATCTCCCAGGGAAGGGGTTATATGTAGATCGTTGTGATTGGTTTCTGCTTTCTACCCCAGCTTCCCCTTACTCTTCTGGTATCACTACTCTCATTATTGGTCCTGAGGGGTTTATCTGTCCTAGATTCCCTGTATTTCTAGGTCTTATCTGTACCAGTGTACATCTGCTCATCTAGCTGGATTTGTAAGGTAGAATTGTGATCATGATAGGGGGTGTGGGTGGAAGAATCATTAAAGAACTAGAGGAAAGTTGTATGTTTCATCATTGCTACACTTGACCTTGACTGACTCATCTCCTCTCCATGACCCTTCTGAAAGGGGATGTCCAGGTACCTACAGATGGGCATTGTGCCTCCACCTAGCACTCCTCCTCATTCACAATGATATGATTTTTTTGTTCTTTGATGTGTGATACCTTATTCTATCAACACTTTGAGATCACACAGGCTGGTGTGCTTCTTCCATGTGGGCTTTATTTTCTCTCATATAGATGGTCACTTGTGAATGGCAGCTCAGTTATCAGGGAGATGTTATGTCTTTTGATAATCAGGCACCATCAGCTTTCTTCACCACTTTTGCTTATGCACACATTTGTCTTCAGCAATTGTGTTGGGAAGGTGAGCATCATGGAATGCCAGTTCAATAGAACAAAGTGTTCTTGCATTGAGGGAGTACTTGAGTAGAGGCCCAATGTCCGTCTGCTACCTCAATACTAAATCTCTCTCTCTCTCTCTCTCTCTCTCTCTCTCTCTCTCTCTATATATATATATATATATATATATAAAATGTTCAACCTTCATTTGTGTTTCAGTAATTCCTCTCAGTTACATTGCCCTTGATCAAGTTCTACCAAGCTTTCTATATCCTCCTTGGCATTGATTTTGGATTACTTGTTGATCCCTTGTTCCTAGTTTTGTTAACATCCACTTCCTTTCCCCTCCCTCCCCTTCTCCTATATACCTCTGGAACCGTTGGTCCTGTTGTTTTCCCCTCCAGATTGTTTATCCTGTCGATTTCATCTAGATAGACCCATAGAGATAATAATATGCACAAAAGCACGACAGAGCAAAATGAAACAAAAAATAATAATAATAGCAACAAAAATAACCAATGACAAAAAAAAAAAAAGAAAAGAGAAAAGCCTGTAATTGTTCAAGGTCTGTTTGTTGACCTTTAGGAGTGTTTTCTGGTTGATTCTGATGGGGTGTCTTGCCCTGGCCCCAAAGTTGATTTTTACTATTCCCTGAGGATTTTGTTTCACTGTTCCCCTTGCTGTTCTTTTTCTTTTCTTTTCTTTCTTTTTTTTTTTTTAAGGACCCATCTGAGTTGAAATGGACTCAACGTCAGTGGGTTATTTTAGTTATACCTTTACCCAGTGCATATCTTCTTCCATATATGAAAAACAAAATGAGACAAAACCTGAGGCTAAAATAACAAACAATTTTCACAATGTCAACCTCCAAATGGCATAACTGGATTTTGAACTTGAATTTTCTGGCCGCAGGGCCACCATTTTTTCTCTTGTGCGTCATTTGCTTCTACTTCAAGGATCTTGATGTTAGAGATAAAACGTACTGCCCTGTCTAGTTCCAACTATACAATAGTAACTTCTCTGGATATATTAAACACATCCTAGATAATTCAATTTGAGATGGGGAAAAGAAAAATTTACTTTAAATAAGCATGTAAAGACTTTGCCATCCCTAGTGATGAATAAATCCAGAAATTTGAGAATACCTAACGCTGAAGAACTGGGTAAAGCAGTGAGACCCAATCAATTTAAAAACAAGAAAAAATTACCTCCACATTGAAAATATTATACACCCCCTTGCTGTTCTGTTGTATGCCCTCAGTATTTCGCTTCAGTGTGGTGGGGTCAGATTGGGCACAATTCCTGTACTGTTTCTGGAGTTATCCCCCGTAACACTATGGGTCATGTCTCACAGTGGGGCCGACCATGTGGTTCTGTGTGTGCACTGGCTGCTCTGAGCAGGAATATCATCCTTAGAGCTGGGTTGGCCAGGTTGTACTCCTCTCTCACTTCATCCCCCTTCATTTGCTCCTGTGTGCTCTAATGAGTCATGCCCCTCTCCCTGAGCTGCAGTTTCAGTGCTGTCGTCTAAAAGGAATTCTTCTGTGGGGATGGGGGTGGGGGTGGGGTTGTCCTTGTAGCTGGGATTGGAGCTGGCTCCTCAGAACTCTGTATTAGTTCCCAGTTTCTTGCTGGCATGTTGCAGTCACATCTTGGAGAACCAGGTTGAAGTCTGGTCCCTCTTTCCCCATGGAGATATAAACCTCTTGGGTGGGTTAGTACCCTGTTCCCCCACTGCCCATGCCTTCCCCCCTTTTTTCCTCTCTCCTTTTTAGTTGGTTACCATATATTTCTCTAGATTTGGTCTGGTCTCTGCCATGCTATCTGGACTTAACTCCAGGAATGTTTGTATACAGTAGCTTTTTCCCTATATCCCTCCTGCATTTTAAATCTTACCTCAGTGGATTCATGTTGCACTTATCCTTTTATTCTTGCCTTACTTTGCTTAGCATAATTTCCTCCAGCTCTTCCTTTGTAGTGGTGTGCACTCCATTATATGCATGTACCACAGTTTTTAATCCATTTGTCTGTTGACGGGAATTTGGGTTGTTTCCAACTCCTTGAAATTGTGAACTGTGTTGCAATGAACACTGGAGCACAGATGTCTGGCCATCGTTTGTTTCTTGCCTCTTCTGGGTGTATGCCTCATAGGGGGGTTGCTGGGTAATATGGTAGCTCAATTTCCATCTGTTTTAGATATCGCCTAATCAATTCCCATAGTGACTGTATATACCTACCGGTCCACCCGCAGTGGATGAGATTCCTATCTCACCACAGCCCCTCCAACACTTGTTGCTTTCTGATTTTTTGAATTGGACTATCTTTGAGGGTGTTAGGTGGTATCTCATAGTTGTTTTAATTTGCAATTCTCTATGGCTAATGATCAGGAACATTTTCTCACATGTTTACTAGCCATTTGGATTTCTGCCCTTGTGAAACTTCTGTTTAAGTCCTTTGCTCACCTTCTCGTGGACAATTACGTAGTTTTTTTCCTTTTGGGAAGCTAGCAGAGTATTATAGATATTAGTAATATGGCCTTTGTCTTATGTGTCATTGCTAAAGATGTTTCCCCAGTGGGGAATTTTTTCAATGTACGTTGGTGTTCTATCTTCAGTATATCACACTTGTCAATTTGTGACTCATCTGTATTTGTGTCCTTCCCTATTTCTGATAGTCTATGTATTTCCTGCACCAAAGTTCTCAGGTTTGTCCCAATTCCCTCACTGATAGCCCTAATATTTGGGGTTTTTTACCTCAAGGTTTGTAACTCACCTTCAGTTTATTCTTGTGCATGGAGTAAGGTAAGGGTCTTGCATAATTTTTCTGCATATATATATCCATTTTTTCCAGCACCACTCATTGAAGAGGGCATCCACTTCCCATATGATATTTTTGGGCCCTTATCAAAGATCATTTGTCTATGTGCTGATAATTTTGTTTCTGGGTTTTCAGTTCTTTTCCATTGGTCTGAGTGTCTGTCATTATGCCAATACCATGTGATTTTGATCACTGTGGCTGCATAATACGTGCTAAAGTCATGTAAAGCAAGCCCTACTGTGTTCTTCTTCTTGAGTAATTCTCTGCTAATTCTGGGCTTTTCCCCTCTCCATATGAAGTTGGTAATCAGTTTTTCCATTTCTTTAAAGAAAGATGATGGTAATTGTATTGGGATTACATTAAACTTATGTAGTGCCTTGAGCAAAACTAACTTCTTTATTTAGTCATCCAATCCATGAGTCTGAGATATTCTTACACTTGTTGAGGTGATCTTTGGTTTCTTTTAAAAGTGTTCTGTAGTTTTCCTCATAAGGATCTTTTGTTTTTTTTAGTCAGCTATATCCCTAGATATTTCAATTTGTGCTTGGCTATTGTAAAGGATACCACTTTTCATCTCCTCTTCTGTGGTCTTGTCCAATGTGTATAGCAGTCCAATAGACTTCTGCTTGTTAATCTTGTATCCTGCCTCTTTGTCATATAACTCTAGTGCTTCCAGTATTCCCCTTGTGAAGCTTTTGGGATTTCCCATGTATAAAATCATATCATCTGTGAATAACGATAGTTTCACCTTTTCCTTCCCCAGGTGAATACCTTTGATGTCTTTTCTTTGCCTTATGCTGTTAGCTAATACCTCCAGTACAATGTTAAATATGCATGGGGACAGGGACATCCTTGTCTGGTCCCCCTTTTCAGTGGGATTATTTTAGTCTTTTCTCAATTGACTACCATATTGGCTGTTGGGTTTTCATATCTAGCTTGTATTATATTGAGGCATTCCTATCTTCTTGAATGTCTTAAAAAACAAGTGGTGTTGAATGTTGTCAAACACTTTTGATCTATTGATATTATCTATTGACATTATCGTGTGGTTCTTTTAACTTTTCATGTAAATATGGCAGATGACACTATCATATAGACTTGAGTATAAACCAACCCAAATATCAGCCAAAGCACCCAATTTTACCACAAAACTGCACAAAAAATGTGCTGAAAAACTTGGCTTACCTACGAGTATATAAGGTCTTTCATATGTTGAACCATCCCTGCATCTCTGGTATGAACCCCACTTGGTCACGGTGACTTATTTGTTTTATATACTTTTGCATTCCATTGACCAGTATTGTATTAAGGATTTTTGCATTTATCGGTCTGTAGTTTTTGATTCTTGTGGGATCCTTGCCCAGTTTTGGTATCAGAGTTCTACTAACTTCATAGAAAGAATTTGGAAATTTGCTGTCTTTTTCTATGTTCTGGAAGAGTTGTTCAGGATTGGTGTCAGTTCGTCCCTGAATGCTTGGTATAATTCTCCTGTGAAGCCATGTGGTCCAGGGGATTTTTTGTTGTTGTTAATCTCTTGATATTTCTTCTATTGTCTATGGGTCTGTTGAGATTCTTGATGTCCATTGAGGATAGTCTATGGAAAGATTGTTTTTCTAACAATTTTTCCATGTCTTCCAAGTTGTTGGAGTACAGTTCGTTGTAATACTGTGCAATTATCCTTTTGATTTTATTATGGTCTGTTGTAATGTTCCCTCTTATCCTTGCTATTGAAATTTGTTCCTTCCTTTCTTTGATTGGGCTTGCCAGAGGTTTATCAATTATGTTTATCCTTCAAAGAACCAACTTTCAGCAGTGTTAATTTTTCCTATAGTTTCATTATTTTCCCTTTCCTGAATCTCAATCCTTATTTTTATTATTTCTTTTCTTTTGATATTAAGAGAATTGACTCTACTCTTGTTGACTCTACTCTTGCTGCTTTAAATTTTGTGCTAGTAATCATAAGTTTCTCTTCCTTTTTCCTATGTACATGTATTCCTATGAAACTTCCTCCGATAACTGCCTTGCGGTGTCCCATAAGTATTAGTATGTCATGTTCTCATTCTCATTGGTTTCTAGACATTTCCCAATTTCACCTCTGATCTGGGCAAGTATACACTCCATTTGCAATAAAGAGTTCTTCCTTCTCCAATTGTTTGTCCTTGTTTTCTTCATCTTACTTTTTTTGATTTCCAGCCTTATGGCACAGTGGTCAGAGAGAGAGGTTTGTATAATATCAATATACTTAAATTTATGCAGATTTGACTTATGCCCCAGGATGTACTCTATCATCAAATATGTGCCATGTGGGCTTGAAAAGAATGTGAATTTTTTTTCTATTTGTATGAAGAGCTCTATAAATACCTATCAGGTCAAATTGTCTAATTGTCATGTTTAGAACTCTAGCCTACTTGCTGAGTTTCTTTCCCTGTGATCTATCTTTCTCAGAGAGTGGTGTATTGAAGTCACCTACTATCATTGTTGAGCCTGTGATTTCTTGTTTTTTCTTTTCTCTTTTTCATTTTTTGGGACATTTGGTTGACGTATTCAGTCAGTCTCTTGTTTGGGGAATAGATGTTTATAATGCTTAGTGGTTCTTTGTCTACAGTTCCCTTGAGCATTATATAGTGTCCCTCCTTATTTTTATGCTTTGCCTTTGAGGTCAGCTTTATCCAAGATTAGGATTGGAAAACTTGCTGTTTGCTTGGCATGCTTTTCTCCAGCTTTTGATTGTCAGACTATTTTGTCTGTAGTCTTGAGCTGTGTGTGCCTTCTGTAGGCAGTAGATTGGTGGGTTGCAAGTCTGCTAACCTCAGTTTTTTAATGGCTGAGTTCAGTCCATTGATATTCAGGGTTATTACATCCACCTGTGAACTTTGTGATGTCATCTTATCTCTTTTGTGTTGGGTGTTTTCCTACCTCCCTTTCTTATCAGTGGTGTGTGTGTGTGTGTGTGTGTGTGTGTGTGTTTGTGTGTGTTTGTTTTTCATTCTTGACTTCTTTCCATCCTTAAGCCAATTCTATGTTGGGGGTTGTTTTTTCTTTGTTGTCCTCTGCGTGGGGTTTTTCTATGTGGCAGTCTCTTATTTGTCATGGCGAGTACTGTTCTTCTGTTCATACTGGGTTGGCAAGGATCTTTTTTAGCCCTGGGTTTCTTTTAACGTATCCATTGGGTTTTTCTTTTCAGGGCAGACTCTTCTGCATCTATCTTGATAGATAATTTGGCTGGATAGAATATTCATGGGCTTGCGTTATTTTTCTTCAATTTTTGGAGGAAAATAACTCCTCTTCTTTATAGTGTCTGCTGATATGTCTAACCATATTCTTATTTCAGAAACTCTATATATGTTTTCTGGTTTTTCCCTAGCTGCCCTCATGAATTTCTCCTTTTCCTCAAAGTTGGATAGTTTAACTATTATCTGCCTTGGTGACTTTTTTTCTTGGGAGTTAGTCTAGCTGATGTTCTGTCAGCCTCCTGAATGGCTGCCTGGTTTTTCATTAAGGTGAGGAAGTTTTCCTCCAAGAATTCTCACACTAATTTTTCAGTTGACTTCTTTGTTTTTTCTTCTTTTGGCATTCAAGTTATTCTGATGTTGTTTCTCTTCATAGCCCTTAGGTTTTCTTCAGCTTTTCTGATGATCGTTTGTTCACATTTGTTAAAGTCTGCTTGGGCATCCTCTTGGTCATGGGTGAGGCTCTCTGCCTTCTTCAGTTGATTGACGAAGTCTGTGCATCTGCTACTGGTTTTTGTTATCTCATCCTAAGCGCTTGTATTTCCCTTGGTGTATGGTATTTATTTCCTTTTTATTTCATCCTTTTCCTATATTGCTTCCCTCATATCTTGTATAACTCCAAGCATCATCCTGAAAATTTTTCTGTGGCAGATCAATGTCTGCTTCTTCTATGCACATCATTAGGTTCTGGACATCTGACTTGCCTTTCGTTTCTCCTTTTTGTTGTTGTTATTGTTGTTGAGGTTGTTGGCTCTGATTGCTGTGTGTGCTGTTTAGAGATGCCATTTTCCAGAGAGTCAAAGAGCAATGGACTCTCTCTGGGAGACTCATAGGAATGTTTCTTCAAACTGCTGGCAACTAATTGCACCATGGAATTGGCCTACTGCTTTATCTTCCTGTGGCTTCACTCTTTCCCTAGTCAACCAGTTTTCTTTTATTTGGAGGGCAAGTTAATTGGTCCTCTCAGAGGACACTGGTTGGGTGGTTGTCAATAGGTGGGGCTGGGTGAGGCATTAGGGCAGGTGGGAGGAAGTTCCTTCAGTCACATGAGACCACAGAGGATGGGTAGGAACTCCTCCAGTCACACAGGCAGGATTTCCCCCTGGAAGAAGGTGGGTGGGATTTCCCTAGCCATGTGTTAAGTACTGCAGAGGGTGGGTGGTGGAATTTCCCCCAGATCAAGGTGGTTTGGATTTCCCCCTGGAGAAGGTGGGTAGGATTTCCCTCAGAACAAGGTGGGCGGGATTTCTCCTGGAGGCAGGTGGGTGGGTTTTCCCCAGACTTGTGTTATGCTGCAGAGTGTGGATCTCCTCCAGCTGAGTGAAGGGCAGGCGTAATTGCCCTATACTAAGGGGAGTAGCCTGGAGGTCATCAGTGAGAGAAAAGAGAAGAGAGAAAAAGAAAAAAAAAATCAGCCTGCTGAGCTGGGGGGAAGTAGAGAAGAGAGGGAGACAAAGGTAAAAGTATACTTGCGACCTTATCCCTGATTGTGGGGCTGGAAGGCTTTAAAGTCCTCCCCGTGGTGGTGGCAATCTGTGGCTGTGTTGCGATAACGTCCTTGTGCTGACTTCAAATGATCCCAGCTCTGGCTAAGACAGTGGTCCGACTAAAGTTAAACCTCAGCTGGCCTCCACTGTGGTAAGCCAAAAAACCCCAGGTCCTCAAAACCTAATAGATCCATGCCTACTTATCTTTATGATGCTCTTTCTGTGACTCAGAAGTGTGGAATTTTCCTCTTAGTAACTCTCCTGTGCTGATTCTGCAGAGTCCCTCTGGTATATTGGTTAATTGGTTCTTGTGGCCAAGAGATATACTATATTGCTAATATTTCTACCTGACAGATCACACAGATTATTCTTAATAGTAGGAGTTCTTAGATTTTATTATGCTTGCATTATTAGCATTATCTTTAGTCTTGGATTTCTTTAAAGAGATCTTTTAAGCCACGTGTTTATCTTCTGAGGGGTAGTTTACTAAGAAGCCCTGGTAACATTGTCTAATGCACATTGAACTGCTAAGTGCAAGGTCAGAAGTTCAAACCCACCAATCACTCATTGGAGAAAGTTGAGGCTAATTGCTCCAAAAAAGATTTATTGCAGAATGTCCCAAGAAGTGATAGTGGACTCTATAAGAATGGATTTATAGTTTGCTTAAAGTAGATATGCTGAACAAATGACATATTCTGGAATTCCCAAAGTTATCCATAGTTTGTTATGACCCATACAGCCAAATGCCTTTGCATAGTCAATAAAAAAAAGTAAGCATCTTTCCGATATTTTCTGCTTTGAGTCAAGATCCCTCTGACATCAACAATGATGGCCCTTGTTTCATGCCCTCTCCTGAATCCAACTTGAATTGCTATAAGCTCCCTTCCAATGTACTGGTGCAATCATTTTTGAATGCCTTTTGGCAGAATTTTACTCGCATGTGATACCAATGATTTTTCTATTAATTGAATATTCTGATGAGTCGCCTTTATTTGGAATGGTGAGTGGAGGATAATTTTGATAATCTTTGGGTTAAGCAGTCAAGCTGAGATTTGAACCCATATTTGACATATATGAATAAAAATCTCCAGCAAGGCATCCCTTTGTTACTTTAGTTACTATATAATCAAGAACATATTTCAGACTCTTTTGACATCCAGTTTTGTCTCTTTCCCATGTTTTTAATGACATTATGCTTTTTGAAGTAATATTTGATGTTCTTTGTTTTTCATTCGTGTTCAAGATATTGAATCTATTCTTGAGATGGTCTCTAAAGTCAGGTGTGGTATACTCAAGGCTATATTTTGACCCTCATGGACTTGCTTTCATTTTCTTGAGCATTAACTTGACCTTGTGTATGAGCCATTGATGTCTGTTCAGCTTCTGGCCTTGTCTTAATTGATGATATGGAGCCTCTCCACTGTCTTTTTCCACAGATGGTGTTTATTTGTTTGTTGCATATCCCCTCAGGTCCACAGGTATCGCAGTCTTTGTATTTTTGAGGAAAAAAAAGATATTTGCAGTAAATACATCATTCATCTTGCAACTCTACCATATGTTTGCTGGCATTCTTTCTATCACCAAGGGCTTACTTTCCACTCATTGACCATTTTTGTTTGTTTCCAAGTTTCATATTCCTATCACCACTATCTATCAATGCTTCTCAATTGGATGCTTGGTCCATTTTTGACTGTGGAAATTGATGAAAATCTTCAATTTTCTCATCTTTAGATTAGTGAGTGGTGCAATAAAAATTAATCTAGAAGTTATACTTTTCAACGGGCAGAACACTTATAGTAAGGAGGCTGTGGCTCAATGAAGTGAAAGGGAAGGCAGCTATACAGATTCTGTACAATACTTGACCTAGACACAACCTACCTTTTCTTGCAGTTCAATTTCCACAGGTTCCTCAGTTTTACTATAAAAATCTCAAAGACATAAAATATAGTCCTGGATCTGAAGGACTTTTGCGACTTCATGGAGGCCTAAAGCATATCTGTAGTTAGAGAATCGCAAAAGTGTAATCAAGTGGAGGAGCTGTATTACAGCTAAGGAAGAGTTTGGGAGGTCAAGAAGGTGAGAAATCACATGCTAAAGGATGTGGAAATTTTATTAAGTGGAACTTGGTAAATAGTTCTGAAAGATAAATAGGCTTACAAAATGTTTCTCTTGTTCCTAAAGTTCCCTCTGGCTTTGTCCACGTTCAGCAGTGTCCTTTTTTCATTTTTGTTGTTTTGTTTTACTATGTGCCATCATACTGGCCAATAGGACATAAGCGCCTAATTGCAGTAAAATTCTGATACATTCCACGTTACCCTACAAAAACCATGTTGCCATGGTAACCAAGCAAAAAGGAATTAGAAAACAGTAGCAAAGTAGTTACTTAATGTCTGATGGGCTTTCTCTGTGATTTCCATTAGACTGGTTGCTGATTTTGGACTTGACTACCCGTCTTGCTTATATGGTTAAAATATTAGAAGATCAAAACATTTATCACACCTTTTTGTAGATAGAAAATGTACTGAACGGTGAAGTCAGAGTTGTTGGCTGTTTACCAACATTTTGGGTTTTTACACTTGGTTAAACCCGGGGCTCTGCAGCTCCTGCCAGTAGAATCCAAAAGCTCAGAAGCATTTATTTGATGATGTTAAAGAGTCTTTTAAGAATGTCACAAAATTGAGTGGTGGTACCAAATTCAAGTTAATTTTTAAAAGACCCTCTTATTTTTGCCACCTAAATAATAAGGTGCACACTAACCAACTGGTATATAGAGATTTTATTGCTAATTATTTCATGTACATAATCTTTAAGGAATTGACTATATTTAATTGATTATTAACTCAGTCTACCGTACTTTTGTTTTTGAAATCCTTTGGTGAAAGAAGATTCGGATGATGAAACACAAATCCATTTAGCCTCATAAAATGCCGTGGACATTTTCAGTATTTGGGAATAAGGCCCACTCTACTATTGTCTTGGTACCTCTTTGAAGTGCAAAAATGTTGACTTCAAAGGAAGTGCAGGAGGGTGGCACCTGCAGCTTAGGGCACACTCTGCAGGTGGAGGTGAATCACTGGCATATCACTCGGGGGGTGGGCCTGTTAGGGATCTTGGTATAATTGGCCGTTTTTGTTTTAAATTAATGAAAAAAACCCCCACAGCAATTAAGAAGTGTACAATTAAAAATAAGAAGTGTACAATAAATTACTTCACGTGACACCGTCTTTTAAAAATCGCCTGTTGTGTACTTACATATCCTGCTGAAAAGTGATTTTTATGATAAATGTTATTTGTAGGAGGCATTGGTTAAGTATTGAAGAAAACCTATCTTATAAAGAAAGATTTTCTACTGTATGCTGCTTCCCTGAGAAGTCAGCCCACCCCAGTAAATTATCAGAAATTAGCTGTATTGAAGGAAAATGCCTTCTCACATCTTTCTGGCTTACTTTTCTTCATCTGGCAGCAGAGCATGGAGTTCTTCGTGTAAGATGTTCCTTCAGTGGGGAAATTTACTTTGTAAGAGTTGTGTAAGCACAATGACAAGTGACTTCTGCTCTAAGATCATAGGCAAAAGGAATATAGACTTCATTTTTTTTCTATTCAAAGAATACTTGCTTAAAACAACAGCATCAAAACATAGAGGTGAATTTATGAGCATATTCAAATTAATACCTCCCCAGTGCTGTATGCTCTTTTTGTTCCTTGTGATAAGTATCTAGTTGCTCTGCTTCCTGACTTGGGCTACGAGTGTGAAGAATTGTAGTGCAATCTCCACTAGTATCATCAACATCTTGCTACCACTGTGGCTATAGAAGAATTAGAGTCAGAGTAACGATTAATTCTTACTGGAGCTACTTCCACGGGCCCAAATCCCAATTCATCCATTCTTTGGAAAGGAGATGGAAGGTTTGAGTGAATTTTTAGAGTTAGGATCCAACAAGAATGAGAGTAATTGAGTTAAAGTCTTTAGAAGAGGACCTTTACGTTAATGAAGACAGATTGCTCCGAGGAGAAGACTGGTGGATATATTCTCATACCAAAGCCCCTGCATTAAATGATTTCTAGTCTGTGCACAGAAAAGGCCAGGTTTAAGGGCCTGAAGCCAAGAGCAAAAGAATCTTATAGAGTGTTCTTTACTGAAGTTAAGTAAATTGGGAAAGTAACTTTGTCCTTTTTCAATTTATATCTAGTGCAAGACTGAGGCTGGTTTAAAAGGGGCGGGGAGGAGGGTAGATTTTGCTAAATTCTCTCTAATTCTCCCCCCAGCGGCAGTTAAATGGTGCTTTATTTTCCTAACTGCTATATAGGACTGATATGAACTTTTTCAAATTTAACTAAAACATATACACTTACAGCAATGGGGTAGTCTTTATAACCTCAATTTTATCAAAAACTGAATTTTTTGTCTTTAATAAGCTGGAGTGTCTTACGAAATCACCCTTCACTCATACTAAACCAAACCAAACCCCAAACTACAACTACCAGACTTTGATTCACTTTATCATATAAAGAACTTGATAGAACCACCTTAGCTGCTATCTATCTATCTATCTATCTATCTATCTATCTATCTATCTATCATCTACCCCTCTTTCTATCATCATCATCTATAAATCTGTAAATTTATATTTGTTAGCCTGAGTCTGGTGAGCCTTGTCAATAATTCCCTTAGGAGATGAGAAAGTCAGGATGTATAGCACACAACTATCCTCTAGTTCTTTAATATTTCATCCCTTACTATTATGGCTTTTAAAATTTGTTTTACCTCATTAATCATGTTAGATTTGTGCATGTTCATCTGTATATTTAAGATCTTCGGTACATGAAAGCCAAGACAGATAGCCCTTCAAAAATATAACAAGAATGATGGTTACCTGCGGGTACAGGAAGAGGGGGGGGTGCGGAGTGAATAGCATTTATGATTGTATAACTACATGAGATAGGCCTTAATAGCAGAATTGTATATGTAGGGATATAATGGATTGTGTGAGATATGGTGTAAAAAAAACCCACCCAAACAAAACCTATCATAGGAGGTGGAAAAAGGGGTTCCTGGAGATTAGGGTGGAAGAGGGAGGAGAGAAAGGGGAGCTGATATCAAGGATTTCAAGAAGAAAGAAAATATTTTGAAACTGATTGTGGTAGCAATTCTACAATACTGCTTGATGTGATTGAACTATGGAATGTTATGATATCTGCAAAAACTCTCAGTAAAATGATTAAAAAAAATCCCTAAGTACTCAAAAAGCGTTTCTCATTTTTGGTTTCCTTTCTCCATAGGACCCATTATCTCTATTAACCTAGAAAGAGACGTCATGAGATGTCTCTAAGTCAAGAAGGTCTTGACAGCAGTTTGGAGGGCTGGGGGAAGGGGAATAGTAACTGGGAGGAGAGGTGAGATAGGTAAGGTTTATTGTGCCAATCTGGCCAATAAACACATGTAGGATTAACTGAAGGGCAGAGCGTAAATGGCTCGGGAAGCCTCACCTTTCAAGTACTCGGGTCTCTTGCCTGTTGATGGTCGGACCAGGGTGCAGCTGCCTTAGTCAGTTCCCTGCTTCAGCTGTTAAGATTCACTTCCTACAAAACATCCCTGAGGAGAAGCCACATGGAGCTATCCTGCCTGATGCAGCCCTGGGTACTGGAGCAGCCACCTGCCAGCACTGAGACATTTACCAGCTGTGTTAGTCCGGTTAGTAGACTAGAGGAACAAATTTCATAGACACGCATATGGATATAAGGAAAGGGTTTATATACAAAAGAAATGTGACACTGAGAAGGCATCCCAATCCAGTACAGTACAGAGTCATAAGTCCGATATTAACCCATATGCCCAAAATCAGTCTACAAAGTCTCCTTCCGACTCACGAAGTCACAGGTCAGTGGGTGCAGAATTCTGGTGCTGGCAGGGGTCTCCCCATGGCTCCTTGCTTCCTGGGCTCAGGGTCCATCAACAGCATGCCACTCCAGCTTCAGAGGTCTGGCTCCATCAGGGCAAAGCTGTTTGGTCTCTCCGCCGGCTCCTCCAGCTTCTTGGATGCTGCCATCTTGTCTTGTCTGTGACTCATCGCCCCAACAAGTGGGGAAGATAGCTTCTCATCTTCACGAGGGAAATATTGTGAGATTTCCCAGAAGTCTCAGGGGAAAACCATGCCCACATTGAGGCCTCAATGGCTATGTCCAGATTAACAGGCTAGACTCCACCCCTACATGTCAATCATAAAATTAACATAAGCACATGACTGCCACACCAGCTGACTGATTCTGCTTTCCTCCTGCAGTTGATGTCATTGAGTGCATTTTATGAGATGGAGGAGGACTTTGTAGATAGGTGTTTGACATATAGGCTAATGTTGGACTTATGGGCTTGAACTGCACTGGGTTGGGATGCTTTCTTAATGTACACTTACCCTTTATATAAGACTCTTTCTTATACATATGAGTTTCTGTGGAATTGTTTTCCTAGTTTACCTAGACTAACAAAAGGGAAGAAAATATTAAAAAGAAAACTGGGGACTGGTCCTTCTGTAGAGCTTTTTCTAGAGGCAGCAAGGAGAGACGAAAACCAAAGAATATCTTAAAAAATTATATTACTTAAGATTTTGATTTTTCAAACTGATTTGCATAAGGAATAAAGAGGAGAGAAACAATTCAAGTCCTTTCGGCAAGTACGAACCCAGCTGATTTTTCACTGTTGTTTTTCAAAGCAGTTATTACATTATCTTTTTGTCAATATATTACAACAAAAATGGGCAAATTGTATCATCACATAGTTTTCTGGACCAAGGTCTAAGTCTTCACCTAAGTGCTACCTCAGTTGGAGGAGTTAGGGCCCCCAAAGCTTTATTACTTATTAGAAGCCATAGATATTTAAAATTTTACACTTCAGTTTGGACTTTGAGGAGAAATTATGGAATAAGAAGAAACAAGTTTTTCCCTTTCCTTTTTTTTTGCAAGTTTTTTTCTTGACTCATCAGTTTGAATGTCTTTTAAGAAACTAGTCAGCTGTCCTTTTTGCTAATTTGTCATGAAAATGTATATCTTCATAGGGACTACAGAGAAATATTTCACTTTGGACAGTGACATGGAATAAGATGCATATGTATTATTGAATTAGAAACTGGTTTGCTCTGAAACCATCAACCAACTAATAATACAAAGTTTTAAAAACTCCACTTTTGAGGAACTACCTTTACTATTAAAAACACAACTTTTATGAGTATAAAATATCCATGATCCTTACTGGAAAAGGGAAAAATTCAACATCAAGTCAACATCATAAATGTTTTGGAGAATCTCCTGTACTTGCTTTAAAATCAATCTGGCTAAGAAAAAAAGTAGGAAAAACATTCTATTGTCAGAAGTTTATGATTAGTGAGGGAGGAAATTTTCCTTTGGTAGATTGTAGAAGGAGAAGAAATATTCCTAGAGCTGGCCAGAGGCCTGGGATAACTGCTACATTACCTTTTGATTTAAGAACAGACTTTGAATCTTATTTACTGTAAGCCCTTAACATATATTTGTAACAGAAGTGCATGGGAGTCATCATGGGACTGAAGTCCCAGAAGGAGGCCTCACCCTGGCTGTGGGCTTGGTGACCATATACAAGGGATTAAGAAGGGCTTGGTGCAGGACCCAGAGAGAACCTGACACAAACCCTCCCTCTTTATGCTAGATCACAACAAGTTCTGGCATCTACTGTGTAGTTGGGAGTGCTTCAGTTTTATCATTCTGGAATATTTGAAGATAATTTTCATGAAGAATGTTTGTATGTGTATGTGCATGCATATGTGCATGCCCTCAATTGTGTACTTTGGATTGATATAGACTATAAAATCAAAGTGAAGCATTCTACTGAAAATAAAAATGACTGAACTAACACTAAAATCTTCGTATTGTTAGCCTTTCACATGGTTTCAAGCCTGTTGTTTAGGAATTAACACTGTTATTACTGTTGTGTGGTTAGGCTAAGACTATAAACTCTCACTTTTGATGTTAGATCTCCAGGAGAGCAAATGTTCCAGGCAAAGCAAGTTTAACAATCATGCCATTGTTTTGAGACCTGTGACACCTTTCTAAATTACAAGTATCTATAATTATGTCTTTTATCCAATAAATGTGTCCTGTTTTATTAATAATCAATGAGGTACTTTACCCCAACATAGAATGACCTCTGTAATTATAACGAATGAAAATAATGTGTTTGTAGTTCCTCCTGTGACTGAAATCTTGAGGTCTTCAGGCACCCCCATTTGAGTGACATATTGGCTTCAATAAATCTCTTTAATTTCCTCTAACAGATGTAGAGTCTTTTCCCTCTATATTTTGATGGAGTCTTGCTGAATTTGGAGTCATTCGCAGAGAAACTGTGGGGAGTGAAAAAATTGGAGTCAGGTGCTGACAGGGATCTCCTTGAACTTTCTTAGACCCCTTGGGATCTGTCTAAAAGCCAATTGCTTCTGAATTGAACTCTGGGCAATTTGGCTTGGTTCTTTGGGAATTTATTGAAGCTATTTTTCTCCACTCTCCTGGCCACAGCTGAATGTGATTTTATCGCAGGTTTGTATTTTCAACTGTGTTGAATCACCTCCTGGAGATATCCTATGTTTATGTTCACTCTTCTTTGGTTTTTGTTTGCTTGTTTTCAAATTCATTGTCTAAATGACTGCTTGCATTGTTGTCTGCTCATGGTCTAAATATTTTGGAAGGAAATTTCTCCATTCAGTAGACAAAGAGTGCAATCTCTCATTATCCTGAGAATTTCTCCTTTTGTTTCTCTAGGGGTAGAACAGGCTTAGTGTACCCTGTGATTTGCTAGCACGCACAGCTGCTCACAAGGATTTCTGCTTGAATTTTAAGGAACACTTAGTTATTAAGTTTGTGATTCTCATCCAAGAAAGATCCACTTGGATGAAATATGCAGAGTTATTACTTGGATATTGACTCAATTTAATGTCAGTAAATTTACCTAAAGATCTTGGAACCAAATCTAAACTCAAATGCTATCAAACATAAATTCCATTGAAATAAATATTTCCTATATATTTTTATCCTTTATTATTTCATTTTGGATGTGTCTCATTGTGAAGATTTCAATGCAGAATGACTTCAGCTTTAATATTAAACAATACTGCATTTTAAGATTCAGTAATGTTTTTTGTGACTGTTACCTTTTGGATCCTTAGGGTTCCTTTACACTAAAGATAATTTGTTTACATTTCTTTATGATGGTGAGTTAATCATCTTTTGATAACTGTACTGAAACAGCATTTTTTTTTGTGGGTAGGCAGAACAAATGCTTTGCCTTTTCTAAGTTCTAATCTCTTCTGTTTTCCTTAAATAAAACGTCAAGCTTAAGTTACCTAGAGTTTGCGTTCAAGGTTGTCACAAATGCAAAAATCTTCTTTCAAAATAAATAAATTTTATGGATTCCTTAAGAATGATTAATTCTAACATCATTGTCCTATTTGATACTCGCTCTCAGGAAGGGAATACTGAAGATATGAGTGCTATAGTAAATTGTGGTGAAGAAGTTAGATGATACCCAACTATCAGATAAAATACTGTCTGGGACAATCACTTTTGCCAAAGCAGGTGAATAAGCAAACGTGGTGAAGAAAGCTGACGGTGTCCGGCTATCAACAGATATAGTGGCTGGGGTCTTGAAGACATGAAGATAAACAAGTAGGCATCTAGCTGAAAAAGAACAAAGCCCAAATGGAAGCAACACACCAGCCTGTCCTGAAATGATCGCTGTATACAATGTGGGTGCATAAGCAAATGTGGCAAAGAAAGCTGATAGTGCTCAGCTATCAAGGGATATAGAGTCTGAAACCTTGAAGACTTGAACATAAACAAATGACCATCTAGCCAAGAAGCAACAAAGCCCACAGGGAAGAAGCACAGCAGCCACAAGATGTTGAGGGGATCAGCTACCAGGCATCAAAGACCACAAAATCATATCATTGTGAATGAAGAGGAGTGCAGAGTGGAGATCCAAAGCCCATGTGTAGGCAACCAGACATTCCCTCACAATAGACTCTTGGGAAGGGGACGAGCCAGTCAGGGTGTCGTGTAGTAATGATGAAATATACAATGTTCTTCTAGTTCTTATATGTTTCTCTTCCTCCAAGACTCACTATCATGATCCCAATTCTACCTTACAAATCCCACTGGATGGGAGGATGTACACTGGTACAGATAGGAACCGGAAACACAGGAAATCCAAGACAGAAGAACCACCTCAGACCAGTGGTGAGAAGGACGATAATGGGAGGGTAGAGGTGAAGGTGGGGTAGAAAGGGAGAACAAATTGCAAGAATCTACATATATCTTCCTCCTTGGGGGTTGGATAGTGGAGAAGTGGTGAAGGGATATGTCGGACAGTTTAATATATGACAAAATAATAATAATTTATAAATAATCAAGGGTTCATGAGGGAGTTGTGATTGGGGAGGGAGGGGGAAAATGAGTGCATATCAGAGGCTCAAGTAGAAAGCAAGTGTTTTCAGAATGATGAAGGGAACAAATATACAAAAGTGCTTGACACAACTGATGTATGTATGGATTGTGATAAGAGTTGTATGAGCCCCCAATAAAATGATTTAATTAAAAAAAGAATTATATGTCAATAAGACTGTTAAAAAATACTGTCTGGGTTTTAAAAGCTGGTTTCCAAACAAGCAGCTATTATGCGAGATGTCAACTAAGTTGACATGGAAGAAGCATACCAACATCAATCACCAAAAGAATGTAGATCATTTAATCTGAAGTCGAAGGAGGGAATTGTACCAGAGCCTATACTCTAAGAATTGGTTTCCAGAAGGCTGTGGATGGCAGTGGAAGGCCCAGATACATTTGTGGGAAGTACATAAGAAATAAACCTTTGGTGATTTCCCTTTTCCATGCGGAAAAGATTTTTGAAGAGTGCATTGGGGAGGTGATTACAGAAGATCAAAAGGATAAACATGACTCGAATGGTTGAAACCTTGTCAGTTGATTTCCCCCACTGATGCTCATTGGACTTGATCTGGTTTTTTTGTGTGTGTATAGATATACTGAATGTGTTATGTCATTAATGAACCTGTAGGGATAGTAAGTATAATAAGGTCTTTGGGATGTGGGGTGGGGGTGGACAACGATAGGGATGGTGTGTGCTGGGGGTGGTGATAAACGAGAGTCAATGTCAAGGAGTCCAGGAAGGAAACAAATGCTTGGAAACAGATTTTGGTAGAAATTGTACAAAACTGCTTGGTGTGATTGGAATGATATGATGTACATATCAACTCCCAATAACAATAAATAGATAGGCAGGGACTTACTATATTACTGTACTCTGTAGAATGAACTTTTATTTATTTATTTATTTTTTATTTTTTTTTAATTTTAGGCATCACTGCCCTAGTGAGGCCTTTGCTCCTGTGAGCAGGAATTGAACCTCCATCCCAGTGGGCCACAGTCCCGCGCACAACCACTACGCCACCAGGGCTCAGCCCTGTGATTTTTTTTTTTTTTAGGCAAGAATTAACTTTTAAAGTAGAGTTTTCTGTAGTGTGCTTTTAATCTTAAGAAAAGCACAGATTGGGGTGTGTGTGAGTGAAGTGACACATTAGACAGTGTAAGATATGAAGAGCTAATAACAATTTGTAAATTATTGGAAGTTCATGGGGGAGGAGAAAGGGAAAGGGGAAATATGGGGAGTTGGAATTAAGAAAATAAAGAACTAGAGGAAAGAGGGGAAGAGGAGTTTATGCTGGAGGGTTTCAAGTAGATAATGTAGATGAATGTGGCAACATGTGTACAAATATGCTTAATATGAACGATGTATTGAATGTTGTAAGAGCCTCCAATAAAATCTATATTAAAAAAAGAAAAGCACAGATGGAAGTAATACCTTTCTTTCTTTTAAAAAAATCATTTTATTGGGGGCTCATACAACTCTTATGACAATCCATCCATCCATCCATCCACCCATCCATCCATCCATCCATCCATCCATCCATCCATCCATTATATGCTAAGCACATTTGTATATTTGTTGCCCTCATCATTCTCAAAACATTTGCTTTTGACTTAAGTCCTTGGTATCAGCTCCTTATTTTTCCTTCCTCCCTGTTCCCCCTCCCTCATGAACCCTTGATAATTTATAAATTATTATTATTTTGCCATATTATACACTGTCCGATGTCTCCCATCACCCACTTTTCTGTTGTCCATACCCCAAGGAAGAGCTTATTTGTAGAGTCTTGTAATCAGTTTCCACTTTCAAGGCCACTTTCCCTCCGCCCTCCTGGTATCTCCATTCTTACCACTGGTCCTGAAAGGTTCATTTGTCTGGATTCCCTGTGTTTCCGGTTCCTGTCTGTACCAGTGTACATCCTTTGGTCTAGCTGGATTTGTAAGGTAGAATTGGGATCTAGGATCATGATAGTGGGGGTGGGGCAGCGAAGGACAAAGAATTGAAGAACTAAGGAAAGTTTTATGTTTCATCATTGCTACACTGTACCCTGACTGGCTCATTTCCTCACTGTGACACATCTCTAAAGGGGTGCCCCCTTTATCTATAGATGGACTTGGGTCTCCTATCTGTACTCCTCCCCTTTATTCACAATGATATAATTTTTAGTTCTTTGATGTCTGATACCTGATTCCTTCGACATCTCATGGTCACACAGACTGGTGTGCTTCTTCCATGTGGACTTTGTTGCTTCTGAGCTAGACAGCCACTCGTTTACCTTCAAACTTTTAAGACCTTAGATGCAATGTCTTTTGATAGCTTGTCCCCATCAGCGTTCTTCACCAATTTGGAAGCAATGCTTTTCTTCTTTGAAGATAATTCTGAAAGTTCGCCAATCTTAAAATGCAATATTTAAAAATCTAAAGCTGGGGGAAGCTTTGCCAAAAGATCTGAACAGAAGCCTCAGTGCTGGTGACTTTGAATTGCTTGTTATTTCACAAATAAAGCTGTGAAACCATACTTGTTTACATTTGCAGTTTTCAATGAAAACTTCAACAAATGCTCAAACTGTTTGTGCTCACGTATTTATGGCACACTAAGTTCTGCTTATTAGTCTCCTAATAAATAGACCCGTTCTCAAGCAAAAAAACCAGACTCACTGGCATCAAGTTGATTCAGACCCATGACAATCCTCTAGAACAGAGGAGAACTAAGGGGTTCTGAGGCCATAAATCTTTATCGGAGTGGAAAGCTTCCTCCTTTCCCCACGGAGCTCGGTTTGTGAACAGTTGGCTTTGGGCACCTTATATGTTCACTATCGCCACTTCAAGAGTTGTGCATAGAAAACAAAGTTTAAGAATCGTAAAAAAAAAACTCCAGGGAATTTATTTAACATAATAAAGTTTTACCTGTCTTGTCAAATGTGATGAAAAGGCTCTAAGATTTTAAAGAACTTTTACAATCAAATCATGTATGAAGCAAAGAATTAAACTTCTTATTGTCAAAATAACAATTTTAATTGACTTCTGGTTAAAGTGATTACTACATTAAGGAGTTAATTCATTCTTTATATACAATGTCTCAAAACCAAGGATTTTATATCATATTAGAATGAGATTTCTAAGTTGAAATCATGCTTTATGATATTGGTTAGATCAGGGATTTTCCCTTTAAAATATTTCATTTAAATTTTATTTTTCCATGATTTATAGTAAACACCCAAAATTATGAAATTTTGTAGGAATGCAACAAAGGAGATTGATTTTTATTTTGTAAAGGGGTTCGTGCTGAAAAGGTTGACTTAGTATGTTACAAATTAAATGAAACATGTTGGATCAGGGGAGGAGTCAAATTTTTCTGCATTTAATTGTTTAGGTGAATAGTGTTTATGTGGTATTGAATAATATACACAATGTTGTGTCATATTATTTTATTGTGGCATTATTATGTTATTTCATTGTATCATTACATGTTTTATTAGGTCATTTCTTTTTTTTTAATTGGGTCATTTCAATGATAGCTTTTGCTTCCTATAAATCTCACACCAATGTGAATAGAAAATTCACATTGTTTTAAGATAGATTGTTTTTTGCTGACTTAATCTAGGCTTACACTATTATTATTTTTAGAATCATTTTATTGGGAGCTCATACAACTCTTATTACAATCCATCCATCCATCCATTATATGCAAAGTACATTTGTACATTTGTTGCCATCATCATTCTCAAAACATTAGCTTTCTACTTAAGTCCTTGGTATTCACTCATCATCTTACTCCTCTGTCCCTGCTCCCCACTCCCTTGTGATCCCTTGATAATTTATAAGTTATTATTATTTTGTCATATCGTACACTGTCTGATATCTGCATTTGCCCACTTCCTATTGTCTGTACCCCAGGGAGGAGGTTGTATGTAGATCCTTATAATTAGTTCCCCCTTTCTACCCCACCCTCCTGGTATCGCCACTCACCACTGGTCCTGATGGGTTCATCCGTCCTAGATTTCCCATGTTTCCGGTTCTTATCTGTACTAGTGTACATCTGGTCTAGCTGGATTTGTAAAGTAGAATTGGGATCATGATAGTGTGGGGGGTGGGGAAAAAGGGGGGATGAAGCATTTAAGGACTAGAGGAAAGTTGCATATTTTATCAGTGCTACACTGTGCCCTGACTGGTTCATCTCCTCCCATCAACCCTTATGTAAGAAAATGTTGCTTCACCTACAAATGGGCTTTGGATCCCCAATCGACACTCCCCCTCATTTATAATTATATAATTTTTAGTTCTTTGATGTCTGATACCTGATCCCTTCCACACCTTATCATCACACAGGTTGATGTGTTCCTTCCACGTGGACTTTGTTGCTTCTGAGCTAGATGGCCACTTGTTTACCTTCAAGCCTTTAAGATCCCAGACGTTGTATCTTTTAATAGCCGGGAAACTTCAGCTTGCTTCACCACATTTGTTTATACACACATTTGTTGTCAGCGATCATATTAGGAAGGTGGGAATGCAATGATATGATTTTTAGTTCTGGAAGCCTGATTACTGATTCCTTTGACACCTCCTGATTCAACAAGTTAGTGTGCTTCTTCCATGTGGTCTTTGTTGTTTCTGAGCTAGATGGCTGCTTGTTTACTTTCAAATCTTTAAGACCCCAGATGCTATGTCTTTTGATAGTCAGGCACCATCAGCTTTCTTCACCACTTTTGCTTATGCACACATTTGTCTTCAGTGATTGTGTTGGGAAGTTGAGCATCAAGAGATAGCATGCAATAGCATCTATGTCTATTGAATAGAACAAGTTGTTCTTGCATTGAGGAAGTACTTGAGTGGAGGTCCAACGTCCATCCACTACCTTAATAATAACCCTATAAGTATATCCATGTAGATGTATTTCTCCATCATCATAAATAAATATATTTACTTATGTACATGCACAAAAACTCTATAAATGCCCTTTGTTTCATATTTTTTTCCTCTATTTCCTTTTACTTTCTTCTTGTCCCAATAACATGCTCAGTCTTCATTTGGGTTTCAGTAATTTCTCTTGGTTACATTACTCTTGATCAATTCTTATCAGGTTTGCATTATTTTTATAATTAATTCCATCAAGTCTTTTACTTTTTAGAAAGTCCATAATTTATAAGTCCATCATGACCACCTTAAGTTCTGCCATTTGAAGATAAATTTTTACTTTACTGGCTTGCTGAAATTGTTTGATAAAAATATCTTGACAAAATACGATAATGTCAGACTTGTAAAGACAACTCTGATATTTGAAATATAGTTTTCATTAGATTAAATTAAGATTTCTAGGATTCTTATGAAAAAGCACTTGTTTTTAGACTGCTACTTATCTAGCATTAGCTGGAGTTACAATTAACATGGCACCAAGTAAATAAATATAATTACTATAAGATTTATCTAAGAATATTGGTGATGTTCAATGCTCTTTTGTCTATATATATGAAAACATTTTTTCTCTTTTCTTTCCCTTGTTATCTCAGATCCAAATTTCAATAATGCAATCATTTAGCTTATATTTTTGTAGCTCAAGTAGGATTAGAAGATATCACAGCACATGTCAAAATATATTCAGTATTTAAAATGATTCATTTCTCGGACTCCAAGAATGAATACTAAAAGGACTGTAAGAAGAGTAGTTCTTAAAATACTGAGTAGTTCTTTAAAAGTCAGTGTTACTTTATGTTACACATACCCAAAATCTTTTGTCTACTGCTCTGAGACATTTCCCACAGGTTAAAGAAGCAACATAAGTAGAAACTAGGATCTAATTCATGCACATAAGAAGCATCAGTTGAAGTATTCTTTGGAAATTTATTGAAAGGAACTCTACTTAAGTCTTCTCACTAACTGTTGTGCTGTTAACTTAGAAGGTATCAAGGCATAGATAAAGGTGGTGCAGTAGGTTAAGTATTGGGTTGCCAACGGAAAGGTTGCCATTTCAAACCCACCCGAAGCTCCATGTGAGAAAGATGAGCCAGTCTGCTTTCTGTAAGATTTGGTTTGGGATCAACTCAAATCTTGTTTTTGTTTTTGGAAGGGACAGGGCCATCTCTCTCAGGTAAAAGGCTCTTGAAACCACAAAAGGACTGAAATGAGTTTCTTTTTCTTTTTTTAAATGAGTTTCAGTGATCCAAGAATGAAAAGCAGAAAAGATCTAAGTTGGCAGTTCCCTTCCCCAAGATATCTGGACGAGGTTTGTGTTTTCCCTACAAGACTTGAAAGGAAAATAAGTAGACTTTGGTTGCTTTCATCTTATTTGCTATTCCTGTTTTCTTATTTACTTGAACAATGTTAAGTCTAATAGCAGGTCTAGGATATATACCATGGTATACTTTTTAGAAATGTCACACACACACTTTCACATGGAGTCTTGGTGGCACTGTAGGTTAGGTGTTGGGTTGCTAACACTAAGATTGGTCCTTTAAACCCTCCAACTGCTTCACAGGAGAAAGATAAGCCCATCTGCTCCTGCAAAGATTTACAGTCTTTGCATTGGGTGGCTACATTGAATCAACTAGATTGCTTGAACACATATAGCTTTGTGTAATGTTATGGGAACCTTGTCGGTTGGATTGCAATCTGCATGGTTGGCGGTTCAAAACCATCGGGAGCACCATGGGAGAAAGACTGGGCTTTCTACTCCTGTAAACCGTCACAGTCTCTGAAACCCACAGGAAGGTCATGGTGAGTTGACATTGACTCGATAGCAGTGCATTAGAGTTGAGTGCAATGTTGTCAATCCCATGGCTTTCCAAAGAAACCTACCCTTAGGATATGAGCTGTTGGTATAGGGTGTTGAGAGAGATATATATACCTCATATGCTGCCCATAATAACCTGTATTTTTCTTTCTGATAAGCTGTCTCTGTTGGACCTTTTCCTCCTAGGAACGTATTCCATAATTGCAAGTGTGTATCAATTAGGCTCAGATCTGGTCCACCAAAGGTGTGCAGAAAGGACAGTCAAACCTTCTGGTGACCCCAGAAAAAAATTATTCTGTTTAAACTATTTGATTGTACTATATGTGAATTATATGTCAATAAAACTGTTAAGATTTGAAAACTGTAAATCAAAGTGACAGGGTTACAAGGTGTCAAATTGACAATACTCCAGAAGGCTGATCCCACACTTACATGGCAAGGTAGAGGAAATAAGCATTCTCATACTTCGTGGGGATTCAGGATGGTATAATTTCTGTGGGAAGAGAACTGACCGTCTGTGGTAAAATAAGATGTGTGCTTGTCATTTGGACCATCAATTCCACTTCTAAAAATATTTTTCATCACAGGACAGGGGTCACATAGTCATGAGCCATTCCCTGACTAGCTTGGGATGGCCTGTGGATCAATCCAACCTAGGAGGCTGATTCTGACACCACTGAGATGCACAAGTGTTTAAGGATTAAGAATCTGGAAGGTGACAGCCCTGACTCCTCTTGATGTCAAGTTGGAGTCATAGTGGGACTTTGGGCCTTGCATCTCAGTTAATGTGTAGGAAGACTGACTATTGGAATAATTCAGAAATCCAGCAGCCCTAAGGTGATTTCAAAATTAATTATGAAGATGCTAACTTGTTGCTTGCTTGCTTTTATGTTTTTTTTTACCAGAAATATATATTTGAAGGAAAAATTGGGGGCTGGTCCATCCTTTTCTTTTCATATACCTCTGGAGAGGAAGAGAGGCAGACAGAGGCTTTGTACCCCCACAAAGAGTTATGTTCTTGAAAAAAAAGTTGCATTCTTGGAAATTTGCAGGAGCAATTCTACTCTGTTCTACAGGGCGGCTGTGATTCAGAACCAACTCCATGTCATTAAGTTTTGAGGGAGGGGATAAGCAGATGTGGAATCGGTCTGATCATCATATCTTAATAATTTAATTGCAAGTCAAAATGTTCTCCTGTAAGAATTAGCAACTGCTTTGTATACTGAAAATATTCCTCTGCTGAACAGAAATACTCCTTTTTTTTTTGAGTGCTTAAGAAGGAACCCTGAGAAAACGTCTCATTTGCTTCCATTCATCGATGAGAAAATAAAGTAGCTTAAGAAAACTTGCCATCTGGGAATGTGAACCTCAGAGAAATGGGCCACAAACAATACCCATTTCCTCTCCCACCCAAAATGTCCTCTGTGGGCCAATTCACAGGGATCTGTCACCGCCCCAGGAAGAGAAGGAGACATAGCTGCCCATTTCTCTGGAGAGAGCACTGAATTGCCAGTGAACTTTGCACTGTGATTTCATATTGAAGTGGCTGCATCTGTACCACCTGTTGATGGCATGATTGGAGCATTAGTCCCTGCTCAGCCTCTGTACCATTGATGACTCTGCTTAACATCACCACAGGGGAGGCTTTGTTGGAAGGCGCAGTCATTTTGCCTCGGCAATGGTGTACATTGGCGCCCCATTCAACCCTCTTTTCTGACATTAGCACATTTGAATGGGCCACCAGTGAAGCCATTCAGCAAGAACATACAACTGGGGTTTCTGGGTGGCCTAGGGCTGAGCTGAGAATTCTTGTTAATGGACTGCAAGACTTAGCCTATTGAGGTACATGAACTCAGTGACCAAAGAAAAGTGAGACAAAGATGTCCCTCACGGGGACATGTAGGTCAGAAGTGGACAAAAGCAGACATGGAACAGTCAAAGGTATTTGATTACTGAGCTGAAAAGGGAACACGGATCCCCATAGGGGGGCAGTGCAACTGATTTGACGGAAATCTCACAAATGCCCGCACATTCTGTGAGGGAGGCATTTACTAGAATTGCAGGTGGTGTGTGAAGTTATTTTTAAAACGTTTTTTCCTCCTACTTGTCTTTGTGGTAATTTCCTATTTGGCAGTACTTAGAAAAGGCCCCAAATAACTTGAATGGGAAGTAAAGGTCACAAAATTGAACGAGAAAAAAGCACGCTTAGAAATGAAAGATGATCATGGGCACCCTTCCCCATCCTGTTGGTACAGGGGATGATTTTCAATGCTTTGAGAACCAGAGCTCTTGCACATTTAGGGTTATAACTCTGAATATATGAATGTAATGAAAATGCCAATTATCCTAGATATAGGACAAAAATATGACTCTTTGAAGTTGTACAAAGCCATCAAGTAATAGAAGAAAAGCAATTAAGGAATCACTTTGCATTTATGAACATGACCTGTAATGGCATGCTTAATTCTGATGAGGAGTCCAGAGGTAGTGTAAAGAGTTGACATACTTGTATTCTAACAACAATAACAACAGCAAAAATGGGAGGTCTGACTTCACACAGAAATATGCTTTGTAAGAAAGCCTGGAAAACTGCTTTGGGAAATCCAGTCCTTGAGAAGCATCAGGAGGCCAGGTCTGTTCTGATTCGTACAGAGTTCCTGGGAGTTGGGTTGACAACAGCTGGTTTTTCATTCTGATGACCTCTAGACTGTTCATCTTTGTGCTAGTTTCTGTAAGAGAGACATTGGTCCTTCCGTCCTTAAATAGGCAAACCACCCAAAGATCTAAGGATCAACTACTCACATGCTCATGATATCTGAAAAACATTCTGTAATTTCTCAAAATGGCATTTTAATATTTTTGTCAAGCAGCTGTGATGCTGATGAAGAATTTTGAAAGCCAATCAATTAGAAAAGCAAATCAATCTGTTTTGGAGGAAGTACAGCCAGAATGTTTCTTAGAAAGTTGGATGGTGAAACTCTATCTCACATATTTTGGACACGTGGTTGGAGAGACCAGGTCTGGGAAAGGGCATCATATGTGCCATAATGTAGGGTGAGAGGAAGAGAAGATTCTCAGGGGGAGAATTCACACAGGGGCCATGGGCTCGGAGATAACAGCAGCAGTTAGGGTTGTACAGTTCTGGCCAATGCTTCCTTCTGGGTATAGAGGATCCATTTGAATTGAAACTGATTTAATGGCATCTACCAACAACAGCTTGAATAACTTCTTCCAGATGAAGTTGCTTTATTCAAATTTGTTAGACTTTACACCTTCCTTATATAGCCACATATTTTAAAATGTTTTATTATAAGCAATTTAAATAATGTAAAAATACCTGTAATTCTGTTCTCTTATGAAAGGAACAGGGAAGAAGGCAGGCATTTTAATTTAAAAAAATCTCATAATCCCCCTATCATGATCTAATGCAAATCCAGCTAGACTGGAAGAGGGACACTGGTACACATGGGAACAGGAAATACAGGGACTCCAAGACAGATGAACCCCTCAGGACCATTGGAGAATGTGGAGATACTGGGAGGGTGGAGGGAATGTGGGGTAGAAAAGGGGAGATGATCACAAGGATCTACATATAACCTCCTATCTGGAGGATGGTCAGTGAAGGAGGGGGAGAGGGGAGATGTCAGGCAGTGTAAGAAATGACAAAATAATAATAATTTATAAAGTATCAAGGGCTCATGAGGGAGGGGGTTAGGGAGGGAGGAGAAAGCTGAGGAGCTGATGTCAAGGACTCAAGTAGAGAGCAAATGATTTGAGAATGGTGATGGCAACAGGTGCACAAAGGTGCTTCACACAATGTATGTGTATATGGATAGTGATAAGTGTTATACAAGCCCCAAATAAAATGATTTATTAAAAAAAGCCTCTTTGAAACATTAAAGACCACAGGATGTCACTTGACTGAGGTGGGAAAAAAAATCTCGTGATAAATAATGCAACTATTTTTTTTAATGAGGACCACAGTCAATTTAATAAAGATTGTGGAGGGTAAAGGAAGAATCACATCTTATGAGACTCTTACCTATTTTGATGGAAATAAAAGTTGAGGAGGGAGAGGATGACTGGGTCCATTAGTTGAACTCTGAGATTATACTTATACTGAGACCCCAAAAAGATTCGCAGCTTTCCAAAGCCCTCCTGAGATTTGGACTGTAGTTTACTTGGGGAGTTACTTTATTATGTCTTTCTTTGTTAAAGTTAGCAGATGCTATACTGCTTCATGCTGAATTGGACTTAACAAATTTAAAAATGATGACATACTACATCTACATATTTTCCATGTACTTCATTCAACAATTCTCTTCCATGCTTTTTGAAAGAGAGCAAGAATACCACCAAAATGGACTTCCGTGAAAGAGTTATACCCTCGAAACGATCTGGGTTTGATAAGAAGTATTTAATATTCTCTCAGTATATCCTGTCTATCTCGATGACCTAGTTGGGCCATTCACAGAAAGATGAAAAGCAGTTGCTTTTCTATTATGCTAATTCATCTTGAATGAAAGAACATACATTAATTTTCTCACAGTTCTGGAGGCTTAAAGTTAAACTCGAGTCTTGGCCGTGTTGATTTCTTTTGTGACTCTCTCCCCTAAAACCCAAACTGAGCTCACCTTCGCATCACTCCTCTCTCACAGCGATCCTCCAGGACAGGGTGGAATTGCCTGTGTGGGTTTCCAGGACTGTCCCTCTGGGTTTGAAGGAGTAGAAAGCCTCGTCTTCCTCCCAAGGAGTGGCTGGTGGTTTCCTGCTACTCTCTTTGGGGTGAGCAGCCCACCTTGTAGCCACTATTTCATCGGGGCTCTTGGCTTCACTTTCTTGGTCGGTATTCCTCGGTGCTCATTGGCATCTGGTGTTCTCGTCCCTTCTCCCAGATATATTTGTACCTGTGTGTCTTTCTGTCACTGAGGAATGATTTGATTTAGGATCCACCCAACACTAGCATAACCTTATTAACATTGCAAAAGGAAAACCCTCATTTCTAAATAGAATCACAGTCACAGGTGGATTCACAGTCACACAAGGGCCAGAAATTCTGCACATATTTTGCAGGAGCACAATTCAACCATACCAATGTCTATTTCACTTCTAACCTTTTTCCTTTTGCCGACTTCATAGTGAGTAGAAAACCCATAGTCTACGACCTATGTTAATCAGAATAACCTACTTTTCTAATGTTTCCAACTTGAGTTCTCAGTTTCTAGCAACACTAACCTTACCATCGTCTGATCAGTGCTGACTCACCGCTTCCCAATAGGATAGGGTAGAAGTACTCTGTAAATTTCTGAGACTTTAACGGTTTGGGGAGCAGAAAGCCCATCTTTCTCGCAGTTTCTTTCTAGTTAATCATTAAAATCTCCTTCCTTTTGCTCTAAATAGATCAGACTGCATTTTCTTCTCCTATTTCCAACCCGCAGTGCATTGTACTTTCATGTTTTCCTTTGGTCTGAACAGATGTCACTATCCACTCAAGATGGCTTTGTTTCATGGAATTTTTTTTCTCAGTTAGAAATTTAAACTTTCAGGTGCCTTATTGTTAGAAAAAATCTTGGCAGTCCATGGAAATGGATCCAGTGGGCAACACCATAACACTCACTTTCAAAGGGTATGATTTAGAATGAGAAGAAACGAGAATCTGTAAAGTCTGAGACCACCTTATCTACCGGTAATAAAAAATCTATGAGTTCTCCTTTGAGGAATATTGGCTTTAAAGATATTGCTTTCATTGGCAGATACTGTTAAAACAAACTCACTCAATGACATAGAATCAATTCTGATTTATAGTGATCTTACAGGACAGATCAGAACTCCCCCCTGGCTTCCTGAGGCTGTAAATCTCTCCAAAAATCCAAACTCATTGCCACTGAGTTGATGCTGACCCATAGTGATCATACAGGGAATCTGTATGCCCCTGTGAATCTCTGAGGCAGGAACTCCTTTTGGGAAAATGTTAGAATGCCCCTTCTTTCTCCTGAGGATGGCCAGTGGTTTTGAACTACCAACCTTACGGATCCCAGCCCTATAGGCCACCAGGGAGCAGGAAGTCTCATCTTCCTCCCACAGAGTGGCTGGTGATTTCTATCTTTGACCTTGTGGTTAGCAACCCAATGTGGTGGCTAACCCACTATAACATCAGGGATCCTTTATCAAAGTAACCTCCCAACCCCCAACCCAACCAGAAGAAACCTCAGTGCCATTGAGCCAATTCTGACTTACAGTGACCCGAAGGGTTGGAGTACAACAACCTTTCTGGGCTTCCAAAGCTATAAATCTTTATGAGAGTAGAATGCCTCATCTTTCTCCTTTGGAGCAGGTCAATATTTTGAACTGCTCATCTTGTGGTTAGCAGCTCAGCACGTAACCACTACTCTGCCACAGCTCCTTCTGTTATGTTAAAGCCAAATTGGGATAAATCAATGTATATTATCTGCTGATATTTCATCTAAATTTAAACTTCTCATAGATAAATTAATACACAGAAGAGTTAATTTGGGCTACTATACCTCTATTTTATTTTTTCTACTCAAGCAAACAGCTTGGCTTAGATTTATTACTATAGCAATAATACAGTTTTCTAGTAGCTTTATTTAGCCTTTGTTGTATGAGGGAAGAACCCTGCTAAACATTTGACATGTATTTTCTCATTGAATCCTCTTAGCCCCATGAAGTAGGCATTTCATTAGCCCCGTTTGAGATATGGGAAGCTTCAGCTTTCAGAGGTTAAGTAGCTTGCCCATAGTCAACCGGTCGATTAAGTGATGAACTGGATAGCTTTTAAAAATGGTGTAGGTTTTAAAAATTGGCTCTTTGGAAGGAAAATGAACCTCATTAGTAATTGTATATTACTGAATGCACCAAAAAGAGCCCTGGTATCATAGCGGGATAAACATCGGACACTACCCAAAGGTTGGAGCTTTCAATGCACCCCTGTGAGGCTCCCTGCTCCTGTAAAGGGGACCACCTGGAAGACCCGCAGCTCTGCGCTTTCCCTCAGAGTCTCCGTGAGTTGGAAACAACACAGTAGCAGTGCATTTGGCTTGCTTTAACCGTTTAAAATGTTACATAGCTTCACAAGGAGTCAGAGTGGACTCAGTGGCAATGGACGGGGGTGCCTTTTATGTTCACACGGTGTATCAAGGCTACGCGGTGCTTTCCCAGCGGTTCATGGTCTCGAAGGGTATGCCGCAAGGCAGGGGAAGGACACGGACTTGTCAGCTCTCCAGGGTCATTGCCGGCAATCACATCCACAGGGGCCTTCCTTGATTGGAGGGTTGCGGGAGGAGCTCGCTCAGCAGTCAGAACAGTGCCTGGCTATTGCACGAACGTTTGTATCAGGAACTCGTTCACTCCCGGTGACAGCTGGCTAGAAGGGCGAGCTGAAATGCCTCATTTCATGCTGTGCTCACCGACTCTCAGTTCTGATCCCAAATGCCTCCCTTTCGTCTGTCATTTAGGTGGCTTTGCTTCTAGCTTCTTTGTTTCTTCATAAGAATGAAGATATTTTCTGAACTGAAAGTCCAAGTTATCAAATCATGTAGGATTTCAGTTACAATTCCGTGGTTTGAATACTTGTTCTACAAAACTTCACTCAAACTTCTGCTTTAGGATAACAACTTTCGCTGCTTTGCCAACTGGTGAAAGAAAAGCATTAGTTGTAATTTTAAGTTTTGATAAAGCAAAGTACAAATTTGATCTTATATTAATACCCATGTTAGGCTGGGTTCTCTAGAGAAGAAAAATTAGTGATGCTGGCATGTATGTGAATGTACATTGAAAGAGATTTATATCAAGAAGTGGCTCAACCAGTTGTAGAAGCGGGTAGGTCCAGACTGTCATATGTAAAGCTGAAGGTTTCTTCAGACTCCTGTCCCTGACGGGGCTGACCGGAAGCAGGAAGCTGAAACCTGAAGATCATAGGTTGATGGATGCTGAGCTGAGTGAATTCAAGGTCTGCAGTTTGCTGATGGCTTCTGGGATCAGCAGGTGGTATGACAGGCGGTGGACCAAGCAGATGCAACGCGTAAATGCAGAAGAAGTCTATTCGCTTCCACAGACTATCAATTTATAATAAAAGTAGGCCACACCCTGAATGAAACCACTCTGAAGAGCTGTGACCATATTGTTGTTGCGAGGTGCCCATCAAGTTGGTTCTGACCGCTAACAACCCTATGTACAACAGAACGAAACACTGCTCCGCCATCTGCCATTCTCACACATGGTCTCATGCTTGAGCCCATGGGTGTAGCTATTGCGCCAATCCGTCTTCTTGAGGGCCTTCCTCTTTTTGGCTTGATCGAGCATTATGTCCTCCACTAGGGATTAGTTTCGCCAGACAATATGTCCAAAGTATGTAAGATGAAGTCTTGCCATTCTTGCCTCTCAGCAGCAACACTCTGATGGTAATTCTTCTAAAAAAGATCGGTCTGTCTTTTTAGTAGTCCATGGTACTGTCAATATTCCTCTTTATCGCCACAATTAAAATGCACCAATTCTCCTTTGATCTTCCTTATTCCATGTCCCATTTTCACAGGCACTTGAAAATTCCACGGCTTGGGTCAGGTACACCTTAGTCTGCAGAGTGACATCCTTACTTTTGAATACTCTGAAGAGGTCTTGTGCAATGGATTCATACAATGAGAAATGCCTTTTGATCTCTCAATTGCTGCTTCCGTGAACATTGATTGTGGATCCACTCAAGATGAGATCCTCAAAAACTCCAAATCTTTTCTCCATTTATCATGATGTCACACATGGGTCCAGTTGTGAGGATTTGGGTCTTGTTTACATTGAGCTGTAATCCATACTGAAGGCTGCCATCCTTGGCCTTCACCAAACATGCTCGAAATCTGGGAAAGAGAACTGATGAATGGTTTGCACTGTTGGATGCAGAGTTGATGACCTGACACATAAACTCCCCATCTAATTCACAATAAAAACTTCATCAAAAGAGATAAAAATTTTAAAGTAATCTCTACAACAAGATGCGCTTTCCACAATGGTTGTTCATATTTACAGTCCCACCAGAAAGGATGAGCGTTCCAATCTCTGTGTCTTCACCAGGGTTTAATGGAACTGTCATCGTTGGTGTACAGCGTTATTTCTTCATTGCTTTCATTTACATCTCTTGGATGGCTGATGATTGTGAGTGCATTTTTATCTGCTTGTTAGCTGTTTGATTACCACTTTTGGTGAACTGTCTGTTCACAGAGGTTTTAGAATGCCCTTATTTACTCTATATTTACTAGTTGACATCATGGTAGTTAAGTGGTTGGTATTTGGTCGAATACTAAAATTACTTGGTATTGTAGAATCAGCTAGATGACAGTTTGTTTGATTTTGTTTGATTTTGGCTTATTTGACTACAAAGCAGAACCTCCATTTTAATAATTTATCCTCTCTCTTGTCTATCCTTTTTCCTCCTTTCTTATTTTCCTTTGGGCTCTAACTATGGACTCAGGGTTTGTTTAGTGTTTTACGACCTGCTGTATACGTTGGGTTTTCTAGAGAAGCAAAATCGGTGACACACACAGACACACCGAGAGAGATTTATACGTAGAAATGGCTCCGTTGTAGAAAACAGCAAGTCCAGTTTGAGATCGGTGGGTCATATGTGAAACTGGAAGCTTCTCCTGAGTCACCTCGCGTTGGGGACTGGTGAACCCAAGATTGGCAGGAGTACAGAGGCAGACGCATCCGATGGAAGCAGGTTAAGCTTGTGCCTGGAGCGGTAAATGAACCCAAGGTTGGCAGGGCAAGTGTCACACCACTGATGACTCCTGGAATCATAGACATAGTCCAAAGAATCCGAGGTCAATCAGCTGAAAAGAGGTTCCAGTTGCAGCAAAATGCAAGCAAACTTTCCCGCAGTGTCTTTACTTTCCACATGCTACCCGCCCCCCCAACCGCCTCACAAAGTGTTCTTTCTATTGCACCCTGCTGTGACCTGAATAAGGGGTTGTATTTCACCTTCATCTTGCAACTGATTGGCTGTATATTGTATCAGTTCAGATCATGGGGATTACTAGGCCTTAATTGCCCAAATCATGGAGAATCCTGATCTAGCCACGTTGACACAATAATGGTCACACCTATTAATTAGCATATTGATTTTAATCCTCAAATTGTCAAAAGTATTACTAGTGGGATCCCTTTCAAGTCCACTCCAGTCTCTCTTGATGTGACTATGATAGTGTTGGAGGATGCAGAAGCCTGAACTGCGCAGCATCGTGTTCCATTGTGTGGAGGGTTGCTGTGGGTCAGGACTGACCCAGTGGCACCAAACGACAGCTCCCGAGCCTGTGTGGGGGTCGATTCCACATCTCGATGAGAGCTCCACACTTCAAACCCATCCGTCCTCTGCAGCCTCCCACACAGATTTACAGACTCTGAAATCGAGTCAGATAGCAGTGTAGTGACATGGTACTTTTTCAGTTCTGTAAGGAACCCAGATTCCTATATTAACAAATGGTATTTAGAAACAATGTGTACTTTTTATTACTTGTTTTTATTACCTTGTGCATCAATGCTTTAAAGTAGACTTCTCCTGGTTATATCCGTAGAACCTATACCAATGGAGTCTTTGTTGAATTATAGACTACCTCTTCAAGAGTGAAATTTAGAAAGCATTTAGAAGCCCTTCAAGGGACTTGAAACAACACGAATCAGTATATATTGATGAAAATCCATGAAGGCATGGCTTTGATTTGGATCATGGAATTTGCTAGGAGATTCTCCTAACCCAGGTAAATTCTCCTAGGACTTAGTGGGTAGAAGAGATTGAGATCAGCCCTTAAATTTATCTGCATTTTCAGCCTGTAGATCTTTTCCTGTTATTGGAAACAGTTCAGATCATTACCATCTCCTAGCCCATCTGTAAGATCTGAGGGCTATTTTCCCTGGAAGCAGCTCCTCATTTGAGGCTCTCAGTGCATCACCTTAGATTTCCAGGGGGATGAGATAACTTATCTTGAAAAGAAAGACTTTTCCTGGTCTTATCAAACAGCAAGGGAATGTGTGTACATATACAGATATATATATATATATATATATATACACACATATATACCCATAGACTAGTGAATTCAGTTAAAATGAAACTAGAAAGACAGATTTCAGAGCTCTTGAGAATCTCGTATGTTTAATATCTATTCAGAGGAATGAGGATTCAGTCAGAACCACTCTTTGAGGATCTATTGACTGTCAAAGTGTAATTGGATTTTTATATAGCAGTTCATTTTGGTGGAGGTGGGGATGGGAAGGTGATTACAGAGTAACAAACAAAATGTAAGTGATGTACCTTTGATTCCTCCCCACCCCCACTCCCACCCCCACCCCCAACCCTTGCTCCCCTATCTTTACAGATACTGGGAATAAACCCCTTATCCCCATAGTAGTCTTAGAAAACAAGGCACACACTTCAACTACTTCTGCTGTGAATAATCCATTGAAGCCAAACAGTATTATGCTAGATTCATCAGTGTTCACACAAAGGTCATATTCTTACATATCTCTTTGAATTTGTGGGACACATATGGTGTACCACTTCTATAGAAGAAATATTTTCATTTTAGAATTCAACTTTTGTAACCTTTGGCAACATGTAGTATCAATGGCTCTTTGTTGTTCAAAAAAAAAGTAAAACTGTAAGCTATCCCCAAGGATATGCAGGGCGTTGCTATAGCAACAGAAGCTGCCTCCCAGCACCACTGAGAAGCTATGAATAAAAGATGGTGTTCTAAGGACAACAGAATAGAAGAGGTTGTTTCGGTCCTTCTAATACCTGAAATTTGCTGTTATTTTGTTAAATGCAAAATAAAAAATCTTGGGAAAAGGCTCAGTTCACTAAAAAGATGAATTTCTAGATTGTACTTCAGATGTCATGGGGGAAAAAACACAGCTTTTCAGCAAGAGTCAGCCTATAATAGAAAGACCAAGGAAGGGCCAGACTCTTTGATTTATACATTTTTCTATTTAGTTATTTTTTTCCTCTTCAGATGAAAGAACTTGAAGAGAAAAATATTTTAATGTTATATACAAAAATGAGACTGTTTAAAATTCTGACCCCAAAGAATCCCATGGTTCCATATTTAAATGTAAGTACACTTTACATAAAATGCAGAACAAAGCAAAGTGCTGTAATTTCAACTTGCATTGTCTATTCTAAATCCAGTTTTTCATCCATAATCATCTTTGGCCACTGAGTTCGTATCCTAGTGGCTTCTCCATAGTGACCTATCAACCTAACTTTGTATTATGAAATTGGGCATCAAATTCCAGATCTTAAGGCAATTGCTGAAGGTTGCATATGAAACAGAAATGAATGAACTTTGTATGACTCTCTTGATATGTGTTTTTTAATATCCATATTTGTATCATGATCAATTTTTAAGACATAGTTTTGCTGTGTGACGTTACTGGTAAGTTACTATTCTCAGCAAAGGTAAAGAGCTCACACTTCTTCAAATGCCTTTTTTTTTTGTTTTTGTGGACATCACTGCCTCTGGGTGGTCGTGGGCGCTACCCAGTGCCGCTCCTGAGAGCCGCCGCTGGATTTGAACCGCCAAGCCCGCGGGCTGCAGTCCCACACTCAACCACTTACGCCACCGTAAGTGCCTTTTCAATGCCTTTTAAAAGAAAATGCCTTTTAAAATGCCTTTCAAATGCCTTTTAAAAGAAAATTAGAGCTAAGTGAAATTATTGCCAGGAGATAGGACTCTCAGAATACAGGAACTAAAATATTTAGTATGATTATTTCTTTTGAAGTGCCAGTTTGTCTTCTGTGTGTAGAGGAGATGGCGTGTACACGATCCTCAAAGTGTACACTTGTTTATTACTGCCCCTTTGACAACATGACATAATTGGGGATCCAAAGGTTGCAAACACAGTTACCAAACACAGAGTCAGAAAATAGTGCTACAGCGCAAATATGCAGAAAAAAGTGACTTTTAACTTCAGTTGTAATAATTTTCCTACTGGATTAATAATTGCAATCAGAAGTGATAATTCTTTGTCCTTGAGCGCTATCTTAATTTAGGGAAGGGTCAAGCTAAGGAGAGACCTCGTGGTACTGCGAGTTAGGTCTTGGACTGCTAACTGCCAAGCTGATAGTTCAAATCGACCAGGCACTCCAAGAGAGTGGTGTTGGCGAAAGACAAATAAGGCTGTTTTGCAAGGATGTACAGACTTGGAAACCCTCCATAGGTTGCTGTGTGTCAGAGTCAACTCGATGGTATTGGATTTGGTTAAGGTAGAGGTAAATAATGACAGACTAATAGACTTTATTAGTTCAAGCTTATAAGAATCCATTCTGGACCTGAGCCCCGGTGGCGTAGTGGTTGTGCACGGGACTGTGGCCCACTGGGAAGGAGGTTCAATTCCAGCTCCCAGGAGCAAAGGCTGGGCCTCCTACTCCCACCACCTTAGGGCAGTGATGCCAAAAAAAAAAAAAAAAAAAGAATCCATTCTGGGTCATCAGTCAAAATTTCAGAGATCCCTTTTATTCTTGTTAAGTATTTTCTTCTTCTATAATGGCCCATAACCTACAGACCTAAGATATATTTGATTAGTACAGAATCTATTAAATCAAGCTGGGTATATGACTTGGCTGTTTCTCCTATGCTTAAAACCAGACAGTGCACCAAAATGTTAAAAATGAGTGGTAGTAGCTTATGTAATTCAAAGATCACAGACAAAATCCAAATATGAATAAGGGAATGGTGTCAGAGCTTAATTTGTGAACACCTAATTTGTAGAAGGCTCTGGAGGAAAGTGGGAGTTCTGCATCCATCTGCTGGGTATCTAGCCAGCTGAAGCCACCGGCGGATCTCCTCTAGCTACAGGCAAAGGTTTCCAGTGGTTTTAGTATTAGACAGATTGTTGTAACTTTGATCATAGTGGTATGAACCCTGGCATGATACTTGGTATGATACTTGGTCGGTTGATCTCCTTCTTGACTCAAACTGAATTTGCTCTAGGTTTAAATAATTCTCACTTCTTCCATAACAGGAATTTTTTCCTATGGCTTTTAAACTATTGTTGGTGCTTTTTTCTTTATTACTCTTTCTTTTTTTCTTTTCATTATTATTATTTTCTCCCTTCTGCTTTGTTTTTTATTGTTTATGTTGGAATTCCTAGTGTATGACGTGCAAAAGGCATGGATGCCTAGAAACAATAACTGATGTAATGGTTTGTTGGGGGTGGGTGGGGTGGAGGGGTGAGGGGAGTTGGGAGGCAAACAATGAATGTGAGAGGGGGAGGGAGCACCAGAACGGATTGTGATAATGTATATACAACTCTTTGTAAAAGTGACTCAACTATGGAAGTCATTGTATGATATGTGAAGTTTGTATCAGGAAAACGATTAAAATGATCCATTAAGATAAGAGCATATATTAAGCTCAGAGACACCAATATGAATTTAGAGAAATCAGACAGAAAGATATATATATGCTCTGCAATTGTGATTTCATTCATTTGAAGCCCTAGGACAGATAAAAGGAATAGAAGTATCAGATGTCGATTTGGATTGGAGTTAGCTGTACACAAAGTTGCTCGAAGCAAATATTTGTTGTCATAAAAATGTTCTATACTTTGACTTGGTTGTTGGTTTCATGTACATGTACTAAAACATGAAAAATATACACTTAAAGCCATTTTATTTAGCAATATTAAATTATACTTTAAGAATGTTGATTAAAAATAAAAAGAGGAGCCAAAATACCCCCGTAATCCTGCGACTAATAAAAAAAATTGCATTTTGTTTGTCATTGCTTCCGCAACGAAGTTGTACTTGTACCTAACTTTGTTGTCAGGAAATGTAAATTCTAGAATTGCTGAAAAACATAAGATAATGGACAGGGAAAACATGGTGGGAGCATGGGTGATTTTTTTCTCCTCACTTTTCCGCTTACTATGTACATTTTGCATTTAAATGAGCACTCATTATTCTCACAAAGGAAAAAAAGTTTAAAAATATACTCTAGATGTTAGAAGAACTTATAAAAATTCGATCTTCTTTTCAAAAGACCTTGAGGAGGCTTATTTTAAAAAAATGTACAATAAAATTTAGAAAGCTTGAAATGAATAACCCCCAAATCCTAAAAAAATGAAGGAAGTAAATATTCTAACCGTGAGACTTAATATAGTATGGTAACCTCTGATTTAGATCTGAGCTTCCTGACAGCCAAGAAAATGGGATTAATGGATTAGAAACTGCTCAGTATCCAATCAAGAGAAAGCATGCCAGCACGGTGTGGACTTGCCCCACCTCGTCCAAGCCTGGGATTAATCCCTAAAAGGAATTTGGCACAGTATATTCTTAGGTGTGTAGAATATGAGACAGATTTGAAAATAATTTTATATGGGTCTCTAACTGACATCACAACATTCCATAGTTCACTCAAATAAAGGAGTATCGTAAAATTGCTACCACAGTTTCAAAACATTTTCTTTCCTCTTGAACTCCTTGCTATCATCTGTCCTTTATCCCCTCCCTCCCTCACCCTAGCTTTCAGTAGCCCCCCCCCCCTTTTCTTGCTGTGTCTTACACTATCCAATATATCCATTCACATACAATTCTGTTGTTCGCTCCTGGGGTTGGGGAGGGTTATACAGTCACCAATGCTTTTGTCCCCCCTTCTCTCTTTCCCCCCATACTCTCCCCCTACCTCCCAGGGAGCCATTATTCCTGTTTCTGAAGGGTTATCTATCTTGGCTTTTATGTATGGAATGATCTTGATTATACAAATGAATATACACAGGTCTAACATGATTAGTGAGGTAAAACAAATAAAAACCAAAACAGTAAGGGGAAGGAATATTACAGAACTGGAGGATAGTTATGTATTTTGTCAGTGCTATACTGCACCCTGGATATATTATTCCTTCTGTGATAACTGTCTGGTTATCCTACAGGTGGGTTTTGCCTCTCCACTACATCCATATCCCATCCCATCAATTTGGTTGCTTGTTTTTGAACTTCTGATATCTCTTTCCACATACACCTCATGATCACACACACAGGCTGGTGCTTTTTCCATGTGGGCTTAGCTGCTTCCCTGCTGGATGGTCACTTGTTTAGCAATAAGCCTTGAAGACTCCAGACACTGTATCTTTTTTTTTTTTCAAAATCGGCAGAATCAAAAGGGTATTCTTTTGTTAGTCTAATAAGGACCGATTTTCTAGTTCCAGAGGAGTTGATTTATCTCCTGGTGACTTTATGTACACCACAACACAAGGCTAGCCAGTCTTTTGCCATATTCATGATGGCTGGTATATGTGACTCCACTGCCTGCCCGTTTCTTTGAGGATGGTATTCATTTCTTTACTCTGGAGGAAGAAGATCTTTTAACAGAACCACCAACTCATCAACAAGACATTGACCAGGGTGCTTCACAAGGGACCTCATCCAAACAAAACCCCAGCAGACAAATAAAGGGGGAATCAAGAGTTTCTTCTTCTCAACAACCAAGCAGTTCTTGATGGGTGAAGAGATTCGCAACTGCCTATGTGTCCATTTCTGTGTCTGATAAGAACAGAAATGGCACTTGACCTTACAGATCCCAGCTGCATGGGCAAAGGGAAGGTTCATTCTCTTATCCTCAGACGCCCGGAGTCATCACTTCTTGCTCTTCCACGATGAGCTGATTCTTTTGCAACTGGCTAGAGGACAGGTGGTTCTTATTGTTAAATCACAGTGGGATCGGCTCTTCAGGGTCTAGGAATTCTTGAACAGAAATACTGCATCATTTTGTCTAAAGCAGAAGTACAATGTGAGCCACCTGTGGAATTTAAAATTTTAGTTGTTGTTAGGGGCCCTTGAGTCAGTTCTGACTGCGGGCGATTCTGTGTACAACAGAACAAAGCACTGCTGGCCCCAAGTCTTCCTTACAGCTGTTGTTATGTTAAAGTTCATTGTTGCAGCCACTGTGTCCAGACTTCTCCTTGAGGGTCTTTTTCTTTTTCACTGACCATCTGCCTTGCCAAACATGATTCCAAGGACTGGCCTCTCTTAAGAACATGGGCAAAGTATGTGAGACATTGCTTCTAAGGATCACGTTGGATGCACTTCTTTCAAGTCAGATTTTGTTTGGGGATATTGTATCTTTTAATAGCCAGGCATCATCAGCTTTCTTCATCACATTTTCTTATGCACCCATTTTGTCTTCAGAGATCATGTTAGGAAGGTGAGTATTATACAGTTCCACATTATTAGAGCAAACCATTCTTGTACTAAGGTAAGATTTAAATAGTGACTCAAAGTCCATCTGAAGTGGATATTTTAAAAGGCTTATAGGTGATGGACGAATGTCTAGAAGACACCCAGGTTTATGGTAATGTGAATGGTTATAGTCAATTTGCTGCTCAGTTCAACTTTCTTCTCATGCTGATGACAATGGAAGGGATGCACACGTCTTCCACGTTAGTCATGACTTCTGGAGGCCAGGGTGGGAGGAGCTGCCAATCATAGTACTCTTTCAGCCTAAACCAAGTCAGTATGGAGCATGATCCTGAAAGTTTCATAAGGAGGGGGGGGGATCCCTCTTCCTGTTGTATGACAGTGCCACAAGGATATGGTCCATGAGGTAGTAGAAGCTCTGTTTTTCATCAACCGAGAAAACCAAGATGCATCTAGGTGCATAGATAAGTTCACACCAAATGTTGGCTTTGAAGAGTTCCTTGGTATTTCTGTGGTTTCTGCTGTGCTTGCTTTGAGTTCTTGTTCTTTCTTTGGTTGGTGGCTAAGATTGGCTCATGGTGACCCAAGGCACAAGGAAAGGCAATGCTGCCTGAACCTGCAGCATCTTCATGATCAGTTGTGCATCCGATGGTGGTGGGTCCTAGGGTTTTCACTGACTGGCTTTCATAAGGGGTCTGAGAAGTCTTTCTTGCTAGTCACTCTCAGTCTGCAGGCGCCACTGAAATCTACTCAGCACCACGGGAAGCCAAATGGACTCCATTCAGCTCATGTTCACTGCCCCAAAGCTGATTCTGACTCAGGCTTGACCTGAGAGGACAGAGTAGAACACTGCTTTTTTGGGACTTTAAATCTTTATGGGAGTAGATAGTTTCCTCTTTCTCCTGCAGAGCAGCTGGTGGTTTTGAAGGCTGTCCTTAAAGTTAGCAGCCTAACTTATAAACCACCACACCATAAAGGTTCCTGTAAAACCCCAAACCAGCCAATCAACCAAAGGAAGAAAATTCACTGCCATCATGTCAATGCTGACTAATAATTGACCCAATAAGACAAGGTAGAACTGTCCCTGTGGGTTTCCCAGACTAAACCTTTAGGGAGGAAAAAACCTTTTCTTTCTCTTGCACAACAGTGTAACCCATTATGATTCCTAGGCTCGAGATTCTAATATAGAGGGTGAGAATTCTACCACGGAGGCAACATTGTTTCCCCTGCTTTTTTTAGTGACCTAAACCATCTCTTGTATTTAACTTACTTACTTCATGAGTCTGTCACTCTCAATGTAAATGATCTTAGGTGATTGCTCCTGGGAGTTAAAATTATGTGGGCAGGAAAGAAGGCTATGGGAATTTTGTATTGCTTGAAAATTTTTCCCCTATACGTAGAAACATTATTTTTTATGGTAAAACTACCAATAGAAATTTAAATAAAATAAATGGTGAAAAAATGTTTTATGAACATTGACCAATGCAGAGGACAGTGTCTACCGAAAATATTTTAAAGCGAAGTCTCTTTCTTATCTCGGGCTTTGGCGAAGTCCTAGTGATAATATTGAAGTGGTACTTGGTGAAGAAATGAAACTGTCCTCAAAGAGACTGGAGAGGACTGGACAGAGAACTGATCTGAGGCTATCAACCCAAAGGCCTTTGGCCAGAGCTGGAGAGCAGAGCAACCTAGGTCCCAGGAGACATAGAGCGCGTAGCTACTGTTGAAGGTACAAAGATAAGCTTTGGCTTGCAGATAAGCTGGTGACCGAGTTGACATGATTTTATGAAAGCAGATACACTCAGTGTGTTCTCACCAGCATGAAGGGTCATTCTACTTCCAAATGGAGGAGGATCAAAATAGTTCCTACAGGTTGGACCAAATTTTTCTTTAAGAGGTGATTTCTTATCCGCTTCCGTTCTTCTCGGTTTTCTTCCCTCCCCTTGAGACCTTGAAGTAGCTGCAGATGGACACAGCATATCTTAAGGGTAAGGGGCTTGAACTATCCTTTTTTCCAAGGTGACTCACTGACACCCCCAAAGTCCAGCTCCTTCCAAATCCTGGGATTTCTTCCTGAAGTTATAGATTCTGAGATCCAACAGATTTGGACCAGTCTGTTTGAAGTACCAAATTTCACATCTGAAAGCGAACTCAGGGTTGTCGTAAGGGGTCAGCAAGTTGATTCTGTCCCCCTGTCCATCCTATGCACAACTTAACCAAACACTGCCTGGTTTCCGCTGTCCTCACGATGATTCTCATGCTGAGCGCATCATTGCAGCCACACTGGTAATCCATCTCTTTGATGGGTTTCCTCCTTTTGCTGCCCCCTCTAGGTCATCAAGCATGATGGCCTCCAGAGAGACCATTCTAAACGTGTCTAAAGTATGGAAGACAAAGTTTCACCATCCTTGCCTCCAAAGAGTACTCTGACTGTCCCTCTTGCAAGACAGATCAGTTTATTATTTTTTTTATGGTTCATGGTACCCTCAGTACTCTTCTCTAGCACCACAATTCAAATGCCTCGATTCTTCATCTCTCTTCATTATTTAGTGTCCAACTTTCGTGTGCCTATGAGGTAATTGAAAATAGCATATTTGGGTAAAAGTGCACCTTACACTTCAAAGCAACATCCTTGCTTTTCAATACTCTGAAGATGCTTTGTGCAACAAGACAGCATACATGGTAATTTACAATATATATTCTTAAAAATATGACTATATTTCTTTATTCTCTCTGATTGTAATGTACCACTCTCTCTCTGGTCACCCGAGTCAGTAGGCTGAAAGTCATTAAAGAGTTATACTCTTTTTCTCATCCCTAATATACAGTTGTTCCCTACCTCTTAAATATTGACACATTTTATGTTCTCTCCATATTTCCAACTCTGTTTTTCAGTTCAGTCCAGACTAGTTCCCACAGGGGTAATGGATTAATTTGTTCAAAAATACTTATTGAGCATATGCCTCTGTCAAGTATGAGCATAATTCAGAGGATTCAAGAGAAAAACCAGCAGTTCCTGCCCTTATGAAACTTTCCGTGCAGGAGTGATTGCAGTACCTCTTAACTGGTCTTCCTGTTCCAGAGCACAGGCTCGGCTCACCATCAAAGCACCGAGTTCCTTCTAAAATGAAAAGCTGATCCTGCCGTCCCTCAGATTAACATGAATCGCTTTCAGGATAAAATGTATTAATTCTTAATATGACACACACATCATGCTTGACTTGGAACCCGCCTTCCTTTTCTTCTCTACAATATATTAGCACACAGAATTTAAACTAATGAGCCATCCTCCAAACGATCCCTGAAAATTAGTCTCATTTTTTTCTATATCCCCCATATTTAATCTCACGGCCACCAGCTGATTCCAACTCATAAAGACTCTATCCAAGGCTGTAGCTTTTTTTGGAAGAAGCAGCTTCATCATCTTCCCTCAGAACCACCCACTGTACAGCTAGCAGCTTAACACCTACCTGAAGCGGCGCCGGGGTCCTTATATACCTCATACATGACGACACCATGAACTGGTCTGCAGGGTTAAAAAAGATGCACTAAGAAAAGGTAACATTTCTTCTTTCTCATTTTAAAACCTCACATTCAGCCTCCTGGATTAGAAAGCGATGGATTCAAATGCTTGATCCGGACATTCCTTTGTCCCTTGTTAAGTTCTGGTGGCATAGGGGGATACACACTGTGTTTCTCATTGGCAGGTCAGTGGTTTGAAACCACCAGCAACTCCATGGGAGAAAGATAAGATTTTCTATCTCGATAAAGTGTTACAGACTGAGAAACCCGCAGAGACATTTTTACTCGGTCCTATGAGGTCCCTGCGAGTGGAAATCAGTTCAATGGCAGTGAGTTTGTTAAGGAGTTTCTTAAAAAATAAGAGAGAGTTTACAGGCAAATTATTAGAACTAAGAAATGTCAGTTATGCTTCTGGATACAAGTTTAATATATGAAAGCGTCATTTTGGATAGCAACAAAAATATTCAAGCATTGATACTACATTTAATGGAAGAGTCCAAGACTTTCAAACTGATAATCATAAGACTGTACTAAAAATATAAAATAGAACACAATAAATTGAGATCTGTAACAGACACACCAACAAGAAGACTAAATATCATAAAGACGTCATTTATCCCTAAATGCTCCATAATGTCAACTTAATTATAATAAAATTTCAACAATTGTTTTGTTAAAATGTTGAAGTTGCTATCGAAATTGATATAGAATAAAACATTGCCAAGAAGAGTCAAAATAATTCTGAAGTAGGTGAATAAATTAGAGGGAGGATACCTCATTGGGAAACAGGACTGAATAGGAAATAACAGCAACTAAAACAGGATTGCCCAGTGTGTGTGTGTGTGTGTGTGTGTGTGTGTGAGAGACAGAGAGACAGAGAGAGATATTGACATATAGCAGAGGTAGCACTCATTATAAATCACTAAAAAAGTACACATCATTTAATAAATTATACTGGGGCAAAAGGATTAGATACTTTATGGACACTACACACAAAATGAAATAAAATTTACTTAACAGAGAAAGCCAAAGCTTTATAACTTGAGAATATCTTAGTGATTCCAATTAATTATATTAAAATGTGCCTCCAAAGGCATCGTATACTCAAAATTTTGCTGCTTGAGAAATATTTACAATACCTTATCTGATACTGATATCATTGGCAGTTACTTACAACATGTTTCAACTTCTTTATTTCCTTTCTGAGTAATAAAGTGGAGGAGCAAGACTATCTACCCATTAACCTAAGCTAGTGACCAGTATATAGAGTAAATAAGGGCAAAGCTAATAAGGAAAATAAAGCAATTCCATTAAGTAAAAGAACAAAAGGCATAGACAATCAAATCTTAAAAGAAACTACATAGTTACTATTGAAAGGATATTTAATTTCAACACTGACAGGGCAAGGCGAATAAAACAATCAGGTGTTTTTTCTCGCCCACCACACCGATCCACTTCTACAAGTCTGATAGTGCTAGACATTGGTAGGCATGTGGTGAAAGAGAATCTACCAAATTTTTTTTTTGTATCCCAAATAGGTTTATTAGAATGGCATGCCACACATCTTCTTTATTCAGGGTCTTTAAGTGCTGCTTTCATCTGAGGGAGCATCCTTCTGTAAGCCCTGCTTTTCCTCCTGTAGACTGACAGAGCAGCATGACTGGAGACCGTGGTGATTTTATAGCAGCCTGGCCACTTGACATCCATGAAGAAGGAGTTGTGTCTGTGCACTTCTTGTGTTTCTGCTTCTCCTTTTCGGGAGGGGGATGGAGAAGATCCTTTGGGAGAGGCATGATTGTCACAGAAGTTGTCGGTGCCAGAAAGCTACCAAGTGTTTTTACAACACTTGGAAAAATAATTTGGTAAGATCTGGTAAAGTAGAAGATATATATCTCCTAGTGATTCCAGTATAATTTAACATCCTAGAGAAACTCTTAAGTATACTGAATTTTCAATTATATTTTTGTGATTTTTTTTAGGGCAACTTTATTGGCAATAAGTTTCCATGGTTTTTGTTTGCATGATAATATGTTTAGCTTTCCTTCATCTATGAAAGATAAGTTTTGCTATATCCATACTGTTTTCCTTTTATACTTTAAAGATTCATGTCATTTTAAATCCCCCCCCTTTTTCCTTTTCCTGTTGAGATGTTAACTTTCACATTGTTGCTTCTTTAAAGGTCATATCTGTTTTTTTCTTTCTCCTGCTTTTAAGCTTTTTGTTTGACTTTAGTTTCAAGGAGTTTCACATGATGAAAAGATGAACTTGGTATTCAACCTGCCTAGGGTCAAAGAGTTTCTTTAATGTAGGGCTTAGGACCTTTTTATCTGTTTGTTTATTTTGTCTTTTGAAAATTCTCATCTAGCTTCAGTACCAATCTTTGTTACCTTTTTTTCTGAATTTTCAAATGTCAGACATTAATGACTTTTACTATACTCTACATATATTTGGCCTTATACTTGCTTTTCCCCCTCTTCCTTTAGCTTTTAAAAAAATACTTTTTGAGATTCATGTTTTAGATTTCATATTTTCTTTTTTAAAGGGTTTCATATTTTCTATACATATTTCAGCTTTTCTAACTTTTTCTTTTGAGTATATAATACTCTCTTGATTTTTTTTATGAAGTTCTTATTTTCAGCTGTTGTATTTTATAGATTTTGGTTTCCTGGTGAAATGTTTCATTGTGTCATATGTATCACTGAAAGTTTACATCAAAATTGCTTGGTACTTCTAATATCTAGGTTATCTTATGGTCTACTTTGAATTTTTTTTTTCTTCTTGAGTTTTTCTCATTTGGTCCTATCTCTTGGCACTTGAAAGTTGAATATAGTTGTTGTATAAGAAACATTATGAAGTCTCATACGATGTTATATTGCTCTACCTTTCATTATGATGGTTTCAACTTCCAGTGACTCTGAACAACAGACTAAAACACTACCTGGTCATGTGCCATCATTACAATTGTTGCTTTGTTTGAGTTCGTTGTTGTAGACACTGTGATTTTATTTCATTGAGAGTCTTCCTCTTTTTTTTTATTTTCTAACTGATCCTCTGCTTTTCCAAGCATGATGCTCTTCTCCAAGAGCTGGTCCCTTGCGATCACATGTGCAATGTATGCAAGATGATGTCTCACCCTCCTTGCTTTTAATGAGCATTCTGGTTAGTATATCTAAAAGAGAGATTTGTTCATTTTGCTGGCTGTTCATAGTATATTCAATATTCTTTTTTTTTGTTTTTTGTTTTTTTTGGGGGGGGCATCACTGCACTCCGGTGGTGGGAGTAGGAGGCCCAGCCCCACTGCTGGAATTGAACCTCCGTCCCAGTGGGCCGCAGGCCCGCGCACAACCACTACGCCAGTGGGGTTCAGTCCTATTCAATATTCTTTACCACTACCTTATTTCAGACATTTAAACTCTTCTCCTGTCTTTCTTATTTATTTCATCCTTTTTGCATGCATATGAAGCAAGTAAAGAGACCAGGGCCTGGTTTGAACTAACCTTTGTAATCTAGATGATATATTTCCTTTTTAACACTTCATGGAGAGCTTTTGTACCAGGTTTTCTCAATGCAATATGTTTTTTGGCTTCTTGACATGGCAGCTAGATTTTCTTTTAGACTGAGTAAAGAAAAATCACGACCCAATCAGGGATGGAGGTGATTAAGCTGGATATAAGTTTGTGGAAATTGACTTATGCTAGTTTTAATGTATTCCAAAGGTGTAGCCTTTGAGAGAGCTAAATGGAAAGCCTGTGTATTGACCAGATTGGATTTTCCTGTTTGTTGCCATCAAGTTCATCCGAATCATGGTGACCCTATGTACAACAGAAAGGAACACTGCCGGGTCCTGTACCATCCTCATCATTCTTCTGATGTTTGAGGCCATTGTTACAGCCACTCTGTCATCATCTTCTACTTTACCAAGTGTGGTGTACTTCTTTGAGACCCATCTTTCCTGACAACATATTCAAAGTATGTGAGAAGTCTCCCTCTACTTGTCTCTAAGGAGCAATCTGGCTATACTTTTTTCTGAGGCAGGTTTTTTTTTTCTTTTTTTGGGGGGGCGGGGCATCACTGCACTCTGATGGGAGTAGGAGGCCCAGCCTTGCTCCTGGAGAGCTGCTGCTGAATTTGAACCACAAAGCCAGTGGGCCGCAGTCCCGCACTCAACCACTACGCCACCAGGACTCAGCCCAGGTTTGTTTTTTCTTTTGGAATTCCATAGTACTTTCATTTTCTTTGTCAACACCATAGTTCAAAGGCATCAATTCTTCTTCAACTTTCCTTTTCAACATCCTATTTTGACAGATATTTGAGGCGATTGCAAATACTCTGGTGGGGTCAGGTGCACCTCAGTCCTCCAAGGATCATCTTTGCTCTTTAATACTCTAAAGAGGTCGCATATAGAAGATTTACCCAATGCAATGCATATATTTTAAATCATTTTATTGGGGCCTCATAAAGTCTCATTTAATCCATACATCAATTGAATCAGGCGTGTTTGTACATATGTTGCCTTCATTCTTTTTTAGACATTTACTTTCTATTGAACCCTTGGTATCAGCTCTTTTTTTACCTCCCCAACCCCCCTGATAGATAGTATATTGTTATTATTTTAATCTTTCACACTGACTGCTGTCTCCCTTCCCCATGCATTCTGTTGTTCTTCCCCCCGCAGAGGGGTGTATGGTTATATGTTGATCATTGTGATTGGTTCCCCCTTTCTCCCTTCTTCTCCCCCTCTTTCCCCTACCCTTCTGGTATCACTATTCCCACTCCTTTTCCTGGATTCCATGGGTTGTGAGGTCCCATCATTTTCTTTACCTGTGTATATGTTCCAGTCTAGTCTGAATTGAGAGGCATCACTGGGGTCATGGTAATGGAGGGTGAGAAAGCCTCAAGAAGCTAGAGGAATAGCATGTTTTTCATCAATGCTTTACTGCAACCTGGTGACTCATCCCTTCCCTGTGGTTCCTCTGTGGGGAGATGGTTCCACTGTTTACAGATGGGCTTTGGATCTCTGCTCCAGCCCACTCATTCCCAACAATGTTTTTGTTTGTTACGTGTCTGCTGATGCCTATTATCAGGTCCCAGTGACTCCTCATGATTGCACCAGCAATGTCCTTCTTCCATGTGGACTTGTTGCTTCACTGCTCAATGGTGGCTTGTGTAACTTTAAGTCTTAGGCAACTGGACATCCCCTTACAGGAGGGTTGCGGGGAGGAAATGAGCCAGTCAGGGTGCATTATAGTACCGATGATACATACAACGTTCCTCTCATTCTTCAATGCTACCTTCCTGCCCCCACCCACTATCAGGATCTCAATTCTACGTTACAAATCTGGCTAGACCACAGAATATACACTGGTACAGATAGGAACTGGAAACACAGGGGATCCAGGACAGATGATCTATTCAGGACCAGTGCTGAGAGTGGCAACGCCTGGAGGGTGGAGGGAAGGTGGGTTAGAAAGGGGGAACTGATTACAAGGATCTACATATAACCTCCTCCTTGAAGGGCAGACAATAGAAAAGTGGATGAAAGAAGAAGTCAGCCAGCATAAAATATGACAAAATCCTAATAATTTATAAATTATCGAGGGTTGATGAGGAAGGGAGTAGCAGGGAGATAAGGAGAAAAATGAGAAGCTGATATCAAGGGTTCAAGTGGAAAGCAAATGTTTTGAGAATGATGAGGGCAACAAATGTGCTTGACACAATGTATGTATGTATGGACTCTGATAAGAGTTGTATGAACCCCCAATAAAATGATATATATAAAAAAGATCACAGACAATACATCTTTTGATTGCTTGATGGCTGCTTCTATGAGCCATCACAGATTGTATATCCAAGCAAGAAGAAGCACTCGACAGCTTCAATCTTTTCTTTACCTATTGGTCAAGATGTGAGAATTTGGGCTTCCTTTGTATTAAGTTTTAATTAATATTGAAAGCTGAATTCCTTGCTTTCATCAGCAAGTGTCAGTAAGCATGGGTGTGTCATCTGCATATCTCAGGTAGTCATAAGCCTTCCTCCAATCCTGATGCCACATTCTTCTACATATAATTCAGCTTCTCTGATGATTTTCTACCCATACGGTTTGAGTAAGTGTGAGAGAGTACACTCCTGGCACACACCTTTAATAGGCAGGTTCTTCGAGGGTACTTAATTCCAGTTCTTAACTCTCTAGCACTAAAAACAGTGAACATCTTGTCCTTTTAACTGTTGTTTTCTACTTAACTTCTCACTATCTGTGAATTTTTGCAAATTTGCAAGTATTTCAGGGGAAAAGTAATCAAGAATTCCCAGCTGTGATTTGTTTACCTCCCCACCCCACTGAATTCTGTCCTTTCTAATTCCTGGCTTCTGGAATTTAACTTTTTTACCTTCCTTTCCCGATAAGACTCTAGAGCCATGACATGGTGCTCAAGCATTGGTCTGCCACCCACGACCTCCGACTGGCAGTAGAAGACACCAGATCATCATGGGCTGCTGAAACGACCAACCACTGGTGTCGGAAGAAGTAAGGTCAGAGGGTCCCGAGAGGGAAGGATGGCAGGACTTCACCTCACATACTCTGGACCAGTCCCTGGGGAAGAACATCGTGCTTGGTAAGTGGAAGGTCAGAGACAAAGAGGAAGGTCCTCAGTGAGATGGACTGACACAGTGCTGCATCGATGGCTCCGGCAGGGGAACGACTGTGAGGATGGCACAGGGTGGGGCAGTGTCTGCTCCGTGGTATGTAGGGTCCCTGTGGGTGGGGGCTGACTTGATTGCACCTACCAACAACAGCAGCAGCAACAACAACCCTGTAAAAGGAGCTCTGAAAGAGTTGGTATATTGGGTTATGAGTTGGTCTGCCAACCTCAAGATCAGCAGCCACTTCTTGGAAGAAAGATGCTGCTTTCTTCTCCTGTAAAGATAAAGATGTGTAGCCTTAGAAGCCCCCAGAGGCAATTATTCTCTGTCCTAGGGGATAATGATGAGTAGAAATCAACTTCATGGCAGGGAGTATGGTTTATCCCTATAAGAATGATTCCTTTAGGTATCAGGCATCTAATATCTGGAATAAAACCATACCCAAGGTGAATTGAGGGGGGGGGGCATGAGTGGAGACCCAAGGCCCATTTGTAGACAATTGGACATCGCTTCACAGAGGAGTCACAGGGAAGGGATGAGCCAGTCAGGGTGCAGTATAGCACTGTGAAACACACAACCTTCCTCTAGCTCTTTGGTGCTTTCTTCACCCCACTATCATGACCCCATTCTACCTTGCAAATCAGAGTAGACCAGACACATACACTGCTACAGATAGGAACCTGTAACGTAGGAAATTCAGGATAGATAAGCCCCCCAGGGCCAACAAGGAGAGTAGAGACATGAGGAGGATTAGGAGAAGGTGGGGGAAGATGGGGAAGCTGATCATAAGAATCAACTAGAACCTCCTCCCAGGGGGACGAATAACTAAAAAGTGGGCGAGGAGTGACAGAGGACAATGTAAAAGATGGGAAAACAATCTACCACTTGTGAAGGGTTCGAGAGGAAAGGTGGGTGGGGGAGGGAAGGGGAAGAGATGGGGAGTTGATATCAAGGGCTCAAGTGGGAAGAGAATGCTTTGAAAGTGATGATGGCAGCATGTGTGCAAATGTGCTGGACATATTGGAGGAATGTATGGAGTGTGACAAGAGCTGTACGATCCCCCGGTAAAAGGATCGACAAGAAAGAATGGTCCCTGAGGGCACAGAGAATAAGTCACTCCGCTGATAAGTCTAAAATAAGTCACTCTGCTGCTAGCCAAAAGGCTGGGGCTCAAACTCCACAGAAATAAGAATGTGGCAGCCTGTTCCCTATAGACTTGCGGACTTGCACAGCTTATGAGGCAGTTCAACTCTGTCCTATACGCTGGCAAGGAGTTGAAATTGACTCACTGGCAGAGAGTTTGGTTAAAGGAACCATGGGAGCTCTTCTGGATAAGTGTTGAAGTATGAGTCAGACGATCCTTGGTCCAAGTGCACCAGGCAGCCTGTGGAAGGAAGATGAGACTGCTTGTTCCCCACAAAGGTTTGCACAGCCTAAGAAACCCCATATCGGGTCACTAGGCAAAGGGATTGACTGATGGCAATGGGTTTGATTTGGTTTATCCCTGTAAGTCCAACAAAGTCTGATTTTGAGCCACTGTTTTCTCCTTGACCTCTTAGACCTCTTAGCTGAGAGTCTCTTAAGCACCGATAAATATCTGAAAGAAAAAATAATCCAGGGTGTTGTGCTCACCCCAAGGCATTTGCTTTCACTCAAGGAGTAGTTCTCGAGTCTGGTAGCCTTAGTGGCTCTCCAGTGCCTTAGGATAACAATTTTGTGTGCATGTGTGTGTATGTGTGTGCGCGCGCGCGTGTGTGTGTCTGTGTGTGATCTTAAAGCTATTCCTGGTAGATTGTTTAGTACAAACTATGTACTCTACTATGGTGAATAGCTGTGTTCCTAATATTTTTAATAATTCTTTTTTGTTAAAGATGTTTTTATCTGTTAGAAGAGAAAATTTTGATTCATTACAATAGCTAATCTCTTACCCAGCCATTATTATTAATGTACACATTAACAGCGTCAAACACATCAAAATTAGTAACAATGTTGAGATTCAGCCTGATCAGAGAATTATATCCAATTCCTGTGGTTCAAGATTTCAATTGACCTAGCCTTGTTCTTCTGGAAAAAAAAGGGACAAAATGTATTTATTGATCCTGTGAAATCATTAAAACTCAGAAAACTCAGTACTGTGGAAGATTAGCTAGTGAACTTTTCCTCTATTGACTTTGAATTTTCTTTTTTTAATGTAGAAATTATAAAAATTCTCTTCTAGAATTTTCTTTCATTGTCTTTTTGGCTAGTAGTAATGCTTCTAGGTCTGAATTTACTTCATGAAGATAACCTTATTTAGGATTCAGGTCAGATTTTTGCTACACTAAACATAATCTATTCATTAACTCTATAACTCTGCCAGTTTGAAGTTTGTGAAAATCATGAGACAGTGTGTATGAGTAGGAGAGGGCATGGACGCCTGCCTATTTTTACATGATTCCTCCATCGGCTGTACAGTATTTAGATACTGCAGAACACTCTGGACCTTCATTTCTGTCTACAAATAAGGAGGCTAAAGTAGGCAGTGATTGTGCTTTTATTTTCCAAAGATGGGTCACATCAATATGAGGGCTTTAAAAAGTTTGTAGGAAGACAGGATTAAAAGGTAATGAGTTTTCCCTATTAATCTTTTGAAGACATGTGCGTATACTATATGTGTATTTTGTCACCATTGTGACAAATTCATAGACAAATTCATTCTATTCCAATTCATAGCCTTGAGAGGGCAATTTAGAACTCTTAGTATTGTGCCATCCTTTTATGGGACAGGGTCGAACTGCCTCATGTGGGTTTCTGAGATGGTATGTCTTTACAGGAGAGGAAAATCTCATCTGTTTTCTGTGGAGTAGCTGGTGGTTTCAAACAGCTGCCCTTGAGATTAGCAACCCAATGAATAATCACTAAGCCACCAGGGCACTCTCTCTCTCTCTCTCTCTCTCTCTCTCTGTCACACACACACACACACACACACACAGATGGGGTTATAGAAGGAAGAGTTTCTAGAAGTTGGGTGAAGGTGGAAGTAGGTATCCTCAAGAGACAGAAGCAAACTTTGGAAGCGATGGTTCTCTGCACGATGATTCTCTGTAGTATCTTGATTGTGGCAGTGGTTTCACTAAGGTGTAGTTAAATCAAAACATATCAAATTGTAGCCTTTACCTAGGTGCAGTTGGTTTAATGCCAATTATACCTGGCTGAAACTGCTGTTAAGAAAAGAAGACATAAGTGTCTTGAAAGACCTCTTGAGGTTTTTAAGAAAAGGCAAGTAAACAAACAAAACTTGAACTCAAGTTCAAAAGGAAGTTCTGTCTCAAAAGAGTTACAAGTTATCCTTGGAAAATGAACGAGGAAGTTGAAGTGCTTCTTCCCTCTTTTCATTTGGAGCTATAACATGATGAGCAAAAACTACTCAATATGCAAGCCAAATTGGAGTTGATTAACCCCTGGCCTTTATACATCATTTAATGAGGCGGTATGCACGCTGGCATGAAGAAGGTTCTGTCAAAATGCTGAGTTTGCGATGCTGCCTTGTCTGGAGCTTTTTATTTTGCTCCCTTCCCACTTGGTTTGACTCTCGTCTGGCTCAATGAGGCGGGGGCCTTCTGAGAAGCCCAATCAGTCACAGTTGTGGGCAACAGCCGTCTGGTGGAGAATAATAGGTCTGTGGTTTTTCATGTAAAAAAAAAAAAGAATGTGATCAACAAAAATAAAAATTTCCTTTTGTCTCCGGTCAGTCCAATTTGGTGATTATTATGGTATTTGAAGAAAATGTCAGTCTAGTCATTTTGTTTAGATTATTTTGTATCTTGATGAGCTAAGAAAAGAGAGCGAATGCAGAGATAAGGTGTTATGTGACAGAGAGCCGGCTGAATCTTCTGAGCTGTACACAAAGACTGAAAACAAATTGCCCACAGATTGAAATAATTTCCATGGGGTCACGGATGTCAACAACATCTTTCAGAATTGGTTTTCTTTTAAAAATTGTGAATTTCTTTCATGATGCTATCCAGCTCTGCAAACGAGCCTCAAATAAAACACATTTAAAGCCATGAGAGGGCCACTTAGAACCCTTCGTGTGTGTCATCTTTGGATATTATTCTTTTCTATGACTGTCATCATCATGATCATTACTATCATCATTAACATTTCCTGATTGTCACGGGCAAGGATTTGAAACCTCCATGGCAACTCCACGTAAAGCAAGGTGAAAGCGAAAGGCTCTCCTTTGGTGGCTTTATTGAATTGTGTGACAGGTCTGCATAGGACGCTGTTGTTAGGTGCCAGTCTGCAACTGGCCATTCACAGCGACCCCAGGTACACAGCACCTGGTTCTGTGCTGTTCTCACATTCACGGCTATGTTGGAGGCCCATGTTGTAGTCATTATGCCCATCCAGCTCAGAGAACAGCTTCTTCTTCTTCTTCTTCTTTTTTTTTTTGCTGACTTTCTATTTTACCAAGGCATTGTTCTTCTCCAGAAATAGGCCTCTCATTATCACATGTCTGAAGAGCGTGAGACAAAGTCTCACCGTGCATTCTGGATGGATTGCTTATAAGATATTCTGGTAGTTTCTGGGACAGTCAATTCTTTTTGTCATTACCATAATTTAAACGAGTCAATACTTCTTTATTCACCGTTCAACTTTCATTGAAAACACCCCAGCTTGTGTCAGGAGTAACTTCATCCTCCAAGGCATTTACTCATCTTTGCTTCTGAACAACGTCAAGAGGGCTTGTGCAGTGGATTTGCCCGATGCACTGCATCATTTGATTTCTTGACTCTGTTTCCATTTGTGTTGATTGGAGATCCAACTAAAATGAAATCTTTGGTAACGCCAATATGTTTCTGATTATCACAATGATGCTGGTTGGTTTAGTTGTAAGGATTTTTGTTTTCTTTCTCTTGAGGTGAAATCCATTCAGAAGGAACGGATCTTTGATCTTCATCAGTGAATGCTTCATGAAATGAAAGGGCAAAGACTACTATAGTCTCACACTACTATGAAGCTCCCCAAGTGTCATATTATATAATAGAAGAAAAGTGTCCCCAAATAGTCAATCCAAGAGACTACCAAGGGTTTGACTAACCTATTGGTATATTCTCATACGAATGCTTTATAGTTTTCTTTACAATAAGTGATTTCTCTTCTTCTTTAATAATATTAAGCCATTTCTAAAAATGAAATTCTGAACGAGTGAATCCCCAGCTTAAATTGCTGTCACAAGTCACCCCTGACCTCACATTATCACACCTCATTTTCCTCTCAGACACGTCTCGCTGCTCCTCCACTGAGCCTGCACTGCTGTGCACTCACTGTCCCCTGAGTTTCTATGTGTGCTGGTGCCTGGCTCAGACCTTTTGCTCCCTTCTCACTTGTTCACTCCTACTGATCCTTCCCTTTATAGTGGAGGTATCACTTCCTCCAAAAAGTTCTTATGGAAGCCCACAGCCCAACATAGAATCAGAAGCCTCTATTATATACTCTCTTAATTCATACCCTTCTGCTGTCACTTCTTACCCAAACAATTGTTTATTCACCGAGATGTGTTCCTAGATATGGAGCTCTAGTGTCATTGTATACACCTTGGTGACAAATTGAGCTACTAATAAAGTCAGCAGTGAAAAGTCATCAGCTGCTCCACAGTGAAGCTTTCTACCCTTGTAAAGTTTTACAGGCTAAGCAGTGCACAGAGGCAGTTCCACTGTGTCTTATAGTGTCTCTATGGGTTGGAAGCGACTCAATGGCAGTGAGGAAGTGACCTTGTTAGATAAGCATTTAACTGCTAACCACAATGCTGGCAGTTCAAACACATTAGCTGCTCTGGTAAAGATAGTTGAAACTCTCTGTTCTCACAAAAATTTATAGCCTTAGAAATGCTATTTTTAGATTTACTCTGAGCCAGAATCAACCTGATGGCAGAGAGCTGAGTTTATTTATTATAATTAGCTATTCAACAAACAATTGAATAACTGACAGAATGAATGAAGGCTAAAAAATGTGGAATAGACTACAGTTCTTTACTTCCTGGAGTTGGCTTTTTTTTTAACCTCAATCTTATGAATGAATGAATTTAAATAACAAACAAAAAACAATAAAAAAACTTAAAACTATGGCTTCTCTCAGAAAGCAAGCAATAGTTTCGATGAAACTAAAACCCAAATTATTACTCCCATTGGAAGGCCTTTGTAGCCTATTGACAGTTTCATCTGATAAAGATGGGAAGAATCCAGAAGAATTTAAGTTCACATTAGAAATTATTATCTAGTCTTTTCCCTATGCCCTTCCCCTACCTTTTTCAAAGGGACCAGGAATCAGGCATCAAAAACCATGAAATGATATCATTGAGTGCCCACCTTCCCTTTTGGGATGGCTGAAGACAAATGTATGCACAAGCAAATAGAGTGAAGAAAGCTGATGGTGCCCAGCTATCAAAAGATAGAGTGTCTGGGATCTTAAAGGCTTGAAGACAAACAAGCGGCCATCTAGCTCAGAAGTAACAAAGCCCACATGGAAGAAGCACACCAGTCTGTGTGATCATGAGGTGTTAGAGGGATCAGGTACCAGGCATCAAGGAACTAAAAATTTTATTAGTGTAAATGAGGAGAAGTGCAGGTTGGGGATCCAAAGTCTACCTGTAGGCAATGGACTGCTCCTTACAGAGGAGTCACAGGGAGAAGATAAACTATTTAGGCTGTAGTGTAGCAATGATGAAACATACAACTTTCCTCTAATTCTTCAATGCTTCCTCCTTCCACTGTCATGATCCCAGTTCTACCTTACAAGTTTGGCTGAACCAGAGGATATACTCTGATATAGATAGTAATCATAGGGAATCCAGGACAGGTGATCCCTTCAGGACCAGTGATGAGAGTGGAGGAAAGGTGGGGTAGAAAGGGAGAACTGATTATGGAGATTTATGTATAACTTCCTCCCTGAGGTCCGGACAGCAGGGAGGTGGGTGAAGGGAGTCATTGAACAGTGTTTGGTATGATAAAGTAATAATAATTTATAAATTATCAAGGGTTCATGGGGGGGATTTTGGGAGAGGGAAGGGAAAAATGAGGAACCAATGCCAAGGGCTTAGATGGAAAGCAAATATTGTGAGACTGATGAGGGCAATGGATATGCACATGTGTTTGACACACAATGGACCTATGTATGGATTGTGATAAGAGTTGTTGAGTCCCCAATAAGAGGATTAAAAAACTTATCTAGCTTCTGTGTAAAAGTTTTTTAAAAGTGAATTTATTAAATTTCTCTTGCCTCTGTGAGAATCTGAGTTATCTCCACATTCCTCGAATGGAAAGCATCATACTCATTTCAAAAAGCACATTTTAAGGTCTATCCTGAACTACAACACCGTCAGTGCTCGGGTAATAAGCACACACTTACAAAGAAGACCAGCGAAGACTGCCATTATTCCAGTTTACATCGTCACATGCCCTTGCATCAGTTCTGACTCACAGAGACTTTGTGTACAGCACAATGAAACGCTGCCTTGGTTCTGTGCCACCTCTACAATTTTTGTTGTGTCTGAGTCCAATGGTGTCGTCAGTGCCAATCCATTTCGTTGAGTATCTACATCATTTGCTGACCCGCTACTTTACCAAGTATCATGCCTCTCTCCAAAGACAGGTCCCTCCTGATATGTCCAAAGTTCATGGCATCTTGGCATCCTTGCTTCTTAAAGGCTTCTGATTACTTTTCAAGACAGATTTGTTTATTTTCCTCGAAGTCCACCATGCTCCCAATATTCTTTGACAACACCATAATTCAAATGCATTAATTCTTCTGTCTTCATCGTCCAGGTTTCATATGTATATGTGGCTGAAGTAGGAAAATGCCATGGTTTAGAAAAAGGTGCATCTTAGTTCTCAAAGTCATATCTTTGCCCTTTAACATTTAAAAGATGTCTTGTGAACAAGATTTGCTCAATGTGCTAAGCCCTTTGATTTCTTGACTGTTGTTTCCATGCACATTGATTATGGATCGAGAGTAAAACAAAATCCTTGAGAACTTTAATCGTTTCTCCACTTATCTTGATGTTGTCTATCAGTTCAATTGTAAAGACTTTTGCTTACGTTAAGCTGTGATCCTTATTGATGATTGTGTCAGACAGGGTTCTCTGGAGAAACAAAACCAGGACACTAGTAATTCTCTTTATATATTTATATAGATAGAAGGATATATAAGATAAGAAAGAATTAACTAATCTGTAAAGCAGTACAAATGGCTTGGTGCAACTCGCTTGCGTGAGACAGCTAGTAGACTGACTGGCAGTTCTTGGAGTCTTGAGGGCTGCCGAGTAGTCCTCTGTAGAGCAATTCAGGCTATCCGGCCACAGGCAGCAAACAGCCAAGCAGGTCACCAACAGTCAGCCAGATGACAGAGTCCGACAGTCCCCAACTCAAGAGATGTATATCCCAGGAGCGTGGTGAAGCAGGGCTTGAAGGAACCTCAACTCACAGCAACACAGTCCACGGTTAGGCGTCCCATGGGTAGTGTTGCTTGGAGGTCGAGGCACAGGACAAACGAGGCAGCCTGCTGGTTTGAGATCCAAAAGCAAGAGAACAAGGGCGGAGCTTGCCAAGCCTTTTCTATCTCCGCCCTTCAATTGATCGCGTGTGTTCATTGGCCATGTCATCACAACAGACCTACCTATCATCTTTGGCCATGTTGGCACCACAAGCTTACCTTTCCCAAAGATGTAGTCTTTGAGCTTTTTGAGCAGGTTCCTCATGTCCTCCTCACATTCCAAGGTAGTGTCATCTATATATCACAAATTGTTAAAGCCTGAAACCACATTCTTCTTCATGTAGTCCAACTGCTTACTTTATTTTTTCAGCATAAAAATTGAATAAGCATGGTGAAAAGATACAACCCTGACACACATACCTTTTCAGAAATTTAAGCCATCCAATATTCTCTTGTTCTGTTCACATACCTTCCTTTTAGTCTATATACAGGTTCTACATGACCACAGTGAAACGTTCTGAAATTTACATTTCTCACAATGTTAAGCATACTTATTGGGATCCAATGATTGGATACCTATATGAATACCATGCATGTTTAGTTTGCTCAGGCTAGGTCATTTTGATTACAGATGAGACTGTTTAAATAACTAACTGGGTATGAAACTGATCTGCATTGAGTTTACTGCACTAAAGAGTGGAAAGACTTGTGTTTTAAAAGAACACTACGCGCCTTTGTTCAGAAAAATCATAGGTGGCCAAAATGTCATGATTTAATTTTGTCTGTGTTTATTTGCCAATGAGACTTGCCTGAGAGTAGAACTAGACCAGTGGTTCTCAACCTGTGGGTTGAAATGGTCTTAGAAACTGAGACACTGCTCCTCTGTCCATCTCCAGGCAGATTCGCCCTCATATGTGTACCTGGCGTGATGACATCATCGAGCCAACCCCATCACATCACATACACCCCATACAAATATAGGTGTGGCAGGGTTGGCGCCATAATGACCTTATGTGGGCCAGTCACATGTGTAAAGAGCAGCGACTGTGTAGAGAACAGCTACTGTGCTGAAAGCAGCTACTTTGTTAAAAGCAGCTATTGTGCTGAAAGCAGCAGTTTTGGAGGAAAAATGACATTTCATGAATTACTATTACTGAGAAAAGGAAAATCATGTATTGTAAATCATCAATTACTGCTATACACACACACATCATGGGAGCTTCATCTGGATGCCGATTAGTTTTTTTTTTTTATATTCCTCTGTGGTTGATGTGAATACTGCTCCCTGTGATAGTAGGAAAAAACAACAACACAGAATGGTAAGTCACCCCAACTACCATGGTCCCAGTTCTACCTTACAAATCCAGCTGGACTGGAGGAGGTACACCGGTAGACACGGGAAATGGAAATATGGGGAACCCAGGACTGATGAACCCCTTGGGGCCAGTGGTAAGAGTGAGCTACTGGATGAGTGGAGGGAAGGTGGGGTAGAGAGGGGGAGCCAACTACAAGGATCCACACATAACCTCCCACCGGGAGGACAGACATTGGTGGACTGGGTGAAGGGAGATATAGGGCAATGTAAGTTATGATGAAACAATAATAATTATAAAGTATTGAGGATTGGTGGGGGAGGGGAGAGCAAAGACGGAGGGGAAAAGATGAGAAGCTATTGTCAAGGGCTCAAGTGGAAAAGTGGATGTTTGGAGAATGATGATGGCAGCAGGCATATGAAGATGTGTGGCACAATATATGTATTTATGTATTGTGAAAAATGATGTATGAGCCCCCAATAAAATGATTTTAAAAAATGGTAAATCATAGGAAACGTTATTGACTGAAGTATGTCACATATCATCTTTTGTATTATGAATGTTATTATTATATACTATTTTCATTAACAAACTACCCCATGACAATAGATTGTGTAGAGAAGAACATTAAGAAATGAAAATACAGTAATGATATTTTACAGTATGGTTTTACCTCAATAATTGCAGCAGAAATTGAATAACCAAAATGTATGATTTGTTGTGAAATTCTATCAGCCAAATCTATGAAGCCAAACAAACTAAAATGCCATTTTGATAGCAAGCATCCTATCTTTGCTGACAAGGATACCAGTCATTTTAGAAGCAAGGCTGATATACTCAAAAAAGCCAGACTCGACACTGGTGACAAACAAAATGTCGCAGCCATTGGAGCTTCCTATTTGGTGGCACTCCGAATCACCAGAGCTATGAAATCTCACACCATTACTGAGGATTCACTGCTGCTAGCAGTCAAAGACATTGTTCGAGTTATGATCAGAGGTGAATTTGTTATGGAATTGAGTGCAATTTCCTTACCTAATGACACTGTCCACAGAAGAAAAGATGACTTGTCTGCTGCTATTCTTGATCAGGTAATCCAGGAAATAAATCTGTTCTATTTCCAATATTTAGCATCCCAAGAAGTTTGCCATCTTACCCTCTGGGGCTTTCTGTTTAATGGCCACCCCCAGCCAACTGGTATGTATGTCAACTTACTGGATGCACTGCAAGGTAAAAAACCCCATCAAATTTCAATAAAGTTGGCTTCCATAAGCTGCATGTCTGAACAGCTAATCTTTTTCATAGAGAGAAAACTGTATTTCATATCATTATGGGTCCTAACAATTCAAATCCATTTGCTCACTATTGCTGATGCATGACTCATTGAAATGGATACATTTCCTTAAGGTTGCACTCTGAGTACACACAGTGAAGACTGTCTTAAATGCTTCTAAAACTTAATTAGTGGAACATTGCAGATACAGAGAAAGCCCCTGCAATAGGGTACTCTATTATGCTGACGTGCCTGATATGCTTCAAGGATAGTTTCTTTCTTTCAGAAAGACTGGTGGTAGATCAGGTAATGAGTGGAAACCTCTTCATATTTACATTGAGATATTGGCAGAGTAGCACTAAAAGATCCTATTTTATTTTAAATAGTTTCACTTTTGTTTAGTGTTTTGCAAAATCCCCGAAGTGATTGAGCAGACAGAGCCCAGAGATTCAAAAGACATAAGGACAAAGCCATCCGTAGGTGACAGTGATGATGGCATGGAGTATTTACAAGTTTAGGTGACTCACATATGCCAAAACTCTTGTATACACTTAGATCTGCGAAATTGCAGTACAATCTGTTCAGCTTATTTCATGATATTACTGGGAACTACAGAGCTATGAAAAAGAACCCTAGTTTTGGAGCTGGGAAGACCTGCATGGAGGTTATGACTATGAGATCTTGGGCAAACTTTGCTTTCTCTTCTTCTTTTTCATTTTTTTTTAAACCTCTCTAAACCTCCATTTCTTCATCTAGCATAGGGACAGGAAAAGTACCCATGGTGGTGAGGTAGTGGGAGGAGGGGATTTGTGAGGATTAAATCGAACAAGGTGAAGGAAGCACTTGGAATAGTACCTAGCACATAGCACCCCAAACAAGCATGAAATCCAAATTGGTTCCCATGGGGATTATTGTGATGAGCTCATGTGTAGAATAGAATTTCTCCATCAGATTTTCTATTTTTATTTTTTAAACAGAATTTATTATATTTAATACAATGTGAAATTTGAAAATTTACAAGAAAGCAGCAGACTCAAATGGAAGCAATTCTTTTTTTTTTTTTTTTTTGGTGGCATCACTGCCCTGGTGGGAGTAGCAAGCCCAGCCTTGCTGCTGGATTTGAACTGAAATGGAAGCAATTCTAAGGAGTAATAATTCTGGTCCTTTTGCAAAATTGAACTGTTTTAAAAGAAAGTCATGTTCACATCTGTGAGGCAGACAAAAGAGTGTGACTTCTGAAGAAACTCCAGTTAAAATGCTGTGGCGAATCTCTTTCCCATCCAACGTGCTTAGCAGAATTGAACTGCAGTTCTGTCAGGCCCCTGTCTAAAGATGGACATGAAACCTCTAGAGGCAAAGAAATGTCATTCAAGGTGGATTTTTTAAAAAAGGAGGCTAAGAAAAAGAAGAAAATGGAATCCATAGATGACTGCTTGACAATGGGACACTGTCGGGAGATATGTCTTCACTGGTCATGGCTTGTTTACTAACCAGCAGAACCCGGGGGCTTAGGGCAGACAATTCACAGCCATCACCACAATACTAACTGTAGCTATCACTTTTTTTCTTCATTTCCTCTCTCTCTCTCTCTCTCTCTCTCTCTCTCTCTCACACACACACACACACACACACACTGCCACAAGGATAGTACTATTCCAACTGTTCCCATATGAATATAGGTATGATCTCTACTTGATATATGTCCTGTATTCAATGTTAGGTCTGGGTCTTAGTTTGCTGTCCCAGCTGCACAGAAAGTTCCTTTGTTTGTTTGCATGAATTCTTGTGTATGTTTTCATATTATTGTTGTTACTGTTTTTACAGAAGAAACATGTCCACCCAGCCCAGAGCCTCCAGCTTTATCTGGATGACAGAGGAGACTCCCTATCTGTCTCAGTTCCTGTCCCAGGGCATATTCACTGAACTGACTTGCGTCTACTCCTCCCCCCGCAGGAGCCCACGATTTCAGATCCTCTTTGCTACAACTTCTTGAGGGCCTGCACTGAGCTGAGGTGACGGTATCCGTTCAGTGGGAATCTGATGACGTGCACCGAGTCCTGGTTTCAGCCTGTGTTGATGGAGTTACACATCCTCGCTGATCTCGGGGAGCACTTCTACCAAGGACTTACTGCTGCTGGGTATGCTCTTCTTGCCAAGAATGGGGGCTACCGCTACACACACCACAAGGCATTCACCGGACCTGGAAAAGTGATCAGTTTCTCTGTCCCGCTTCCCTCTTTGCATCGTCCACAGCATTGGCTGAAGTTGAAAGCATTTTACATCTTCATATAACAAAATGCAGTTCTTGAAATCATTAGGACAGAAGTTTTGATGTTTGCAGAAAATTCAAGATATATCTGAGCACCTATCCAAGGCTGTCCCAGACAATGGACTCCGGGCCATCAAAAAGCTTTCTGATTCTGAATTCAGTGTAGTTGATGTAGGGTGGCCAGGCTGCTGGAGTACACATGACTGTTCACATTGATGTGGACAAACACGTAAGGCTTTGTGAGCTGTGCTGGCTAGGAGCCCATTGGTCATTTGGTGGAGATACAGGGAATCCAGTTATCAGAGGTCTTGACAAGGTGATCCGACTGTCCCTCTGACAGAGTGAGTTCATTGGATTTTCTTGGCTGTAAATCTACAGAGCAGATTACCACACCAGGGTTCCAAAGTGCCACTGAGAATAGATGAGCCACCAACTCTTAGACTGGTAGTTGTGTGCCAACACCCAATGACCCACTATGTAGGAAGTGCTCAACAAATGGGAATTTACATCTGTCAGGACCTTAAGTATCTAACTGAACCTTGAGGAAAAAGGGATGTCTCTGTAAGTGTCCTTGGGGTGCTCTTTACAATTAAGAATTTGCCTGCTTGAAGATGGATGCTGTGGCAGATCTATTAACTATTCTACGAGCAGAGGTACCCTACAGGGCAGGAGAGTATTCAAAGGTATGCCCTGCCCAGGGCTTAGAAGACATGGCTTTGGGGGTAGGGTTTGAAACTGTGACGTTAGAGTCTCTGAATGTAGGTCAGGCACACAGTAGACATTTGTAAATATGTGTTACCTAGATTAAGGAATTCATTTCTAAAATGAAGTGATTGGATGAAACCATCACATTCAATTCACCTGACAGGGCTTCCATTCATGAGAAAGAAAAATTCCTCATGGAATGGACATTTTCTGCGACTTCAATAGATTTGATTGAGTGATATAGCCCCCAGTCTTGGGTGACAGGATGCCTAAGGGAGTGATAGTGTTGGGGAAGACAACTGAAGAGGAATAATGGAATAGCGTGGTCAGAAAATGGTAAAAAATAGTTAGGATAGGTAATCAGCCATTTCTTTCCCATTGTCCCAATCAAAGTCCGTCTGTCATTGCTTCTTGGTATCAAGTCTCTGGGTAGTTTAAACAGCTGCTATACAAAAAGCTGGCGGTCTAATTCCACTCAGAGCACTTCAGAAAAAAAAAACCCTGGTGATCTATTTGCCAAATCAAAACCAAAACAACCACCCCCACACCATTACCCCCCCTCCCACCCCTCAGCTCTACTCCAACATACGTACAATTGGAATGAATTAGCATCAACATGGCAGGGATCAGGTCCTTCTAAACTCTGCTTTGTTTATGCTTAGTTGAATCCCTTGATAATGAGAGGACCCCTAGTGATTGTGGAGGGTCACACACTGGGCTGCTATCTGTAAGGTCAGCAGTTCGAAACCACTTGCCACTTCTTGGGGGAAAGATGAGGCTTAATAAAGTTTACACTCATGCAAACCTACAGGGGCAGTTCTATTCTGCTACTGAGTCCCAATCAGTTAGAGTCGATTTGACAGCAGTGAGTTTTTTGGTTGTTCGGTTTTTCTTCTCTTCAAGATTTCCCTTGACATCTTGACATGATTTCCCAGAGTGGCTCAGTGAGGCTAAGTGCAAAGGGTGGGAGGCTGTCACATGATCTGATGTCTGCATGCTCTCTAAGGGATGACACTGAGCCTTGATGTTTTCAGAGGTGAAAATATCTTTTACGGCTGCGCATCATGGAGATTCGTTCATATAAAGTTGTTCCTGCACCCAAGGGTAATTTAAGATGTGTTTTTTCTTTAGCCATCGTAGGAAGGTGTGTGAGGTTGCCAAGATCCTCCCTGGAAATTCAGCTGCCTTCTTCAAATCTGGGTCAAGGAGCAAGAAGAATATTCACTTAATGAAACGGCTTCAGAGAGAAGGGACTAAATGGTAAGAAATTAATTCTGGACAAGGAATCATATATATTTGAGTATAAGGCAGCCCGAATATCAGCCGAGGCACCTAATTTTACCACAAAAACTGCATTAAAATGTGCTTGAAAACTTGGCTTATACACAAGTATATAGGTATTTGAAATCACCAATTTAGGAAATAGAATTCTGAAATATATATGTGGATATACATATACATACCAGTATAACATGTAAAAACCCAGTATTATTCCTTAAGATGCATCATCATACTCAATCTTCATAATACTTCATGAGATGAATATTTTATCTCATTTCACATAAGATGAAACTGAAACACAGATAAATTAATTAATTTGTGCAAGGTCACATAAATAAAAAAACAAAAAACAAGTGCCTCCCCCCCCACCCCCATCGTGCTCAATAGTGACCTTGGAGGAGAAAGTAGAACTGCACCTTAGAGTTTCTTTATGAGGGCCAACAGCCTTCCTTTTCTCCCAAAGTTTGTTGCTGGGTTTGAACTTGGCATTTAACAGTACAACACTTAATCTACTGCACTATCAAGGCTTCTTAAAGTCACATAGCAAGGAGAAAAACTGATTTGAACCAAGGATCTAGATTTTCTAATCTGGAATCTGTGCTTTGATGTGGACAAAATGTACATCATTGTCATAGTACTACCTTGGTTTGCCTCTTCAATTCAGGCAACATGGAGCCAAGTCTTCCAGGGATCTTGAATTTTCAACTCTGGCCCGAATGATATAAGAATATATAGCTTTTATGAAAATAAAAAATCCACCTAGCAAAGGCAAGAGACTTCTACACCCACTTCTGAACTGCAAATGCTTCAGGCTATTACCCTGTGTTTCTGTTAGGGATGTGCCTCCCTCCGTTGGGCCATTTTACAGCGATCAAAGCCAGCGCTCTCACCATGCAGCTACTCTTACCAGCCTATGCCACCCAGATGCAATATAGTTGAATATCCAGTACTATCTGGATAATTTTCTTGATTTTGGAGAGGGCCTTGTGCTCACCTACACCTCTGCTCTGAATTCTTCACAGAAGGATTATAACCAACAGAAAAACTTTCTTGGTCCCTATTCATGTTTACATTTGGGCATGAGCATGTTACTAGTACTTCCCAGTGAAATGTGAGCAGATGGGGGTTGCTTGTGAGGCTGGGCTTTAAAACACTAGACGTGCAATCTCCCACGTTCCTCCCTTCTCTTCTCGAGGGCTGAGATACAGAGGTGCCCAGGATGCAGCTGTGATCAAGCAGCTAAGGACAGCAACCCCCTAGCAGTGTGTGACTCAGAATGGGTACCACAGACCAGTAGTCCGACATCACGGGAAGCTTGTAAAAAATGCAGAATCTCAGGTCCATTTGAGCAATATCTCCAGGTGGTTCACATGGATATTAAAATCTGATGAATTAACAACATGAACAAATCTTGGTTCCTTGAGTGATCATGTGGAGCATGGGTTTCATGATAGCTGGTTCTCTTATGTCAGGACCATTGTGTGTGTGTGTGTGTGTGTGTGTGTG
>PVJH01001449.1:177789-209000 GCA_004026705.1 Nesogale talazaci
GACATGAAAGAAGTCTAAGTTAAAGCAGGAGTGACTTGCTGGGATCCTGAAGGAGAGAGGAGGAAATAAGAGGTAAAGATAGATGTGTGAGGATTGGTCAGTCTGTGATACGTGTGTGTCTAGGCTGGAGAACTCTCAGGTCTTCTCTGTGATGTAGAAGACAAGGTCTAATTTTGAGAGAGAAGGGAGAATTTCCAGCACAAGTAGAGGAGATCTTGAATGAATCCGATGAGCAAAGGTGGTGGTGAACAGGTGTCAGGAATAGCAGGGAGCTTGCAAAATCTCTGTTTGGTTTCTGGACACAAGGCAGTCAAATTGGAGACCCAGTCCAGTTTGGGAGAAAGTTTGTGGTTTCTGATGGGGGACTTTCTTATATTAAATACTGATCAGCAGAGGGTTTCCTCAGAAGAAAATCTGTAAAAGGCATCATATCCTAAACTACCACATACAATTTGAAGCTTCATATTTCGATGTCATTTTTTTGTCCTTCAACAGCAGTTTGATGGGGCCTATACTTGAGCCAGGCAGTGTGTCCCTCTGGTTGCTATGAGTGAAGGAGCCCACATTCAATAGTGCAGCCCCGTGCAGCTTCATCCAAGAGGCCAGCCCTTCTTAGCAATCACATGTGGGTGGACTATTTGGAAAGAGCTGACTGCCGACGACGCTGCATAGTATGTGCCAGACGGCCTGGGAAGTGGGGAACTTCCCTCAGGGGACTCAAGTCGCTTGCCACCTACCCAGCAGGCTGGTTGGAGCCAGGGATGCGAAGGTCCCTGGGACGTTGCCGTTCTATAATCTGATCTACGTTAGCCAACTTTGCTGGCCAAACCATCAGGCCAGCTGGTGGCTTCTGTTTGGCGGCTGCTTTAAGAGAGGGATTTCTTTTATAGAAACAATGGATTTTTTCATCCATGTTTGAGTGGATTGGGGGGCCTCTCTTCCAATGCTGAATTGTTTATCCAACTGAAAAATGAACCAGGACACATAATTCTCCATTTTTCTGTAACTTCTGACTATGAAATTTACAGCTTAGGTCTTTTCTGTTTACTGGCTTTATGCAACCATTTCTGAATAATTTTTTATGTTGAAATATGATGCTGCATGATTTTAGAAGTATTATTTAATGTTTTACAAAGGTTCATATAAGGAAAGATTGATATAAGCATGAAGAAATAAAGTAAATAGGTTACTAGATATCTAGTCATATAAATGCAGTTTGACATAAATACTTTAAATGACTTTATAGAAATTCCTGGCCTTTTTCTTATTTCCAGGCACTGTAACTGGGCCATCTTGGGAGAATTAGCTTGTTTTGAATGCTGTTTCTTTTCTTTCAGAGAATATCTATTTGATTGTTAATCTTTTACTGAACAGAAAAAGGCAAGTTATAGAATAATTCAATACTTTAGAGTTTTCATCTATTTCTGGTTAAAGATGTACATTTATCTTGCTTATGAAAACTTAAATCTATTTTCAAGTTATAGGCAAATACATACACAAGCATGCATGGAGTTTACAGGGGTAGTCAGATGGAAAATGCAATTTATAAAGCCTTATATACACTATGATTTTCAAATTCAAAAAAGTATTAGGCACACATATATTTCATTAAAAAATTACTCTTTCTTGGGGTTGCTGTTCTTCCGCATGGAGCTACTTCCCGTGCGGGCAGAGAACAGTTGTTCTTAGAGTAAAAAACAAGTAAAAACTAGAGCCCTGGTGGTTGTGTACGGGACTGTGACCCACTGGGTTGGCAGTTTAAATCCAGCAGCAGCTCTCCAGGAGCAAGGCTGGGCCTCATACTCCTACCAGAGGACAGTGATGCCCCCAAACAAAAACAAACAAACAAACAAACAAAAACCCCAAGACAAACAAAATAAAAATAAAAAACACGAGCCTTTTCCTGTGAGGGTGGGAATGAGGTCTCTGGGAAATGAAAGTTCAAGAGCGCTCTTGTTTTTTCTGAAGGGTGGGGTGAGGTGGGGGCAGGGCACCCAATGATGCAACATTGAAAGCCAGAAAGAATCGAAACCTATTTCTAAAACTCTTCCTAACTGTGTCCACATCTATCCCTTATCCTTTTCTTGTCAGCCCTATCGATCTGAGATCTGGATGAAAAACTACTTAACGGAGAAAAATGATTGTGAACAAAAGGGATTTCCAAGGGACGGACACAAACAACGATTTCTCCTAGCCTGGAGATAGGGGCTTTATTTTAAGCGAGACAGACCACGGTTGCTGAAGGAATAGCTAACAGCTACCCAAATCAGATGGCAGCGTAGGAACTCAAAATGGCCAGCGCTAGGGTAGGGAATGAACACATATCCCATATTGTCATTGTGTGCCTCTAGCTCAAATGTGAGTGTTTGGGAGTGTGTTAGATTGCTACAGAAGCGATGCCAAGTATCGAACAAAGTCAGCTTTATAAAGGCAAAGACCTTTCTGCTGCAACCTAGAAGCCAATATCATCTGATTTCCGAGGACTTACAAACACACCTACAATTTAAAGTTGGTCCTGAGGGAAGCTTGTGGTGAGGCATCAAGCCCAAGGCAATTTATTGGCAGAATTAAATTCTGGCTAATTTCCTTAGTGCCCGTGTGTCCAGTGTGCTCATTAAGGCACTAGTTACCGATGGAAAATACGGCTTTCAGCGCAGGGCACTTCGCTGAAGTGGAGCCAGCCTCAGCGAAGTGCCCGGAAGATTGGTTTGGAGTATTCTGAAGTGGTTTGGGGGTCCCCAGAGCATCCCAGGCAGGGTACAGTGACTCCTGTCAGAGGCCTGAAGAGCGCCTCTGTGCTGCTGCCAGGCCTGGTTGCTAAGACAGCTTCTATGTATGACAGTGTGGGCAGAGGAGGCTCCACTCCACAGTTCACCTCCCATCTCAGGAGAGCAGAGGAGCCCAAGGAGGGGTATGAAATCATGGAAGTGCAAAGGCTGGAAATGAGTCTGGGAAAGACTCCAGGTATGGCCACTCCCAGGACAGAAGAAGCCCAGGATAACCGTAAGCCAGTCCATTGAGCCCAGGCATCTCAGTAGCATGTTGAAGCGTGACAGGTTGGGAGAGGAGGTAAAGATGCTGGGTTTGCTGCAGTGAGCTTGGGGAAGGAGAACTGGGGGTGGGTTGGGGTGTGTGTACGTTGTAGTCGGTGGAGTTCAAGTGACGATGCCCTGTGAGGTACAATGGGTGGTTCCCGACACAAGGCAGAATTTTAGAACATTATCTGTGATGACTTCTACATTTTACTTCACAAGCACCTGCTAGGCCATTGTGTTTTCTGTCTGCCACTGTCCTGGACAAGGTGGGGGTGTTGCTTTTTATAAAACCAAATGGGTAACCTGGAGATGCAGGGAAATCGAGAGTCCTTTTTGTCCACAGAAGTGACAGCAACAGGGACTGTGGCGCTGGAACATTCCCTTTTGGGGCATGTCATCATCAGGGTGCAGGTATAGAATTCTGGCCTTCCCCGCAGGATACTGGGATTCGATTCCCAGCCAATGTGCCACTGACACAGCCACCCTGCCTCTGTCATTGGAGACCCGCGTGCTGCTCTGATGCGGCAAAGGCTTCCCAGAGCTTTCCGACTAAGAGAGACCAGGAAGAAAGGCCTTTTGGAAATAAGCTGGTGAAATCCCTGTGGATGATGGGGGTTTGATCCATGCTGGAGTGTGGACATTGTGCAGAGCTGGGGGCTTCCTTTTGCTGCGCATGGGGTCATTCTGAGAGAAACAAATCTGACAGTGGCCAGCACCGACCAAGCATTTCCACTGGTTCGTTTTATGGCACGGTTTTGTTCAGCAGTGGTTCTGCTTACTGGTCTTCCTTGTTTCAGCCATTTTCTGATCTTGTAACATAGTGCTCCCCCAAAGTGGTCAATACTGGCCCACCTCGAGGGCCTACCAATACCTGCTTTCCATTGGGTTATGAGCTGTCTAGGGTAGGAAGAATCCTGGTAGTGTCGTGGTTAGGGGTTGGGCTACTAACTAGCATGTTGGTAGTATTGAAACCGCAGACTGCTCCTTGGAAGAGAGGCAGGCTTTCTGCCTCTGCAACCAGTTGATATTCTTGGAAACTTCCTTGTCTTCTAGGGTCACTATAAGTGGGCATCGACTTGATGGTAGTGAGTTGTTTTTTAAATGAGATATAGTACAAAAGTTTTAAATTGCCCCTAGGGGTGGGGAGGGGAGCATGCCGAGTATTTTTCTTAAGGGGGAGATAGGCCAAATAAATCTGGGAACCGGAAGTCTAACCTTCCCTGAAATTTGGTGAGCTACTCAAGGCTCTTCCAAATAAACTCCATTTCTGTTCAAATTAGTCTGAGTCCGATCCTGTTGCCCATGGCAGAATTCTGCTTGATAGATTACTGGATTGAATTGAGAGGAACTCAGCTCTTCTCTTTGTCCTGTGACTAAATAAGAGGATGGGAAATCGGCTTGATTTGCCTAGAACTGAAGTGAAGAAGGGAGTTTTGGGAATGGTGAGCTTTAGCGTTAACACTGGGAAAGTCCCAGTAGAGTTGGTCAGTCTACTAAATTAACTATGCGGACATTAGACATGTTTCAGAGGGGCCCCCTCTCTTGTTATCTTTTTGTGTCAAAGTACCATAGGGATCAAATTAGCTAGCAGATATGAAAGTGCTTAGAAACATGTAATGAGCCCTGCAAACTCTCACTGCCAGCCAGCCTGTTCTGGCTCACAGTGACCCAGGAACACGGAATAGACTTGCCCTGGTGTGTTTTGAGATTGTAAATGTTTATGGGGATAGAAAGCCTCATCTTTCTCCCTTGGGGTGGCTGGTGGCTTCAAACTGCTGATCTCTCAGTAGCAGGCTAACACATAACCTGATACGCCGCCAGGTCGCGGGCATACAAAAGCAAGGCGCTGTGGTTGAATAGTTACAGGCACAAGTTCGAAATGTGACCCTTCAGTCAGTGTTAGAGAGAGGTTCTAGGACCATCTTCATCAGAATGACCTGCTAAAATACACAGCAAATATTATGACATGCTTGTTTTACGCAGGCATCTAAGTTCTACCCTCACCCTAGACCTTTTGTGCAAAAATGCCTGATAGTGAGTCCTGGGCACTAGGTTGAAACTAGCTCTCCAGATAATTCCAATGTCCAGTAAGCTTCCAAAAAGTCCTGTGCCTCAGAGGAAAAGGAAGTGGATGTAGGATACCCAGCCTACTTGCTAGTGAAGTTGAGTCAGCTCTGAGTTCACTCGGTTCTGAAGCACACGTTGCAAGTTCTTGCTATTCCGAGTGTGGTCTCCTGCCCAGCAGACTGGGCATCGTCTGGGTACTTGTTAGAAATGCAGATCCTCAGGTCTCATTCTAGGTCTACCGCATCAGAATCTGTATTTTCATAATCTCCCTCAGATGATCCGCATGTTTGACTTACTCTGAGAAGCCCTGTTATAATTTAAGTCCAGTCAGCTGTGAAAGGTTTGGCCTGTCAGGTGTCAGGGACTGGTCCCCACAGCTAGCCTTCATTCTTCTCTAAGCTCTCACCTGAGTGACTCAGGAATCAGATAAATAGAGATCACTCCAGCTCTGTTTCTGAGAAAAAAACATATTGGATGACAGAAACTGCTGATGCTTATTAACCCTTTCCTGAATTAAATGTAGCCTTCAAAATGTCAAGCCTCTCCTTCAGGGGCAGATTAGTCCCCTACTAACCCCCCTACCCACCTCCATTTCACTCAGCACAGCTTCCCACATGGCTCAGGAAGCAGACCAGAATGCATCCTCTGTAGGCTGTGCTGTAGACAGAGCCAGAGTAGAGAAAGGCTGACTCAACATTGCCAAGTCTCTACTTGCAGCTCCATTAGGAGGTTATTCACTCGCTCCCCATGGTAGGAGCAGGGAGGAAGGGATGGGGAGAGAAGTCAAGATTTCTCACTAGGGAAGTTCCTTTCCTGGGATCATGAGACATGAGGAATGCCCATGAGGATGTTCCATCCACCGTCAGGATGGAGAAACACCAACGGAGAGCTTTTTGTGCCCCTGGAGACCCTGGGTCATATTGTGCAGGCTTCTCTGGTGGTTTTAGAATCCCTGTGGCATTGAGGCTGTGTAGTCAGCCCTTCTATGCCACTCAGCTGCCTCTTTCTTCTGAGCCTTTGAAAACCTTATCTCGCAGCTGCCGTGGCTTGGAACCTCATGGAAACCCAGGTGGTGGTTACATCTGCAGAAGAACTTCTAGAGGCAGGAGCCAAACTGTGAGTTGACATTTTTGAGGAGCAAGGGCTCCATTTTGCTCCTGGCTAGTATCAGGCCACCTTGGAATCTCCTGTCTGCCACGAAGCAGCTTTTCTTCCATGTAGAAGTTCCTCCCCTCCGTTACAGGAAATGACTTTGCATCCAATCTGATTGCCTTAACGGTTAATGGTGTGCGATATGCAAAACCAAGCATTGAACTCCAGTGTTCTAGCATTGTCCAATTGCTTAATTGGCCGTAATGATTTTATTATCTGGGTTTTAAGATGGGACAATTGGCATTTTTTTTTAAAGTGCTTCCAGGTTCATGTAGAGGGGAGGAGGTCTATAATACCTATATGCCCAGGGACTGTGCTTTCAAATTGCATTCATTCCTCTTTATTTTATTTGAAAGTGTAGGGAGTTCAATGTAGTTCAAGGAAAGCATTGTGGTAAACAGCCAGCTTAAATGTGAGCAGTGTAAAAAAGCAGCAGCTTGCAGAAATATTGCTATAGATACGAAGACCGTATCCTGCCTCCATACGGACCACACATAATTGAATCATGTTCAATAGAAGGCCATTACAAAACCGAACTTATTTGCAATGCTAATGTGGGGAAGACAGCTGTCACAGGGAATTAAATATGATCATTCAGAGCTTGAATAAATGAGGTGTCCATTATCTTCTGGCTGTGTTGCAGGCTGCTTGAAGAACACAAATAAATGATACTGTTGCAGTAAGCAGCCCATGGTTTTGTCTTTTTAGTCTTAGAAATATGAGAGGGAGCAGGGTGGGGGTGGGGAGAGAGGGACGCAGAAAAGAAGCTTGGCAGAATGTAGGCAAGTGGGGGAAGAGTTTTATCCGCTCCCAGCATCCCCCCACACCCCCCAAAAAAGCCCCACGAATGCAAGGACATAATCAAAATCCTATTTTTGATGCCTGAAATAGACTTTAATTCTATTAAAGATTTTTTATCAAGAGGCATCCCCTCTCCCCAAGACTCAAATCACAGCCACTCACAAAGGAGGCTGACTGTGAAAGGGTAGAGCGGGGAGTAAACAAGGCTAATCCTTTGTCCTGTTCCCGAGGCCTGCCTATCCACAGGGACAATACCGATAACGGAGAACTTCTTCATGGATAATCAATCTTCCAATGAGCATAAAAGGTACTCGGATCAGTGCTAGTTTTTTAAAATGCTGCTAATTATCCAATAAACAGACGGGGAGGCTTTCTTGGATTGGATCGGAACAACCTATCTACAAATTAGTTTTCTTACACGAGTAACATGGAGATACTCAGCAGGCATCTTTTGATACAGAAAAAAAAGTTAGGAACAATTAAAAAAAAACAAAAACAACCCAAGCAAGTTCCACAAAAGATCATTCTCATTTCCAAGTAGATTACCTGATGCAGGTAGTTCCAGAGTCTATTAGTTGGAAATTATATGATACTTAAGTTGAAGGAGACGAGGTGCTAATGATCAGTCGCTGTCAAGGCTGCCTGTTTTTTCCTCATGAAAAATAGTTACTGGTACAAAATGACCCCTTAGACTTAAATCAGGCCTTTAAAATTTTTTTTAAAGTCTGAGCTTCTTGTGTTCTGCTTTTCTCAGTAAACTAGCAAGGAGGTCAAACCAGCTCACTGTTGTGGAGTTGATGCCCCAGAGGACATGGTAAAACTACCCTTGGGGGTTTCACAGACTGTAGACTCTAATTCTTTACATGAGTACAAAGCTCCGTCTTTCTCTCGAGGAAGGGCTGGTGGGCTTGAACTGCCAACCTTATAGTTAGCAACCCAACAGATAACGAGCAGTCATTGAAAAAGAAAGTGGTGGTTTGATGAGAGAAATAGGGAAGATTATGGGTACTTGTATAGAAATAAATAAAATATCACACTAAATGTTTTGTGTCATGTGGTATATGAATTACACTTATGCAGCATATAAATTCAATTTAAGAAGGTATTCCATTTTTAGCTTCCAGTGATTCTGAGTGCCTTCGTTGTACTCATCTGTTAATCCTAACAGGTAGATGTTATTACACATTTGTGTGAGATTTTAGAAATGAGACAGGAATCCTTAGCTAGAACTCCAAAGCAATTTTAGCGTGCCAGAGCTAAAATTATGAGCTAAGCATAAAGGTTATTCCTCCGAACTCATAATCAGTACCTCTGAGAGGATGTATGTAGGTAACTTATCTTATGGTTGCTGAGCGCCACATAGGTCACCTCAGCAGTTTCCACATGTGCAGCTCCGTGACACTGATCATATTCTTTGAGTTGCCCAATGGCTCTCCCCTCCTTTGTAGAGCTGCTCTTCTCCCATGAACATAATAGACATGTGGCCCACACGTTTTCGACTAATCTTCTCAGTTACTGTCCATTCGATCACGATTTATATAGACAGATCTTGAAAAAGCACAAGGCTCAAGGCAGACCATTTTTACTTGTTAAGCCAAACTACCATTTGGCTTTAAGGAGACATCAGGTGATAAGTTCCCTTTAAGGTTTGCACATTATTATAGATGTATCGTTTCAGCGATACATCCATCCAGCCTCCGAGACTCCAAAAAGTCTGGAAATCCATGATAATTTGAAATTCTCTCCTGTGCTTTCCCCTTTGTACCTTTCAACAAATAGACTTTCACATGTTTTATTCACTTAGTTACTTGTATGTGCTGCAGACAGCTTTTCAACTCTGCTTCTACTTATATGAGAGGACACAAAGAATTTGTAGATAAATGGAATGAAAAGCTAGTAGAAGTTTCCCAAGAATGTTTTAAAGTTCACTGGCACATCAATTGTCTTTCTTTCTTTTTCTTTTAAAATTATAAATGAACAAATAGTATTCTGTTATACATAATAATACTTGTTGGGCTGAGCCCCCAGTGGCGTAGTGGTTGAGTGCGGGACTGCGGCCCATTGGCTTGGCGGTTCAAATCCAGCAGCAGCTCTCTGGGAGCAAGGCTGGGTAGCTCTCACAACTACCAGAGGGCACTGATGCCCACCTCCCCCCCCCCAAAAACGCAAACATAACAATACTTATATTCTTGCCTCCAAACTAAGATCTCAGGTCAGGAAAAATCTCTTCCCCCACCTGCTCTTATCAGTAATCTTTTTGATAACACAAGCCCTCTCATTGTTTCTCTCTTGTCTATGGCTGTTTTGGTGCCTTGATCACAGAGAAGTTGCATCAGAGGCTTTTAAAGCTTAAAAAAGTAAAAAACAAAACAAAACACTATGTACCCCCTTCAAAAGGGGGGGGGCTGACTTTTTATATAACCTATTATCTATTGATAGGCCTATAAAAACCATATGAAATTGATAGCCATATAAAACCAATGCATCACAGGCTGCAGGGGACCCAGGAGATGGCGAGCGCCACGGGGCATCTTGGGTCGGGCAGTGGATAGGAGAACACAGCAGAACCTGTGCTTAGGCTGAGATTTCACAACCAGGGCTGCACCAGTTGGATCTTGAGTTTGGAAGTTGTCCAGTGATCCTACAGTCACACCACAGAAAGCCAGGGATGGGTGCACGAGAAAGCTCTTATAAAATGTTTGAATAAAAAGCTCACCAAAGTGCAAAGGGAAACGGCTTTAGAAAGCATTGCAACCCTTTGTACTCCACCACCCCAAAGCCTACGCGCCATAAGGCGTTGGTGGAGCCTTACCTGACACCTGGAGAGTTTGTCTCTGGCAGACTCCAGCCCTAAGGGGAGGCTTCCTGTCCCTTGGACAAGTGGTAAACTGTTTTCCTGGTTGGGGACATCTGCGCATTCCCGGTAGAGGCCTTCCCAAGGTCTCCCTTCCGATCCCGGAGGCTGACACCGCAGCACAGCCAGTGCTGCCCAGGATTGCTTCAGTGGAGGGGCGATCTCAGGGTGCTGTGGGATCCTGGTCTCCTGGGGCATCTTCCTCATCTCCAATCAACAACAACACCCCAAAACCTCCTGCTTCAATAAACACCCTTTAAAACCCGTCATCTAGAGGTCCTCAATACTTCCTTAGGATGAGTTCTGAGATCTTTGACCACTCACTGGATAATACTTTAACTTTTCTCAGTCACCCCATCTACTTGAAAGAGCCTGGGTGGCATCACGGATGAGGACTTTGGGCTAACTGAAAGACCAGCATCTTGCACACCCCCAGCTACACCTCAGGAAAGAGATGAGAAACTGACACTTTACAGAGACACAGCCCCAGAAATGCGAGGTACAGTTGTTGTGAGTGAAAATGGGCGAATGGCAGTGAGTTTGGTTTGGGTATATCCTATTGAAGGGGTTCTGGTTGTGCAGTGGTCGGGCAAGAGCCGCAGCTCAAAACCCCCAGCTGCTCCATGGGAGAAAGAGGAGTTTCTTTCCTGTCAAGAGTGACAGTCTTGGAACTCCTCAGGGGTCTCCTGTTCTGCGCTGAAGGGCAGCTGTGTGGGGGAATGGCTTCGCCCAGCAGTGAGTGAGTGCGTAGCGGTGAGGGCAGCAGATCAAAACCGACCAGTTCCTCCTGCAGAGGAAGATAAGGCTGTCTGCTCGGTAGTGATGCTCTGCCTCAGAGCCCCTCAAGAACAGTTCCACGGTGCTGTCTTTCAGGATCAGCCATGACAGTGGATTTGGTTTGGATATTCTATTTGCCTCATTTTTATACTCAGCGATGCTCTATAATAACGAATTTCTAGTAGGATAGCCTTTAGAATCAAGCCCACTAGAATGTACCTTTGGTTTCTGAACATGGCTGTGTGAGTGTATTGTTTCTTTGGGTGTAAGCTACAGAAATAAATTCTGCTAATGCTAGTTAACTTACCCAAAGGGATTTGTTAGAGGCTGGGCAGTAAAAGGTTAACTCAGGAGGCCCAGGTTGCTCAAACTGGGCACATTCCAAAGAAAAGCCTGCCTTGAACAGGCCTGTCCATTGACCCAGGTCCTGGGAGATAACCTCTGAGCCCTTGGAATACCCTGCTGGTAAGAAAGTTTGTGTATTTCAGAGCTGTTGGGCCAGGCTGTGTCAGTTTGACCAGATAGTTTATGCTAATATGCCCTGAGCTGTGCTCTGTCAGTTTCATTTGTTTGTGTGTCAGGTTGGGTGGGGGTGGAGAGGGAGCAGCCAAGACTAACCGTGCCAGTGCTGTCTGTCTGCTTGACTAATCTCAATAAAACCCTGGACAGCAAGGCCTGTGTGAGCGTTCCTGGCTGGCAATACTTTCCACCTATTGTTTTACATCTTTGCTCGGAGAAGCAGACTCTGCTGTGTGCCTCTGCTAGGAGAGGACAGTGGACGCTTACAGCACTTTCTCTGAACCCCATCCTTTGCTCTTTTTTTCTCTTTGCTGATTTTAGTGTAGATCCTGTGGCGGTAAGAAACTATAACCAGGTCGAGCTCAGCTTCTCTAAACTGTGAGTCCTAGCAAATCATCCTACTTGACAGTCGCCTTCCCTCCACCCTTCTACCACATTCTCCCCTCCTGCCCACCTCCCCGCAACACATCCCTGCAAGCTCACAAATGTCATGACGGGTGAGGCTTAGAACTAGGGCAGAAATGTGCACAAGAATGGAGTCTCCTGTATGTATTATCAGCTTAGCACCATTAAAATGAGTGGGCTTTTGCTGTTGTGTTTGTGATATTCACTTATGAGTAAAAATTCCAGGAAAGTGCTACCTGTCTCAGCGCACTGGTAGGAGAATATGAGCACATTTGCTGGGACGGCAGTGCCCTCCAGAGTGTACACTCAGTCATCAACCAGTTACAATCCACTCTTTGTCCCAAACTACCAGCTGCTTTGAAGGGGAAAATGAGGCCATCTGCTCCCAAGAAGATTTACAGTCTATAAACCCAAAGAAGCAGTTCTACTTGATCCTGGAACCAAGAAGATAGCAGTGGGTTGGGTTTGGGGGTTCACTGTTCTAGGCACTGTTCTTGCCCCCCAGGTACTGACAGTTTTCCAGAATTTAAGTCTTCCAAAGGGAATTGTGCCATAAGGCAAGTGGGTAAAGTCTTTCAGGTTGCCAATGAACACACCAGATGTTCATTTCAGTGGACAATCGACTCAGCCTTTCAAACTCTCAATTCCCTCATCTGCCAGAGGGGAATGATTTGGCTATTGAATTAGACCCATTGTATGGATTATGTGGCATCATCTTTCCATCTGGCACACAGGAAAACATTCCATAAAAAGTTATGATTTGAGAGGGAGAGTTCTAAATTGTGAAGTCAAATTCTACAAGTGCTTGTAGCTCCAGCTACTCGGGAGACTCTGGGCCATATGTCACTGTACTGATCAGGTGTCTGCAGGAGATCACCAGTGGTCTAGGAAGCCCAGGTCAGAAATGGAGCAGGTCAAAACTCCCAGGATGATGAGTAATGAGCTCATGTTTGTGTAAAGCCATTGCCCTTGGCTTGAGCAACATAGTGAGACCCCATTTTAAAAAAGAATAGGAGCCCCCAATGGAATGATTTAAAAACAAAGAGGGGAAAAGAGGAGCTTATGCCACGGGCTCAAGTAGAAAATATTTGGAAATGAAGATGACAACATGTGTACAAATGTGCTTGATATAAAGGATGTGTTGAATGTAATAAGAGCTTTAAGCCCCCTATAAAGTTATTGAAAAAAGAAAAAGAATAGGAATAAAAACACTAATACAAAGGACAAAGAAAAGAAATAATTTTTTTTTCTAAAGGAAGAAATAAATTCTGAAGTCAAACCGTCAGAGTTCAATGTCAGCTTCTTATTCACTTTTGATCTTATGCAAGTCATGTAACTTTTCTGAGCAGGATTGTTATCGTGCATGTACAACTCGTGTGTCACTTGTGCTTGCTTTAATGCTCTGCTGTCACTGTCTTGCAATGTTTAATAACTGAAAAAAAAAAGAAGCATTCTTGGTTCTTTTGAACCAGGAGTTCTGTATTTTCATTTTTCATTGGAATCCACACCTTATATAGCTGTTTCTGAGCTTCCACATGTAAAATGGAGAGAATAATTGCTCTTGTTAGGTGCCGTTGAGGTGGTGCTACCCCATAGGGACCTGGTGCACAACAGAATGCGACACTGCCTGACAACTGTTCCTGTGCTTCAGCTGATTGTTGCAGTCACTGTGCCAATCCATCTCATTGAAGGCCTTCCTCTTTTCTGCCGCCTCTCTACTTTGTCAAACATGATGTCCCCTCCAAAGACTAGTCGATCCTGATAGCATGTCCAAAGTACGTTAAGATGAAGTCGGGTCAACCTTGCCTTTTCCCCCCTCCATCCTTGCCTTTAAGGAACACTCTGGCTGTACTTCTTCCAAGCAAATCTGTTGATCCTTTTGGCAGACCATAGTACTTAAATGTGCTTCCTCAGCACCAGAGTTCAAATAATAGATTCTTCATTGATCTTCCTTGTTCAATGTCGAACTTTGGTTTGCCTGTGAGACAATTGAAAATACCACGGGTTGGGTAGGGTGCCCCTTAGTCCTCTTCACTACTCCAGTGAAGTCTTGTGCACTAGATTGACACGGTTCAATGTCATTAGATCTCTGACTGCTTCTTCCACAAGCATGGATGTGGATCCAAGCAAGACAAGGCGAAATTCCTGTGAACGTCAATCTTTTCTGCATTGATCATGATGATACCTACTGGGGTCCAGTTATGAAGATTTGAGTCTTTTTTCCCCGTTGAATTATAGTCCAGACTGAAGGCTGCAATCCTTGATCTTCATGGAGAGAATAATACACACCACACTATTTTCCTATCATTTTATTAACTGTAGACCTAACACATTTATGTGAAATGCTACCCCCCCTCTTTCCATTGTCTCTTTATCAGATATAATAGCAGTCAACAGATCGAACAAGACATTGCGCTGTGTCAACCTAGTGGACAAGACTTCATTGGAGTAGTGAAGAGGACTAAGGTGCAACTTACCCAACCCGTGGTGTTGTCAATGGTCTCGTAGGCATATCAGTACACTATGCTCATATGAGAGGGCCCAGGTGGCATCGTGGCTAAGCCCCCTACTGGTAATCACTTCGATCCCACTCTCTGGCCCACAGAAGAATGATGTGGTCTGCGTGCTGTGCTCAGCAAGACAGACAGCAACCTTGGGGACCACTGAGGCCAGTTCTACTCTGTCCTCTTTGGTCCTTGGGAGTAGGAAAAGAGCCCAATGACAGCAGTTTGGTTGTTTTCAGTATGCTGCTATGGCACCATTGCACTTGCAATACTGAAAAAATAAATGTAAACCCTATGCTCTGTGGGAAAACAGCATTTCACTAAGTCTGAAGCATACATGGATCTCATGCTTTGTAACAACAACAACAATAACAACAACAATAAAAACAGACACTGAATTTTTCAACATCTTTCATCACCCACTCAGTGTTTTCATAGGAGGAAATGGCTATATTTAAAACCAGAGATGTGAGAAAAATGTGGAGCAATTCATAAACTTTGATCATAGGTATATATCTAGCTCTTGAAGATTGGTAATTTGATGTCAAATGTGGTATGAAAGCAAGATTCTATTAAATACTAGGACTATTTACTATTTATATTCTATTTAATACAGTACTATTAATTATCCTCTTGTTGCTAATTCTTGCAATTTAGGTAGGTCCTTGCCATCCAAGAAAGCGAATTCGAATGAAAGATCGAAGTTGGGGAATAAACTATTTCTGAGTGCTTCAAACACAATGGCATAGTTGTCTTTTTAAATATAACACTTATATTTAATTTCCACCCATCAACAGGTAAGAAGAGAAGCAGAGAGAGACAGAAAGCTTTAAAGATCAACAGAAGCCTATTAGACAATAAGTGGTTTGATGTAAGTGTGTGTTTAAATTTTAGCAATTTAAACTTTTTCATATTTGGAATTTCTATCTTCAGCACTAGAAAATTAAGTGCTGTGTATGCAATTTAGTGTCATTTGGAGTTCTAGCCAAATTGCCAGCAAGCTCTGGGGCAGCTAACCATGATCAAGAAGAAGGAATAGACTAAGGTGAGTTTCAGTCTAGAAACTAAATTCTTGGCTGGTGTCGTCTAGCTTTCTTGAAGTAGTGATCTGCATTCTGGAAATCTCCTTTTTGACAGTGTGTGTGTGTGTTTTCCTGAGGCAAAAAGTGTTTGAAACCGCTTCACAGTGAATGAAAATATTCTTTAGTTTTGTTTCTGGCAAGACTCTGTGAATGCAAATGAACCAGGGTTTTACAATGTGACAAATAAGGTTTAGTTCGATTGAGAGAAAAACTGTCTTCAAGATTTAGAAAACCCTTTTTTTTAACTGATTGAAAAAAAAATGCATGGTCCTATCATAGGACCATTCATAAAATCATTGATAAAAGATGAGTACATTTGAGTTTTTAAAAATGAAAATACTAGAATTTGCTGAATTAAAATCTCAATTGTTTAATAATATACTATACAAAACACTGAAAAAAATCAGAAACCTTAAGCTCATTTTTCTATTGTGGCTTAGTAATTTGTAAAGTCTCTTTATGTAAATCTTTCTATCACTACTTACAGCAGACTTGGTGTCAGTGAAATTTTCCTCTTAAATTCATGCCTTTCTGATTAGAAATTGGAAAAAGCAAGAGGGAATACAAAAGAAAACCGCATCCCATCAAGTCAGTTTGGATTCATAAAGACTCTCTTGAATAGAGTAGAACTTCTCTTTTGGGTTTCTGAGATTACAAATCTTTTTGGAAGTACACAGCCTCATCTCTCTCCTACTGAGTAGCTGATGGTTGAAACCATAGGTCTGGTGGTCGGTCCCCCAAACTTACCCCACCACACAACCAAGGCTCCTTGTCAAGTGAGAAGAACATGTGTAATCCAATAAGCTAGCTCTGCTTTATGGGGAGTGAGGATAGTTGTGGGCATGAGGAGTAGTGAACCCCTCTTCAATGAGGAGCTTTTCATTTTGCAATTAATTTAATTTAGTCTGATTTATTTTGCACCAAATTTAAACTTACAATACTACCTCCACTTGAACTATAACAAACAAGAGGAACACGAGCTGTTGGCATGAGGTCCAGAGATGGGAGTAGAAGAGGAGCACGTGGTTTTAAAATTCATTGTTCATTAGTTCCTGTTTGTCGGCAGAAAGTGTCTCTCACAACCTCAAAGGTCAACGGTGTAATAATGTTATTTATTACTGCAATTATTATAAATAGCTACCTTTTTATACTTCAACCATGCCACTTGGACACATTATATTTGAAAATACTTTTTTCCTTCAGGTCTCACCCGACTCTTGTCAGAGTGGGCCAAAAAAAAAAAAAAAGGAATATCTGGTATTGAATTAGGAAGAGAATCAAAAGCCTAACAGAAGTGGCTGGGGCACTATGGACTTTAGTTGCTAATCTTAGCACATGCCACACACAGGGCTTGTGTAGGGGAAGAGGGTTAGTGGGAAGTAAAACAATATCACTGGTTTCATTTCTTGCAGTTTGGAGGATCTAGGGCTGAATCTGGGATTCAGTTGAGCTGCTTGTGGAACATGAGCGATAAATCCTATTCGTATGCTCATGTAAGGTATATATGTATTAGGTTTTTCAAGGACTTCAGAGATAAGGACTAGAATTCATGTCATAGAGTTAATCTCTAGAGTTAAGTAGAAGCCCAGCTGAGTTTTATGGCATAGATGAGACTTTAAATAGGTAGTCTAGATTTCAGACTTAGTAACTTTGATATTTTTATTAATTCAAGACAAAGATGGCAAGAGGGAAAATAAGTTATAGGCATAATTTCTTTAAGATGTGTCTAAAAAAGAATGTGAAACCACCACCACCTTGTAATGGTAGTGTTCTGGGAAAATCATAAATGTGAGGATGAATGGTAAAATTGGTATACCTCTTATGGGACATGGAAAAATTCTAAGAGGGTTTTGTATTTTTCATGTCAATGAAATATTCTTGGGTTAGAGTATAACTTTTATTATAACTTAAACATGGTACTACTGTTCTGCTAACCAGGAGTCATATTTTTCACTCCAAGTATTTAGCTTCAAGTCATGCCAGGATTTTTCCGATCTGATTTTGCCATTGAATGAGTAGAGTGCTTTATATTCAGTATTTCAAACTGGATGGTATCATCTGAGTATGAACTAAAATATACTATTATTGTTTGGCTATTTGTAGAGTGTTAAATACAATTATAATCTCTCTGACACAAATAGAGATTTAGGGGTTTCAAAGACACTCCATGTTAGTTAAAATCAAAATGAAAAACTCCCAAAAGTTTTTTAGTGTTACGTGTTCCTTATTGGTTGAGTCTCATTAGTACCCAACCTTTTATGTTTCCCTTGTTCTTATCCTTAAAGGGTTGGGCACTTTTTTGAATTTTGAAGAAAACAGAGACTTCTAAAAAGATAAATAGCATCTGTAAAGTTATGGAGGAAGTGTAGGGCAGGGTAGACTTTCTATGAATGGGTAGAGATATGTTGTTTTAGGTGAGGAGTAGTGGGTGGGTGAATAGACATGTGGACCTTGTTAGAGGGTATATGCAGGAATCTAATTGACTACATCTGTGGAAAGAGTTGATGAAGACGCTCAATATCATAAAACAGAACAGGACCAGGGGCTGACTGTGGAATCCACCATCAATTGCTCCTATGCAAGTTCAAATTGAAAGTGAGCAAAGTGAAAAGAAGCCCTCAAGAATATTCTACCCTCTGGAGTACTGTCCACCTGAATTTCATCACCATCTGAAGAATATATTTGACACAATGAACTAAAGACTGAAGACCAGATGAGTTGTGGGATAACATCAAAGGCATCATACATGAAGAAACTAAAAGATAATTAAAAAGAACTGAAGAAAAAATTCAAGCCTTGATTTGTGATTTTGAAGGATTTTATGGACAAAATATTTAATAATGCATGAACTATTAAAAGAAGATGGAAACAGTTCCTGGAGCTGCTCTATCTAAAAGAATTGGTCAGTGTTCATTAATTCCAAGAGCTAACTTATGAGCAAGAACTAATGGTATTGAAGGAGGAAGTCTAAACTGGAGAAAGTCTATTGACGAAAAACAAGGCTCCAGGAATTGGCAGAATACCAACAGGAATGCTTCAATAAATGCATGTAGCAGTGGTGGTGCTCACTAGTCTATACAAAGAAAATTATAGGCCACCTAGCCAATTGACTACAAGAGATGCATTCTTATGCCCATTCCAAAGAAATATGGTTGACAGAATGTGGAAATCATCAAACAATCGTGTTAATATGCACATATATTATTTTGCTCAAGATAATGAAAGCCAGGAGCCTGAATGTCATCGTGGTTACACTTTGAGTTGCTAACTGCTAGGTCAGCAGTTCAAAACCACCAGCCACTCCCCTGGAGACAGAGAAGAAAGCTTTCTATGCCTATAAAGAGTTGCAATGTCAGACACTCACAAGAGCATATCGACTCTGTCCTACACTGTTGCTCTGAGGGAGCTCCAACTCAGTGGCAGTGTTTGGTTTTGGATCAAAGGTCATTAAAAAATGGTTGCAGGAGTACATTGACAAAGATGAGCCAGATATTCAAGATGGCTTTGGAAGAGGATCTATTAGTTAGAGATGGACTCAACACAGACAATCTCAGAAATATATTTACCTGTGTTTCATTGACTATGCACTCAGCTAGATAAATCAAAATACACTATGGATAACCTTGTGGAAGAATTTCAAAACATTTATTTATGCTCATGTGCAACCTGTACATAGACCACCCGGCAGTTGTTGGAAAAGGATAAGGGATATTACATAGTTTAGAATTAGCAAAGGTGTTTATCAGGGCTATATTTTTTTCACCATACTTATTCAATTTGTATGTTAAGCAAAGAATTAGGGATTATAGACATATCTATGAAGAAGAATGAAGCACTAGGATTGGGGGAATATGCAGATGACATGACTTTGCTTGCTGAAAGTGAACAGGACTTGAAACAGAGATGAATATCAAGTGCCACAGTCTTCAGTATATATTACACCTCAACATAAAGAAAATAAAATCCTCACAATTGGGTCAATAAACAAAAACTTGAAGCTGTCAAAAATTCAATTTTACTTAGATCCACAGTCAACATCCATGGAAGTAGCAATCAAGAAATCAAACACTATTTTCACTGGCCACATCTCCTGCAAAAGAGCTCTTACAAAGTGTGAAACAGCAAGATGGACTTGTATTTGATTTAAGCCACTGCCTCAGATGCATTCACATACTGCCCAATAAATAAAGAAGATTAAGAAAGAATTACTGTCTCTGAGCGACGGTGCTGGCAAAGAGTATTAAGTAGACAGACCATGGGCTACCAGAAAAACAGACAAATAAATCTGTCTTGGAAAAAGTGCAATCCAAATGCCCCTTAGAAGGAAGGACAGAGAGACTTAGTCTTACATATTTTGGACATGTTATCTGGAGACACTAATCCCTAGAGACAGATGTCGTGCTTAGTAACGTTGAAGGTAAGCACGAAAGAGGGAGTCACCTTTCATTTAGGAATTGTCACAGTGGCCATCAAACAAGCTCTACATTAACACTGATTGTGAGGATGGTGGAAAACTGGGCAATATTTTGTTGTGTTGCACACAGGGTTACTACCAGTCGGAACTGACTGGATAGAACCTAAGAACAATGAAAAACAAGTCAGAAGATAAACCAGAAAGAGAACATTGCACAATGGAACCAAATTCGATTAAGGTCAAGTTTTAAGGACTCTTGAAGAGTCATTAAAAATCTGTTATCTGTGATTTAGAAAATTGCCTCTATTAGCATCATGGAGGCTTCATCAAAGAGCGTAAAGGATAGTAGGTTCAGAAAACCAATTAAACTTTTTCCTGATGAGGCAAACTTGGTTCATGTCATTAGGAATTAAAATGGGAAAAGAGATGAGAAAGTTTTTTCCTCAGTAGAATTTGAAGAGTTTGGTGGAAGGGGTGGATGAGATGGTACAGGGAAAGAGTTGTTAAAAATGACGCAAGTGCTCTAGCTCAGGTTGCTGGGGAGATGATCTTATGATTCTGAACTGAATTGAGGAACTTGGGAGCAGGGCTGTCTTGTTGGGTTCAGAGTGGAGAAAACAACTACAAATGGCTTGGGATGCACTAAGATTTAACTTCCTGCTGGCCCAAATGCCAGCAGTTTTTGGACACATGGATACAAACTAGATGTGAAGATCTAGTTATCTATATATCCACATATGCAGATAAATGGTTATATACATGTAAGGAATACTCATGTACGGAATTATTTTATAACCATAGGGGTGGAGGCATTGGCCTGGAAAAGATGAGAAATAGGAAAGCAGTAAACTCATGGAGTATCTTCATATGTGTGGATTCCTCTGCTCAGGGTTTACATATCTGATTTCATTTCACTGTCACAATGACCCAGTGAGGGAAGCTGTGAGTGTATACTGAGGCCTGAAGGCATACAATGGTTGGATGAAAAGAACGGAACTTGAACTCAGGTTTATTTGATCTCACTTAAAGATGTTACCTGTTTCTCAGGAGAGTTTAGAACAAGAAAAGAGCTGAAGTGCATCCCCAGAGGAATTTGTTCTTGTAAGGGGCAGGCCACGAAAGCCAGTGAAGGAGAGATAAGAGAACAAGGAAAGATAGCCATTGGAAATCCAGAATAAGGTTTTAAGGTGTAAAGAGAAGATCAACAATCTAACTATTTAGGTAAACTGAGGACCAAGAAACAGTGTCAGATTACCCAATAAGTAAGAGAAGCATGACTTAACCTGTGTCTGCTTCCTAATTTAGTAATTTCTAGTCATAAAAATTTTCATATTTTTTCTACCCACATTGTATGAAAGTCTGAAACCAGAGGGAGTTGGTGTGTGCAAATTAGAGCTGTCAGAAAGAGGAATTTTAACTCCATTTCTGTCTTAATGTGGGTTGTGTTAGACATCTCTAGAGAAACAAAAATAGGACACTTATCACACACACACACACACACACACAAAGGAATAGAACAGCTAATTAGTCCACACAGCAGTACAGAGGACTTGGTTCAACTCACTTTCATGGAATAGTTAATATACTATAAGTCTCTCAATTCAAGAGGGCTGCTGAGTCCAAGGTCAGGGAAGCAGACAGCTGAGACTTCCTTAGATTAATGCAGGCAGTCTGGCCACAGGCAGCAAACCGCAGGGTGGGTCACCAATAGCCAGCCAGACAATAGGATCCAACAGTCTCAAGCTCAAGCAGTGTATACGCCAGCAGCATGGTGAAGCAGGTCTTGAAGGAACCTCAAACTCTCGCAACATGATCCACAAGTTGGGTGTCCCACAAGTAGTGTAGCTCACAGCTTGAGGCAGAGAACTAAGGCAGCAGCACGCCAGTCTGATCACCAGGGAGTAAGAGAGAGGGGTGGTGGGTGGGGTGGGCCTTGGAGAGCCATTGATCTCTTTTCCCTCCAATCAAAATGTGACCTTATTAATTCCACATGTTCCTATTGATCAGGTTGGCACAATAAACCTACCTATCAAATGAGTCTAGAATCCATGGTAAATTTTAAAGCTACTTTTTCTAACAGCAGTTTCTCTAATCTTGATGCTAACCTGACAGTAGACCTTTCAAAAAACCCCACTCTTTTTCTCTGAGGTCTGAGATTATATAATACAGGCTGCCTCAGGGTAGTCCCAAAAGAGCTTTCCCACTTGGGCCAAACAGATGCAAGATGTGATCAATATCTGTGGCCTGGAAGCACAGGGATCTCAATAGATCTTTACAGTGGATCCCCAGAAATGGATAGGTTAAGAATTAAATTTTTGTTTTTTGGGGCATCACTGCCTCTGGTGGTCGTGGGCGCTACCCACTGCCGCTCCTGAGAGCTGCCGCTGGATTTGAATCGCCAGGCCCGCGGGCCGCAGTCCCGCACTCAACCACTTACTCCACCGGGGTTCAACCCAGAATTAAATTTTTATAGCAACTCGAAACCCAAACACACCGACCCTATAGGACAAAGTGAAGCTGCTCCTTTGAGTTTCTCAGACTTTGAATCTTGATGGCTGTAGAAAGCCTTATGTTTCTCCCACAAGTAGCTCCTGGTTTCAAACTGTTGACTATAGACTTAGCAGTTCAATGGACAACCAGTATGCTGCCACGGCTCCTATTTTTAATAGCAGATTACCTCCAAAACTTGTAGAGTCACTGTCTTGTGGCCACCTATAATACATTGAAGAGCACATACCCATATTCAGCCGTGTAATCACACTTAGGTGTTATCCACTGATCCCTGCTAAACTCCAATTTTAGCTGTTCCCCCTTTCGCTCCTCTGGTCGTCTTTCAGCCAATTCTAATTTTATAGCATTTAGTACCTGCTCCAACTATATGAAAATAGTTTTTTCTTTATTGTCTTGTCTGATAGAGTGCCTGTCTTCATTTTAAATTTGGATGACTTCCCGTTTTGAATTGCCTGTGGATTTTCAACAAATCTCCTAATATCATTTTTGTCGAATGTGAGTTTACACTTCAGGACACGAGAGATTCTGATTCCAGGTATGACTTGTATCTGTCTCTCTTCCTCTTGCACAGCACTTATTCTTACAGAACTCTTTTAAACTTCTAATATCTGACAGACATAGAGTGTACCCCATAAGCAAGGTAAGGACATGGCGAAAATATGTGACACCATTTACTATAAATTCTCTGTTCACTTTGTTTATGGGCTAATCTGCCCCTGTCTGGAAGCATCTCTTTGGTTCTGTTCTCCTTTTGCTCATTGGATAGTCATTTGATGAAGAGGTGAAATTATAACAAATTTTCATTGACAGTGATTACTGGCAACAGATTCATAGTAAAATAAAAAAGACAATCACTGTCAATTTTATTCTGAGTATACCACAGTCAATGTATTGTTGGGGGAGAAACATCAATTTTGATAACTTGTTCTATTCATCTATGTATCTTTTCAGAGACACATTTTACTCTGAAATTAATACCAGAGGCTGAGGTTGTGGTTGTATACTTTTCTTGGGTGTGTGTATCACCTGCTGTTGTCAGTGTTAAGAAATCATGTGAAATATCTTAATTTGTATAAACTTGGTCACAAATTAGCTGAAAAATCTAATGAGAAACATTTTAAAGGCTGGTGGAAGGTATTGTAGGACATGTAAGGCTGCTAGGTGATAAATAAGCACTTACTGGCTTGTTGCCCACACCTGCTTTATATTCACTTCAAAGAAGAACATTTTCATTAAAAACAAAGCAGTTAAAATGTCAAGGTGCCCATTCTCTTTCTTCAGAATCTCCTTTTTTACATTACAAAATAAGTGGGTTTGAGTGAAGCATAAACTGCAGCTAAATAAAGGCTTTTTCTTGGCATTCCTTGGAGAAATCAAATCCAAGACCAGTGGTGAAAGGTGATTGTACTATATGCACTACCCAGACTATTTCTTCTAATTATCAGCATGAATGTAATTACTTACAAGCATTTCAGCCTCCTATGATCATGTCCCTTAGAGCATTTCATCTTTAATGATTTTCCTTGATAGAAAGCCAGTTGGAAGTATTTGTTGCATAACATTGCTCAACCAGAAAGAAAAATGCGTACTTCTCAGGAGAAAGATCTGTATGCTTTCTTTTCAATGGCACTTTATTCTGCCAGAATTTGATTAGCAGCTATCTTGGCACAAAGCTTGCTAATGACTGAGTCAAATAGCTTATATAGATTAAACAATTTCTTGGGAAAAATACAATGTTAAATGGCATTCCTTTTCCAAGAATATTGAAATTTGGAATTGCGACCACTTAGTGAATTGTATAATCATCAAACCTCTGAGGGCAGATAACATCTCTCTGCGGAATGGATTCCTGAGAGAACTTGTAGACTCTTAGGTGAAAGAGAGTTAAGGGATGATATCCCTGGGCTAAAGGTGAGGCTAAGTGTAAATTCAGAATAGGTTTAAAATTGAAAACTAAAGGGTGTTAGGGGTCCTTGGTCGTACAAACTGTCTGTACTTGATCATTAACCTCAAGGTGGACTGTTTACATTCACCCAGTGGTGTTGCAAAAACCTTTTAAAGCAGTTCTGTAGCACTCGGGATTGCCGTGAGTGAGGATCAACTAAATAGCCATGGGTTTGATTTCAGCTCAGGTTTATTCTTTCCATGGATTTCCCCTTCTTTTCTCTAGGATTAAAAGACAAAACAAAATGAAGAACAACGCACAAGAAGACTTCATTTCTCTGACGTTATTGTATATCTTAGCTTTCTACATAACTGAATGTCTTGAGTGAGTGGTGGATCCACAGTTCACTTCACGACAGTCTGAAAGACAGAGCTTTGGAATCAGTCTGCTTTTGCACCAGGGCATTGACCTTCCAGTCTGTAAGCATCACCGGGTGACTATACCAAGTTCTTAGAGGAGCCTAACACCCGGTGAGCATTCACATATCTCAATAGCAAGTCAAGGAAAATGGGCAAGACTCGCCAGCAAGCATGAGAGAATGAGAGTTCTGTTCCTTCACAAAGATGAAGAAGCTCCATGCTCTTAGCCGGGTCTTTATACAAATTTTGTGGGTGTAATCATGGGTGTGGTCATGGGTTTTCGACAGTTAATGTTGGATATTGACAAGTTTCAGTCCTTCTTGTTCTCCACCTTGTTTACATCTTTGCTCTCGAAGGTCATTTTGCTTCTCCATTGTTACTCTATTTTGTATGCTTTGTTCCTATTCATTTCTTGATTCCTGGCATTAGTATCGGGAATCACATTTTACTTTTACACATAACTTTTAACCAATTTTATAGCACACATAGAAACACAGCAAGACTATTGGGGCATATTCCAAGTAATATAAAAAATGTAAGCAAACATTCTAAGGTTTTCAAAAAAAACCCCATCTTTTTCAATTCAAAGAGAATTCATATGTTTTATAATTTCCTTTACAAGTTATTCTTCTGTCAAATATTCTACAAAATAATTGTCCAATGGTATGCTGATTGTGCAAATCAACATCATGTATTTAAGAAATGTAAAATTTTATTTGTTCTTCATCTCATCATGTAGATGTTTCTTTTATACAATTGTGCTATTATGCAATAAAACCAAAGCATTCAATTGGGATTTTGCTAGCCTTGTTTGCTTGTCAAACCATGTGACTTCAGACAATAACTAAGATATGGTAGGCAAAAGGTGTAAATTAATATCAGAAGGGAAAAATGACAAATGTTGTCACTTATAATAATGCTTATAATGTGTTGTAACTGGATGCATCATTCAAAGGCCACATTATGGTTTGTTTTATTTACATGATTATAGTATGCTATTGTCCACAGTTTAATCTTTGGATTTTTAAAAGGGAACCCTTCAGTTGATTGTATCATCATTGGTGGACCAAAACTCATGACCCAGGTGTCTAATGATAACGAGATGTGTGTACCTGGGAGGTTTTTAGTTGCAAAGGTTACCATTAGCATGGTATGTGTATTTACTCTTGTACAAGTGCAGTACTCTTGATATAGTCCTATATAGTCTATTTGTAATGTTTCATTAAATAACCTGGTTTTCTGAATATTTCCTATATTCTTATGTTTTAAAATTTGTGGTTTTTAATTTATTTTTTTAATCATTTTATTGGGGACTCATACATTGTTTTTCACAATATATAAATAAGCATACTAGTCAAGCACCCTCACATGTCCACTTCTATTATTGTTCTCCAATTGTCCACCTTTTCCCTTAAACCCCTAGTATCGGCTTTTTCATTCCTTCCCCTCTTCCCCTGGTCTCTCCTCCCCACCAACCCTCAATACTTTATACATTGTTATTGTTCTGTCATATCGTACACTGCCCGACCTCTCCCCCAACCCACTCCTTTGATGCCCATCCTTCAAATAGGAGCTTGTGTATATATCCTTGCTGTTGGTTCCGTCTCTCTACCCCCCCTTTTCTCCACCGTTCCAGTATCTCCAATTTAACCATTGGCCTGAAGGGGCCCATCCATCCTGGTTTCCCCATATCTCAAACTCTCCTCTATGCTAGTGTGACTCCTCCAGTCCATCTGAATTTGCAAGGTAGAGTTGGGACCATGATGTTTGGGGAGTAAAATTTGTGGTTTTATGGAACATAGTTCACAACTGGAAATTGCCTGTCTCACCTGGTGCCAGGTGACCTTTATATTTCATTATGTTTCATTTGTTGCATTCAATATGTGTTGTGTGTGTTCTATATGTCCTGGGTTGGTGCGAAAGGTGTTTATCTCACCCTTGTGTTTGGATCAGGTGTTGTTACTATTCTCTCCTCCTTCATTGGTCACATCATGATGGCATGGTTCTCTTTTAATGAGTGTGGACTTTTGGTCATTTGAGTATTTGTATATCTTTCCTCTAGTAGTTACACTTTCTTGGGCTGCCTTATCTGCCAATCAGTGTAGGGAGCCTCTTGTATATTTAGCTTTCGATGTGCCCATATGTTGGTAATATAAATCTTAATTGATTCTAGATGCTTTTGCTAAATATTCTCATGCTTACCAAGACCACACATCTGTGCCATTTATTCTATAATCATTGATTATCCTTTTCCCAGACCATAAAGCTATGCCATTTACCATAGCCCATGAGTTTTTCATTTCAGGGAAGATTCCATAGCCAGTCATATTAGTTCAGCATACTATGGTGATTAAGACTTATCAGTCTCTTATCAGAGTTAAGATGGTCAGGGCTTGAACTGCCAACACTTTTCCTTGAGTGCTACCTTTGGAAGAGATCACAAGCCTATCAGTGAACCAACAATTTGGTAGATCAGAGGCAAAGCATGAACCCCATTGGTTTGGGGGCTCTAATCTGATCTCCACCAATTATTTGATTAAAGGACAAGGAACCCCTTTGTTGGCAACCTGTCATTGCTTTATGTACCACCTTCATGCACCTTGTTTTAGGTCCAGTTTACCCCTTTCTGTTAGTCCAGGCTTAGACTAGACAGGTGCAGCAATGGCACATTTGATCTCGCAATTATTGATGATCTAATATGTTGGAGGTTTGTGAACAGTGTCCACAGCATCTGGTCAGGAAATATATATTTAGTCATAGAATATGGGAATCTTGGGTATAAAATCCACAAGACCCAAAGAAGGTTTTTTTTGATGTCTTGGCATATAGTGCCCAACAACCATAATTATCATGGACCACTATAGCTTATCTAAATGTATCATCAGGCTTTGATATAAACAATGTATGATAGTCTTATGTATATTGTCTAATGAATATGAGTGCGTTTTCCTGTATTTCCCCCCATTTGAAATCTTGAGATTTTCTGGTGGCTTCATTTAATGGATTCAGCAACCATTGTGAGAATGGAATTATGTACCTTCCAAAATCCAAAAATGCCTTTAAACCTTTGTGCCTCCTCTTTGGATTTCAGAATTGACATCATGTCAATTTTATTCAGAATTGTTTTAGGAATTTGTTGACTGACCTGCCAAGTTCCATATGATGCCTACAAATTTTACTGATGTAATGGCATGTGTAATCTTCTCCTTGTTAATAGTCCACCCCTTGGTTTCTAGATATTTTATGAGATGTTTAAAGTCCTTATCCAATGCTTCTTTTTTGGTTGTGATAATAATATGTCATCTATATAATGAAAAGCTTAGCTTTGTTAGGTAATGGTGATATTTGGGCTGCTTGTATGTGCAATTACCAGACTATTACAATATCCTTGTGGTATTCTCAAACATTTATATTGGGTGTTGTGCCATGTAAAGGAGGTATATCCTTGAGATTCCTCATCTATTGGTATTGTAAAAAAAAATCTGCCATGTCAATGGTGGAGAAATACTTATCCCCTCTAGTTGAGATTAAATTTATAATTTCATTGGCATCTGTTGAGTTGCTAATGATCTTTGGTGAACTTTCCTTTAATTGTCTGAAGTCTGTTGTGAGTTGGGACCACCCATTGGGTTTCAACACAGACTATATGGGTGAGTTGTATGAAAAGGTCATATGCTTCTAATTATTCCTTGTTTTCCAATTCTAATATTTTTTCTCTGATTTCTTTGTGCCCTCCTTTTAGCGTTCTTGTTGGACCAAAAGTTGTTAAATGGTTTTGGTAAATTAATTGGGATTTGTACTGATGCTAAGTTGGTTATATATTGTTTCATCCTTTTGGTAGGTAATATTTGTGTCCACAACTTGTGCATTAAGTCCATCCCTATAACATCAGGTAGGTTTGGACTAGGAGCCACTTCAATTTTTATTGTTGAATTAAAACATAGGCTATTAAGTGAAATCTCATATACTGTTTGCTGTGAGTCATTTACTCCTCTGATGGAAAAATGTGGGGGTGTTCAGATATCACTTTGAATTCACATTATTTGTGAATCAGTATCTACTAAAAAGACATCTGTCTGTGTGATTGTGGAGGTATCTATTATCTATGTTATTAATACATGTCGTCTATTGCCACTTGGTTTATGTTTAAGCTTAATCAGCAGTATTTCCATTGTGTCTGTATTGGTCTCTGTTGTGGCCTCCAGGTTTGGGGCCTGGCCAGGGTTTCAAATCTGTGAATAGTTTTCTGTATTTGTTCCCTGATTTCTTGTATACTCCAGTTCTGATTGCCTTTGATAGTCATTTTTTTTTGGTTCTGGAAACCATTGCCCGTGATGATGTTCTAGGTTGAAATGGCTTATTTGGGATCCAGGGTGTCCTTATGTATATTAAAAAAATTATATGTGTGGGAGCCGAACATTCTTTAAAAATCAAGTCCCAGGGACTCACCTCAGTATGTCATCAGGAAGGGCATCTTGGGTTGCACTAGCCCTAAGTCCTTATGGAGCTGCATTACTTTGTACATTTCTGCAATTGTTTGGCAACACTGGTTGGTGGAGGCATAGAGCATTCTGCCATTATTGAGAGCTCTTAAGAAAAATTCTATTTTGATGCCTACATCAGTGCTGACTCCAGTGGGAATTTTGTATAAATCCCCATGAAGCTACTTCAAATTGTCTGTATATTTGGAAACATCTGTAAATGGTTCTACTGTTATCCTGGTTGTCTTATCCAAGTCCACAAGCTAGTGACCAATATGCTGTTCTCTTTACATAATAATCTTACAGTATTGTGTGCCCCTGGATTTTCTATAATTGATACTCTATCATTTCTTTTGCAGAAAAATTAATGTATTGACTCCTTTATTCTATATTTTCCACTAGCAATCTACCTATGCTAAATTACTTTGTCCTAGTTCTTGTCTAAGGTTAATAAATTCTTGTCTAACAAATTCTGACATTTCTGTATTTATTTAGTCTCTAGGCAGAAATGTTGATTTTAACTTTTTTTTAAAACCATATCTGGGCAGGCTTTGGCTTTTTCTTTGTCTTCTTTAAATGGGTTATTGTCTCTCGATCATAAGTTTGTAACTTTCCCATCACATATCGTGTTAAAGTCTTTCCTTTCATTCTATCACTATCCGGTTGGTAGCATGATTGTAGCAACAATGAAGGGACTCCCATACGACTTGCTCTTTCTGATATTGGGTTCAAATTTCTACTCAGGTCCATTTCTACCACCACTGGTCTATATTGTTCTGTCTTCTGTCTTTCTAATAGTGTCATTGTTGCAAACCAATGGCCATTGGCTGGTATGTCATAATCTTTCTCTTTCTTGAATATTCTCTTTCCTCCCAGCTAATTTTCTCACTATCTTGAGTATAAATAACCACCAAACTGTAGTTTAGCTATATAACCCTATGTCTATATATGTCCTGGTTTTAATTTGGAGAGATTGTAAGCACAAAATTTAATTTTCCTTTCAATTCTATCTATGATTTCTTCCTGTATACCCATAGAACAAATAAGAGGGCTACTGATTGGTGGAATCCCAGGTTATGAAAGCAAAACTAGTCTGTTGTCTTGTGGAGTTGGTTAACAACCATCTACGTACATGAGGTATAGAGTCCCCAGAGAAATAGTACTTGAGAAAGGTGCTGTGATACTGTCTTCCATTTGAGTCTGAAATGCTGCACTAGGTTCTCTTGTCCTGTTCTCCGCTTGATAACCGCCCTGCTGTGGATACTCGTCTACTGACTAGGTCAATCTCACCCTGTGACACTTTTAAAGACAGAGCTTAGGAATCAGTCAGCTTATGAACCAGGTGCTTTCAGTCTCTGAGCATCGCTTGGTGAATAAGGCCAGGTTCTTTTATGAGCATCACATACTGTAAGCTGATAGTTCCTTAACCACTTTATTCCAGTGGGCATTGACAGATAACAATAGCAAGTTAAGGAAAATGGGCAATTCTTGCTTTCTGCATCTTTGCCAAAAATCTATTGTCTGTAAACAGATGTTTTTATTTATGGATTTTCTGTCCTGACCCATTGGTTCATGAGTCATCTATCATTATACAGTACCATACTTTTTCACAACTGTAGTTGTAAAATAGATTTTGAGGTCAGGTTGAGCAAGAGCACCTACTGTGTATACTCAAGTAGAAGCCGACCCAAATATAAGCCAAGGCACCTAATTTTACCACAAAAACTGGGAAAACTTATTGACTCGAGTATAAGCCTAGGGCGGGAAATGCAGCAACCAATGGTAAATTTCAAAATAAAAAGATACCAGCAAACCTACATTGAGGCAATAGTAGGTTAAATGTTTTTGAATATTATTTCAAAGAAAAACAGTATACTAGCTCTGTGAGTGGAAAGAAGGTCAACAAAAACAGGATGGTATCAATCATAACTTTAAAAGTAATACAACCTTAGTTCAATTATCAACCACACTAAACCACAAGAGTTACAATTCTTCAAAACTGGATTCCTCCTCCTTATCTGTATGTCCAAATGGAGCTTCAGCTTGAGCTGGTGTGAGGCTATCAGCATAGACATCGTCATCATCCCTGAGTTCTCAGGCATCACATGATTGACAGGCTAGACTACATCTCTACACTTATTTATCAAGCGGACACACAATTGTGTCACTACCACCATCTGCAAATAGCCAAGGGTACCCTCTTTATCCAGTTGCACTCCCTTGATTGCTCGCCATTGCCATATGGTCCTGGTTAGGACTTCCAGAATAATGTTGAATAGAAGTAGTCATGAGGGACATCCTTGGC
>PVJH01001450.1:0-152939 GCA_004026705.1 Nesogale talazaci
AAGAAGGCAAGGAAATGCGTAAAGGGAGACATTGGACAGTGTAAGATATGACAAAATAGTAATCATTTATAAATTATCAAAGTTTTGTGAGGGTGGGGGCAGCAGAAAGGGAGAGGAAAAATGAGCTGATACCAAAGCAAATGTTTTGAGAAGAATGAAGGCAACATATGTGCCAATGTGTTTGGTATACAATGTATATATGTATGGGTTTTGTAATAGTTGTATGAGCCCCCAATAAAATGATTAAAAAAGAAAGAAAGAAAGAAAATGGTTGAAGAATCTTGTACATCACATGAAAGGTTAGCAAGATCTTACTACAAAGTCAACTGAAGTCCCAGTTATACTCTGTCCCAAGTTCCTCCTACACATTTCTGTGTGAACTTTAAAGTTTATTTTAATGGAAAATATCTGGATCAGGGAGAAACAGATTTTGAGGAAAATGATCAAGTTCTATTTCACTTGAAATTAGAAATGTTGCTGCTTGTCCTCCCTCACCCCCCTCTCAGTAGACCAGAGTTGAAACTAAAGAAGGTTAAACTATCTTTCCCTAAATAAATTATCTCAAGGTTAAAATATCATGTTCTCCTAAATAAATTATCTGAAAGCATGAATAAAATTTATGCACAGTTCAGTGTATAACCCACGGAGAAAAGAAGCTATAAAAATATTTTATGGGTTTTAAACTTAGGATAATTAAACTCTAAATGGAAAAGTTTAAATATTTCACTGTGTGTTCTGAGAAGAAACTAGAAGTAGATTGCACATAATAACCCATAGAGGTCAGTATAAACTTAGAATTGGAAGAGACCATTTTCTAATTTTTCTATTCAGACATGCTTTCTTTCTCAATGAAGAGTTTGATATTTTAAAATATATATAGAAATAAGATAGATATGTGAGTGGAAAAAAGGTAAAGGCATACCCATTGAATGAGTAAAAAATTTCCTAAATTATTGCCTTAATGTTAAACATAAAGTAAACAATTTTGTTTCCACGCAGATTTTTTTAAACCAGTAATTTCCAAGACAACCAGATATGTTTATACCATTGAAATGGATGGCTAAAAAAATTATTCCAGAACATATGTAAATTTATAAAAATATAGTCCTCATGATAAATAAGTGGGACATTTACATCTATCTTTACAATTTATAGTAGTTGATAACAATTGATAAAAGAATAAGCACTTGGAAAAATGTTTATGATCTTTCAAAAACATTTCATACTTCAGGGCTAATTGGTTAAATTATGATTAAGATTTCTTGACCTCACACAGGAGTTGATAAAATGTAAAGAAATATACATATATAATTAGAGAAATATGTCATAGTTTTCTATTAAAATAAAACATTTTTGCACCAAAAATAGGAAGGAATCAATTACTTTTATTTTGGTTCCTATTATACTTTTGTACTCTTAGTAAATGGGTAAATAAGGAAATATCTACATCTGTGCTTTTCAGTAGAAATAAAAATATTAGCCTGATATTTAATTTAACATTTTCTAGTAACTACATTAAAAAGAAATTGGCAAAATTAATTTAATATTATACTTAATTTAATTGAATACATAAAAATATTACCACAAGAAAATATTGTTAATAAAATGCTTTACATTGTTTGTCACTAAGTGTTGGAATCTGACTTAAATGCTACACTAAGAATACATTTCAATTCAGGTCAGCCATTTTGCTGCCCTTGTGTGTCTCATTGCTATTGAATTGACACCAACTCCTAGCCAACAGAATAAAGCCCTGCCTGGACCTATACTAACCTCACAATTGCTGTGATGCCTGAGACCATTGTTGAAGTCACTGTGTCAATCCACTGATCAAGGGTCTTTTATGCTTTCTTACTTGCCAACTAAGCATGAAGTCCTCCAGGGACTGTTCTGTCCTGATAGGGTCCACAGAGATGAAGTCCTGCCATGCTCAAGTTTAAAGAGCCTTTTGACTGTACTTTTTTATCAAGGCGGATTTGGTTTTGTTTTTTCTTTTGCCTTCTTGGACAGCATCAAAATTCAAATGTAGTAGTGACCTTCCTCTCTTCTTTATTCATTTGACAGCTTTTATTTGTTTGCTTGTTTTGGTTTTGGGAGGGCATCACTGGCCTCTGGTGCGAGTGGGAGGCCCAGCCTTGCTCCTGGAGAGCTGCTGCTGAATTTGAACTGCCAAGCTAGTGGGCCGCAGTCCCGCACTCAACCACTACGCTTTTATAAGGACATAAGGCAATTGAAAAATGCCATGGCTTGAGAAAGATATACTTTAGTCCCCAAACTACAGCTTTGCTCTTTCAAAATTTAAGAGGTTTGGGGCAGCAGAACTGCTGCTTCTATGAGTGTTAATTGAAGATCCAAGTAAAATGAAGTCCTTGACAAAATCCATTTTTTTCCTGTTTATCATGATGTCTTTTGGTCTAGTTGTGAGAAATTTTATTTTTCTTTGCATTGAATTGCAATCCATCGTCATTGGTAAATACTTCCAGTCCTTGTGGCCTTCTACAAGCAAAGTGTTATCAACTGCATATTTTAAGTCCTTTTTAAAATAAAATTATCCTCATTTTATTTTATTTATTTATTACTAAAAATCATTTTATTACAGGCATGTACATCATTTTTCACAATACATAAATAAATATACTGTGCCAAGCACCTTCGCACATCTGCTGCTGTTATCATTCTCCAAATATCTGCTTTTCCACTTGAGCCCCTGATATCAGCTTCCCTCTGTTTCCCTGCTCTGCCTTCCCCACCAACCCTCAATGCTTTATAAATTATTATTGTTCTATCATATCTTACACCGCCAGACTTCTTTCCCAGCCCACTCCTTTGGTGTCTGTCCTCCAGATAGGAGGTTATGTGTATATCCTTGCAGTTGGTTCCGTCTTTCTACCCCACCTTCTCTCCACCCATCCAGCAGTTCCAATCTCACCACTGGCCCCAAGGGGCTCATCTGTCCTGGGTTCCACATATCTCCAACCCCCCTCTCTACTAGTGTGCCTTCTCCCTTCCAGCTGGTTTTGTAAGGTGGAGTTGGGCCCATGATATTTGGGGGGAGGAAACCTTCAGAAACTAGAAGAAAGTTGTATGCATCATCACTGCCTCGCTGTACCTTGACTAGTGTGTCTCCTCCTCGTGACTCCCCTGTAAGGGGGTGACCAATTACCCACCAGTGGGCCTTAGGTTCCCACCCAGCTCTCCCCCTCTTTTGTAATGATGTGATTCTTGTTCTTTGATGCTCAAGACCTGCTCCCTTTGGCCCCTCTTGTTCAAACAGGTTGGTATGCTTCTTCTATGTGGGCTTGCTGCTTCTGTGCTGAACAGTGGCTCATTTATCTTCAACTCTTTTAGACTCCAGATATTTAATAATTCAGTATCTGGGCACCAACCATTTCTTCCATCCTATTTGCCTCTGTATCCATTTGTCTTCAGCAGAGTCCATTGATCCATTCATTTTGATTTTTCTTCTTTGCTGCCTGATACCTGGTTGTTTCAGCACCTCATTATCACCCAGGCAAGTGAGCTCTTTTATGGTGGACTTTGTTGTTCCTGAGCTAGATGGCTATTTGTTTATGCTCAAGCCTTTAAGACCCCAGACACTGTATCTTTTGATATCTGGGCACCATATCTTCACCACTCTTGCTCATGCTCTCACATGTCCTCAGTAGGCACCTTGGGGATGTGTTCACACAGTGATATGTGTTCCCCCCACCCCCCACCCCCGTTTGATGCCTGCTGCTGTGTCCTTTCCAAACCTTGTGGCCACACTGGCTGTTGTGCTTCTTCTGTGTGGGTGTGGCCTCTTCTCAGGTAAATGGTCTATTGTTTATCTTCAGATTTTAAGACCCCAGATGATAAATCCTTTGATAGGTGGGCATCATCAGCTTTCTTCAACACATTTGCTTGTGCACCCATTTTACTTCAGTGATGGTGTTGGGCCAGTGAGCCTTGTGGAATACCAGCTTCATAGAACAAAATGTTCTTGCATTGAGGGAGCACCTGTGTGAGGGTCCAAGGTCCACTTGCTACCCTAGTATTTAACCTATAAATATGTTCTTAAATTTATTCCCTCCTCATAATAATTATATTTATGTATGGACATGCCTATGTTTAGACTTCTGCCAGTGCCCTTTGCCTTCTAGCTCTTTCCTCTATTTCCTTCCATCTCCCTCCTCTCCTACCATCATGCTCCACCTTCAAATTTTAAGTCCTTAATGAGACTTCCTCCAATACTGATGTATTCTTCATAGAGTCCAATTAATTGGACTACTTGCTTAGTATCCAATTGAATAAGCATGGTGAAAGGCTACAACCCTCAAGCAAACCTTTCCTTGATTGCAAGGAGTCAGAAGGAGGCAGCCTCAAGCAACCAGAAGAATATTTGTGTTTCATTGATGATTTACTGCACCCTGGTTGACTCATCCTTCCCTGTGACCCATCTGTGGGGGATTTTCCATTGTCAACCGATGAGCTTTGGGTCTCTGCTGCAAGATAGCATGTTCATGTGTGCTGATTGGTTATAGGTCCTCTGAAGCCATTTACTAGATCCTGATGACAACTCATGATCTCATAGGCTGGTATGCTTCTTCCATGCGGACTTCCTGTTTCTCTGGTAGATGGCTGCTTGTTTAAGTTCATACCTTTAAGACTCCAGACACTGTATCCTTTAATGGACGGGAACCATCCACTTTATGCACCATATTTGCGTATGCACCTATTTTGTCTTCAGTGATTGTATCAAGAGGATGAGCATCACAGAATGCCAGTTTGTTAGAATGAAGGGTTTTTGTGTTGAGGGAGGATATGAGCAGAGTCCTGAAGTCCATCTACCACCTCAGTGTATTGCCATATAAATATATATGCATAGACTATTACCTCTCTTTTAGGATTAATATATTTACATATGTACACACCTGTGCTTATACATCTATCCATAGCTTTGCTTCCTAGATCCTTCCTCTGTTCCCTTTTACCTTCCTCCTGCCACACCATCATGCTCCCCCTACTTCTTCCTTTCAGTACTTTCTCTCAGCTAGATTGCTGCTTTCTTTTTTGCAAGCAGAAATTGTTGTATGTTGGATCTCCTTTGGCTAGCTTCAGTACATTTTATCAATTTCTAGTTATTTTTCACACTTTGTTTCCATTTTATTTTGGGAGGGGCATCGCTGCCCTCTGGTGGTCATGGGAGCTACCCAGCGATGCTCTTGAGCCGCCGCTGGATTTGAATTGCCAAGTCTGCGGGCAGCAGTCCGGCACTCAACCACTTACGCCACCGGGGCCCAACCCTCCATCTTATTTTACTAATTATTCTTCCACATCGTTTCTGATCTTCGCTCATTCACATGATTTTCTCATCTTTTCACTATTATCCCATCTATCTTTGCTTTGATATTGCTTCATAGAACTGAATTGGTGTGTTTAAGGTCATCATTATCTATCTTTATCTGCTTCGTGGCATTATTTTATGATCTATTAACATCATTTTTACTTGCTGTGCCCCCCCCCCCCATGTACTCTTTGTAATTTCTTTACATACAAAGATTGCTGGTAACATAGTGGGTTGTCAGTTGGATCACTAACTACAAGTTGGCAGTTCAAAACCACCAGCTGCTCATTTAAAGAGAGATGAGGCTTTCTCTTTCTGTCGAGGTACAGTCTCAGAAGCTCAAGGGTGAGCTTCTACTCGGCCCTGTGTGTGGCTTTGAGTTATCCTTGACTCAGTCATGGTCAGCTTTATCTGTACTGTTTTCATATTGCTCCTGTGATCATGCTTTTTCATTTCTCTTATCTACAGTGATGAATTTTTCTGCAATTGGTAACTAACAATAATTTATACTGAGAAATGGCCACACCAATGTTTCATGCTATCTAAAAACTTTTCTTTGATCTATGTTTTTTGAGGGGATGGCCGCCATTTATATTTCATTTCTCCTTAGTCAGTGGAGAACCCTCTCATTTCTAGCCCCTATTTCCTCTCAAGGTTTCTATTTTGCTACCCCAAAGACAGATAGTTTTCTTCCTTTATATGTAACTTGTTTGAATAACCATATCTTTCTCTTTTCATACCCAAGTCAGGCGCAGAGACACTGATTTTATAGTTAGTTCCTACTCTTGTTGTCTATCATTGCACATCAGAAACTTAGTTCATCACCTTCAGATATGCTCTCTCCCAGAGAATGGAATTTTGCTGCTTTTTTTTGAGATATTAGTCAAGGCATCTTTTTTTTTTTTCAATCATTTTATTAGGGGCTCATACATCGTTTTTCACAATATATAAATAAGCATACTCGTCAAGCACCCTCACATGTCCACTTCTATTATTGTTCTCCAATCGTCCACCTTTTCCCCTTTAGCCCCTAGTATCGGCTTATCCATTCCTTCCCCTCTTCCCCTCGTCTCTCCTCCCCTCCAACCCTCAATACTTTATACATTGTTATTGTTTTGTCATATCAAGGCATCTTTCTTGTTGCGTTTCTTCTTTTACTTCTGAATGTAACATCGCTCCTACTTCAATAATGCTTGGTATACTTTTGGCCAATATCAACTAAGATTTTTGTGGCTTTTAATTTTGCTGAAAATAAGATAAGCTTCTTTCTTTTTATTTTATGTGCTGGTCCGGGTAGACTAGAGAAACAAATTCATGGACACACAAATAGATATAAGGAAAAACTTTATATACAAGAGGAATGGGACATTGAGAAAGCATCCCAGCCCAGTCTGGTTCAAAGTCATAAGTCTGATATTAGCCCATATGCCCAATATCAGTCTATAAAGTCTCCTTCTGACTCACAAAGTCAAAGGCCAGTGGGTGCAGAGTCCTGGCGCTGACAGGGGTCTCCCCAGGGCTCCTCACTTTCAGGGCTCAGGGTCCATCAACAGTTTCCGCTGGTGGTAGAAAACAACTCAGCCCTGGCAGGGCTCTCCATGCAGTTTCTCCAGCTTCAGAGATCTGGTTCCATCAGGGTAAGGCCATGTGGCTTCTCCTCCAGCTCCTCCAGTTCCCCGGATGATGCCATCTTATCTTGTCCGTAATTCATCATCTCTCAGACTAACTCCCAACAACTGGGGAGACTGTTTCTCATCTCCATGAGGGAAATATTGCGAGATTTCCCAGAAGTCTCAGAAGAAAGCCATGCCCACAAGGAGGTCTCAATGGCTATCTCCAGATTAACAGGCCAGATTCCACCCCTACATTTCAATCATGAAATTAACATAAGCACATGACTGCCACATTTTACTTGGAAGATTTTCAGAAAAAGGATGGGACATGCCAGTGTCTACTTCCGTTTGTAACTGGACATGCAATATAGTGACTTGCCTTTCATATAATGCTTAATTGACTTCATACTGTTTGGACTTTAAGCGACATGCCAGGAACTTTCTTTTCTTCCCCTTTGCTTCATATTTCTACCTCACATATGCCTGTCACCACAGTCCACAAATCTTCTATCAAATTCACTCCAATTCAGCTACTAACATTCAGCTAAGTATATCTCCTTGAGAAATTTTCTGAAGAACTGCCCACTGAACCCTAGAGATTGAGAGTCATCATCTCTTCTCTTTCTTTATATCCTGTACAGTTCTACATCACTTACTTCATTGTTTCTTACTTTGTTGTATTTTTGCAGACAGTGTCCCTGAATAGTCCTATGCTTTTTTGTATTTTTATGCTAGAAAAATGCTAAGCCTATTGACAGATGTTCAGTAAAGCTAGTTGAATACATGATAAATGCATGACTCAGAACACTCAAAGTATGGGTGCACTGATCATAAAACAGTAACTTCACAATACTCTACATAAGATAATATATTATTATAATTCAAAATTTTAAGAAAATTGAATGAACAATAATTTGTAAATAACTATAAAATTATAGATTCTGGGCAGAAAGAATAGACTTATATGACTACAATTACAGCAAGTAGATAGATGTATTTTTCAGAAATTTCCACAGCAAGTTTGTTGTTCAAATTGAAGTGTGATTTTTGTAGTTACCAGTAACCCACGCTACACCTGCCAGCAAGTAGTGCTATTTCGGTTGTTTTTTGTTTTCATCCTACCGGTATGATTATTACAATAGGTCTTAGCTCACAATTTTTATCCTGCAGTGTAAAAGAAACATTTTATTATTCTTTCTGCAATAAACAACTTAAATACATAGCTTTTAGCAGTTAAAAACCCCCACAAATATTATAGCCTATTTATTTTGACATCAAGTTTAAGGGTATGAGGTTTCACTGTTAACATCTTTTGAAAATATATTCCTGACCTATAAAATATATAATGGAGCTCCAAAAGATTTATGGAAAAGTTCCATTATCTTTTATTTTGTTTGATGGACATTTAAAATGTTTATTTTTTGTTTTATACATAAGAATATTTGTGCTTTATCATGATCGTCAAGCTGGCAGCTTTTTTCATTTTCATTAACAAAACACGTGTTTTTGAACAAACAAAAAGACATGGAGAATAAAGGAGATAACCTTGCCCACAACACTAATATCTATATATTAAAAGGTGGCTGCCTCTGTGGATGGCCTATGCTAGTAACTTAAAAAAGCTATTTTAATGGGAAAAATCCACATATACCATTCAGTAATTTAACTATATTAAAAGAATCGAAAAAATCATGATCACAATTTTAGAATATCTCTTTTTTTCTTGTACTCCTTGATACTAGTTCCCCATTTCCCCCAACCTCCTGAGCACATTCCCAAGAAACCATGAATCAAGTTACTGTCTCTATGGATTCACCCATTCTGGATTTCAAATACCCCCACCCCACCCCACCCCCGCCGCCGCCAAAAAGAAACAAACAAAAAACACTAACAGACAAAAATAACTACCAACAATAAAAGAAATAGATACTTTAATCGAAAAGAAAGCAAAAAAATATTAAAAACTAGGACAAAATAGGTCCAAAGGTAGTGCAAATGATAAGGTTTTAATTTTAACCTAGCTTCATATGCTAAACTGGGTTGAAATAGAAAAGCAAATCTGGTAACACTCCTATGTATAAGAGTGAGCTTTAGGTCAAGAAGTAAATAGATATCAAGAAACATCCAAGTTCCAGTCCAACTCAAGTCTGAAAGTCTACTAGTCCTTAAGTCCCTCTTCAGCCCCACCCAGCTCCATGCAGAATGTAGGAAGATCACCGGCCAATGGGAGCAAAGTCTACTGGTACCAAGGTCATTGAAAATATGGCAGGGCTCCACCAACTCTCAGGATGGCGTGCCAGCAGGAGGGTGAAGACAGGGAGAGAGGGAGGTTCTCTGGGCCCTCTCTATGAGAAGGCCACATCCATAAAGAGGCATCATCAGGCTGGGGCTTGAGTGATGCCATCTCTAAACTTTTATACCACCCTAAAACTTTTACGTATCTTCAAGGCTACATAAATCATGTAACTACCACACTAAGTCTGTCATAATTACATTGCACTTTACATGATAGCAAGGCTAGTCACATCCCTCGACTATGGTCAGAGAGAATTCACCAGAGGTTTAATCTACGTGTGGACTTCCCTATGGATTTTGGGCTTCCACTACTGTCATCCATTGAATCCTGCAAACCAAGTGTTTACAGTTTAAGCTCTGATATCATTCCTTCCTTCAAGTGTGGATATTATTTATAATTCTTGGATCACGCAGACCGGTGTGCTTCTTCCTTGTGGGCTTAGTTGGCACCTCACTTAGATGGCTGCTTGTTTGACGACAAGCCTTTAAGACCCCGTATGCTATTCTTTTTAATAACTGCATGCTGGGTTTTTTTCTCACCACATTTTACAATAGTATCCATATCTTCAGTGATCTATTCATGAGGGTGAGTATCAAGCTGGGCCATGTCATAAGAACTGATTGTTCTTATATTGAAGCTAGAATTAAATGTAAGCCTCAGATAGTTAAGGTTTATTGTGCCAACATGGCCGATGAACACACGTGGGATTAATAGAAGGGCGCAGAGATAAATGGCTCAGTGAGTCTCGCCTTTCTAGTTCTTGGGTCTTGTGCTCACTGATGGTTGCATCAGGATGCAGCTGCCTTAGCCAGTTTCCTGCTTCACCTGGCAAGGTTCACTTTCTGCAAGACATCCCTGAAGAGAAGCCACATGGACCTACTCTGATGCAGCCCCTGGAGCAGTCATGTGGAGACCCCTCCCTGTGCTGAGATGCTTCCATGCTCACTGACTCAGCTTTCCTCCTGCAGATAGCATCACTGCATGTGTTTTGGGAGATTGAGGAGGACTTTGTGATGGATGTCGGACATATTAACTAATGTTAAATGTATGGATATGGATAGCAACTGGGCTGGAATGCTTTCTTAATGTACACTTCACCTTCATATAAAATGCTCTTTTAAACATATGAGTTTGTATCGATTTGTTTCCCTAGTTTACCTATATTAACAGAGAGCCCAAGATCAAGTTGTATACCTATGTTTTAGACTTATCTCTTATTCACCTTGGCGACATCATTGTCATTTTTTTACCCTGAGGCATAAGGTATTTCCATTAATAGTGTTATTAATTTAGTCAATGATATAGAATTTGAAGAATGGTTGGGAAAAGGAGATTATACAAGTATAAAGTGGTTATGAGCTACAACACAAAATTAATTGAGCAAATTAAACTTTTAAGTGACTGAACTCAAACAATGGGTGTTGGCTATAAGGTTCCATTGTCCTTTAAATACTTTTTTTCTACAGTCTTTTGCAGTTTCTGCATTGATTCCTGACATATACAGTCTTCAGTTTACATGAGAAAAAATGAACTAAGCTTAGTTATTTATTAGCCTATAAATCTTTTGGAAAGAAAGATAAAAGTATGAAAAAGAACCTTAAATTTCAAATTTGTCTTTGTGTTGAGTTGAAGACAATACTATCTAGACTATTTTCAATAAATATTAAGTATAAAATAATATACTTTTTTGTTTAACCAAGTGAGACAAATAGAATAAATCAAATACAGTGAAACCTGTGTAAGACAGAATAAACTTGTCAAAGAAGGAAAATTCTAATATTTTCCTACTAATAAAGAGCAGAGGAAAAGGGTAAAGAGGGCTGAGCCCCGGTGGAGTAAGTGATTGAGTGCAGGACTGCAGCCCACGGGACTTGGTGGTTCAAATCCAGTGGCGGCTCTCAGGAGTGGCACTGGGTAGCACCCATGACCACCAGAGACCCCCCCCCCCCAAAAAAAAGAAAAGGGTAAAGATTTCACTCCATTAAAGCAGAAACCTTGTGAGACCCAAAAACCAAAGCAGACCTTGCCAAGTTTTAGTTCTCACAGGTTTTATTGCATCTACTTTTAAGTTGGAATAATGAATATACTTTTGCATGACAATGAGTTACAAATGATAAAACTTCTAATGTACTTATAGGTGCTTTCTTTATAGTCATTTACAATATGTAAGTATTTCCCCTTCAGCCTTGGAAAGAATAATAAGATAAGTATGGTTGTTTTTGTAGTTGCATTATGTTACAGGTATCTCAAGAAAGCTTCAGTTGGCTAATGAATGGGATCAGAAAACATATGCTCTCTTTTCCTGGAATCATGACATGGATTTGTGCTTTCCCTTAGAATTTTTTTTTGAGGGGGGGCATCACTGCTCTCCAGTGGTGGGAGTAGGGGGCCCAGCCCCACTGCTGGAATTGAACCTCGGTCTCAGTGGGCCGCAGTCCCGCACACAACCACTACGCCACCAGGGCTCAGCCCTCCCTTAGAATTTTTTTAAAAAATTATTTCTTAGTATTTTTTTTGGTGAGACTTCATTATTTCTTGTAATTAATAAACAATATATTTGATAAATGTTTACTTGCATTTTCTTAGCAGGTTCCAACAATACTTATGTATAAAATTCATTATCGGGCTGAGCCCTGGTGACATAGTGGTTGTGCACAGGACTGCGGCCCACTGGGACAGACGTTCAATTCCAGCAGTGGGTCTGGGCCCCCTACTCCCACCACCAGAGAGCAGGGATGCACCCCTCAAAAAAAAATTCCTTATTCAATACTGATGAATGGTCAAGTGTAACTACTTAGATAAATGACTATAATTTTGAATTAGAATAAATCTATCTTTTTAAAAAAACACATTGGTTAATAACCCATTAACTGGTTACACATTACCACAGTTCAACTAATGAGTAAACATAACCATCATTCAATCTTATAATGCAAAATACAAATTATCATCCTTATTCCTCCAGTTTCATATGCTTACCTATGCTTAGGCTAAATTTTTTACTTTTATTCCTGACAAGACCAGCAGGGAGGGGGTGGACTAAAGGTGAAGTGAATGAATCAGATGGGAAAGAACCTATATCTCCAGGGTAGCAGATATTGTCTATCAGCATCTTCCAAGGAAAATAAACCGCATATTCCAAGGAAGAGGATCAAGTTCTCCCAAGGAAGATCTGAGCAGGGCTTCTATTATCATCTCGCAAGGCAGATTAGAGCAGACCTTCCATCAGCCCCAATGGAAAGCAGGTTGCTATAGTTCTCCAACATGACATCCTGATAGAGGATCTTCTGAGCAGGGTTCAGGAGCTGCCATTCCGCCAAGGCGAACGTTACTGCCACATCACTGAATGTCAGTGATTTCTAAAGAAGTGATCACATTTTTCTCCTTAAAAATTAAGCATACTGCTAAATTGAATGATTCTCATGGGTTGGCCAGAGAATAATGAATTATCAGTTGAAAGCTAGTAGCATCCAAAGAATCCTTAGTGACATATTATATTCAAAGTCATTAGTTTAATGTTATTCTTATGATCAATATATTCCCAATCTTCTCCATTCCAATATTGAAGTCAGGGTCAATGTTCATCTCTAACTTCTGCTATTTCAATTTGCCACTTCTCAAATTAACTGAATCAGTGTTATATGGGCTTCTACTATTCCAGTAGGAAATACAGAAAACAAACAAAAAAAAAAACCACATCAAAATCACCTGTGCATTATTCATCCTCTTTGGTCCTTACAACACTGCTGGCAACCAGGATGCTCTAGTTTGTCTTATCTGTTATCAGCTACAATGATGTCCATATAGTTCAATGTCTCATGGTGACATCCCAGAAATAATAAGACCCAATCCAGGTACTTCTTTCTCCTTCTTCTAAAGTGCTGTTACTTCAAAATTTGCATGAGACAGCTAGTAGACTGGCAGTCCCTGGAGTCTTGAGGGCCTCCGAGTAGTCCTCTGTAGAGCAATTCAGGCCATCCGGCCACAAGCAGCAAACAGCAAAGCAGGTCACCAACAGTTTGACAGATGACAGAGTTCAACAGTGCCAAGCTCAAGAGATGTATTTTCCAGGAGCTTGAAGGAACCTCAACTCACAGGTACACAGTCCACGATTAGTTGTCTCACAGATAGTGTTGCTTGGAGGTCAAGGCACATGACCATTTCTTAGTATTTTATATGTAGAATTTTGTGCTTTTGTTTTGTTTTGGCATCACTGCCCTCTGGTGGTCGTGGGACCACCCAGCGCTGTTCCTGAGAGCTGCCGCTGGATTTGAACCACCACGCCCGGGGTCAGCAGTTCCGCACTCAACCACTTACACCACCTGGGCTCAGCTCTCTTGGAATTTAATTTGAAAAATAAAGAATGTGAGTTGCCTTGAATTGCAGCTAAGTAATACCTTGTAAACCTGAAGCATTAAAACCATTTTCCCTATTTTGTGTCAGTGAAATTGTTTTTAAAAATTTTCCATTTTCATCTTCGAAAGACCCACTAGGCTTAATTTTTAATATTGCACCACACAGAAACCATTCTCCATTTCAGAACAGACTTGAAATGTAAAATTGAGGTCAAAGAGATGGAGAAAGAAGCAAGTCTTGAAGAGAGAGTGGCTGCTTCTAGCAACAAAACCCAGGAAACACCTTCAGTCACTGACGAGAGAAGAAAAAGAGATGGAACTGAAAGGGTAAAATTTGTTCCTGAATATTACATACAACACTAAATAGTAACCACACCAATTAGCACATCATTCCAGACACATTTTAGTTATCATTTTTAATCCTTAAATTTCCAGGGGATTTGTTTAACTTGGTATTTATTTATAAGCAAAAAGAAGATTTTTCTAGTATATTTTTAACCTCTTCCACAAATGTCTGCAGCTAAATGTTGGTTGCAAATTGATTGATTTTTTTTTTCTGCACTCTTCAATGCTTCTTTGATAGCATCCTTCTTTTTAGGCCCTGGTATTGGAACAATGTCACAAATTCTTTTGACTTTCACAGCTTGACCTTCCTCACACATTTAAAGCCAGAATGTAGTCTTTATAAAAGCAGGCATTACAATGTGTGAGACATTTGTTAAGCATTATTTATGCCTACCAACTCATATGGTAGCTTTTCTATAAATGAAACCAATGTTTTGTCAGGAAAAGTAGAACAGCTTACTGTATTCTAAAAATAGGTTGTTGAGTCTCTATATATATCTTTGAATTATAATTCAGTTCCAGGTAATAGTTTTTATTCTGTATAAATGTTCAAACTTTATATTCAAACTATATATCTAAATACCTGGAACTTGGGACAAAGTTCTTAAGTTTTATAAAAATATTTTTATTTCAGAACAAAAGTGTTGCCTGTCTTGGTGGAAAATCAAGTTGCTACCCTTAAGTAGTAGGGGGAAATGCAGCAAGCTTTGAAATGACAGTTTTTACAGCTCCAACACCCAGTAAGATGTTGAAAACAAAGGCTTAGTCATTTCCAGGGTCTGCGTTTGTATGTGTGATTTTCAAAACAAGTGATCTAAGCTCTGGTAATAATAATATCTATATTCCTATATTGCATTTTCAAAGCAATTAAATTTTTTTCTGGTTTATTTTATTGTTATTTTAAATCACTTTATTGTGGTTCTTACAGTTCTTAGCACATTCTGTACATTAATTATATCAAGCATATGTGTACATATGTTGCCATCATTTCCAGAACATTTTCTCCTTGAGCCCTAGGTATAAGCTCCTCTTTTTCCCCTCCCTACCCACCCTCCCACCCTTGTGAATTCTTGGTCAATTATATATTGTTGTTATTTCATATATTACACTGTCCGATGTCTCCCTTCACCCACATTTCTGTTATTCATCCCCTTTGGGGGGACCTGGGAATGGGTTCCTCTTTTCTCCCCCTCCCTGATAATCTCCCTACCCTCATGATATTGCTACTTCTTCTACTATTTCTGAGTGATCTTTCTATCCTGAACTCCATGGGTGGAGAACTTTTAACCTGTACTAGTGTGTGTTCTCCAGTCTACTCAGGTTTGTAAAGTAGAACTGGGTCATGGGAATGAGGGAAGGGAGGAAGCATTCAGGAAATAAAGGAATGACGTGTGTTTCATCTGTGCTGTACAGCACCTTGGTTGAATCATCCCTTCCTTATAACCCTTCTGTGGGGATGTCCAATTGTCTCCAGATGGGCTTTGGGTCTCCACTCCAACCCCCCTCATTCACATTGATATAGTAAATTGTTTGGATACTCAATACCCTATCCTTTGGACACCTTGTAATCACACAGACTGGTGTATTTCTTTCAGTGGACTTATTTGCTTCTCTGCTCGATGGCTGCTGTGTTACTATAAGCCTTTGGACCCCAGATAGAACCTCTTTTGTTATCTGGGCACCTTCTGCTCTCTTCACCTTCTTTGCTTATACACCCATTTTTGTCTTTGCGTTTTGTTGGGAAGGTGAATATGAAAGAGTGCCAGGTTATCAGAACATAGTGTTCTTGTGTTAACGGAGGCAAAGTCTGTCTGCTATCTTAATACTTAACATATAAATATATGTACATTGGCTTCTTTCCCTTTCATTATAAATTAATATTTTTTATGTATATACATGCCTGTAACTATACCTCTATAAGTAGTTTTTGTCTCCTATTCCTTTCACCTATCTCACTATCATGCTTACCCTCCATTTGTCTCTCAGTAATTCCTCCTGGATACAGTTCACTTGACTGACCCATACCAGGCATCATATGTCCTCCTTGCCATCAGCTTTAGATCTCTTGTCATTCCCTTATCTCTGAGTTTGTTGACTCCCTCTCCCCTTCCCCACCCCCATAAGTTTTAAAAGCACGGACTTCTTAAACTGATCATTGATTATATCTTGAGGTAAGGGAGAAACATGTGGCACATAAGTAGCCCATATTTTAAGTGACTGTATAGAGCATGTGTATTTTCTCTCTACAGCAGCAATGCTCATTCTGCCCCAAGGAAAGGTAATGGGAAACTCTAGAGTAGATGCACTTTCAAACTCTTAGAGCAGTGAGGAGAATTGGGTTTTAAATGATTACTCTATTCATCTTCTTTTTAATACTTTACATAGTTACTAAATTGATGTGCTGGAATTGTTAATTTTTTATCTGTTAGCATCTCTGATCTTTTAAATATTTGCTTTTATATATTTGTATATATAATAAAATATAGAGTTATATATTGGGTGCATATATGTATATTAAAATATGAGCTTCAGATTAAGAGAACATAGTTCTGGCTGACAGTCCACTTCAGAAACAAAACCAATAATGTTTTATAGGCTTATTTTCCAAATTATCCCCATACTCTTTAGTTCAGAGGCACAGACATTTATTATAGAATAGAGGAAGGCATCATCTAGCCCTCTACTTGACTGTCAACATAATAATAGTAATAATAAGTTTTAAGTTAAGTGTAACCCAGCAGTTCTCAACCTGTGGATCGTGACCCCATTGGGGGTCGAATGACTCTTTCACTGGAGTCACCCGATTCATAACAGTAGCAGAAGTACACTTATGAAGTAGCATCAAAATAATCTCATGGTTGGGGGCACCACAACATGAGGTCTGTATTAGAGAGTCATGGTATTAGGAAGGTTGAGAATCACTGACCTATCATTATTGGAATACGGCCATGCTTACTTATGACTCTTTTTGTACTACAATATTTGAGTAGATGCAACACATATTGTATGCCTATAAAATTTACGATTTTTGCACTTTACACAGGAAAATTTTGCTGACCCCCATATAGCATATTACAATGTTTGGATATGTAACAGATACTTAATAACTGAGCTTCTTGAAAATTCTTAAATGAACTTTTTATTATAACTATTATTGCCAAGTTGTTGTAGGTGGCACTGAGTCTATTTTCATGCATAGTGACCCTATGTGACAATGTAAAACTCCCCCATAAAGTTTTCCAGACTGTAATATGTACTAGGCATTGTTTTAAATATTTAAGTGTATGAACTAATTTAATCTTCCTAATAGCCTTATATGAAAAATATTACTAGAATTATGGTTTTCCAGATGAAGAATCTGAAACTTAGAAAAATCAGATGACTTTTCCAAATAAGTTCCATCTCCCCGCCCCCAGTAAGTGACAAACTTCAGGTACCCCTGCTGATCAATCTTGTGTTATTCTTTTGAGAACTCAGTCTCATGTTTCCTCTGACATTATAATTCAAATTATAATTTGTGGCAATTTTCTTATTATGATCAGTGAAATTTATAATCTTATAGGGATTTGAAAGTTTGTCTCAAAACACGCAATTATCTAAATAGGAAGTCTGCTAAATACACTTGGAAGAAGACACCAGACTGTGTGACCTACAGATAACTAATGATAAGATCCAAACTTGGAGAGAGGAATGATATCTAAATCCTTAGTACCCGATTTGTGGAAAGCTATGGGTGCTAGTTGTAGCCCCCACTCCACTTGCAGAGTCCCTGCCTGGAAAGAGCCTCTGGAGAATCTCCAATGCACACAGGCTAACTATCAGACAAGAGCATTGTAAGGTGGATTTTGGCAACTGTTCCTTAGATTGGATGGAATGTAACATCTTGTAGTTTTATCTTTTTATAGATGCAAAGTAAAATTATTCATAATTTTTATAGTCTCTTAGATTGAGGTGTCTATTGGTTTTATATGGTTACTTTTGTTAGATCCTTGTTTGTTTTTTTCCTTGTCTTGTATCTGTCTAGGGAAACTGGTGTGGGTGGCATGATGAAGGCAGTAACAGAACTGATGTTTACCTGGGGGCATGGAAGAAGAGTGTAGGGGAAATGGAGAGTCATAGGAGGTAGAAAAGATTTCAAAAATGATTTCTGTGATGATTGCACAGCTCTTCTTGATATGATTGAACTATTGAATTGTATGATGCACATATGGGTTTCTGTGGATTTGTTTCTCTGGTCTACATGGACTAGAATAGGTGGGCAAATATTTGCTAAGCACTCCCCAAACCAATCAGGAGACACATTCAAAATGAGTTCAGCAGAAACGCCGTAAGAATCGGAGCCCATTTTATATTTCAACAGAGAATTATTCTTTTTTTAATTAAAAAAATTTAAACATTTTATTGGGGTCTCATACAGACCTTTTCACAATACACACATACATCCACTGTGTCAAGAGAATTGAGAATTATTCTCATCAATGCTTATGACATTGACAGCCACAGGGAAAAATGTTATTTAAATTTTGGAAAACATATTTTGTGAAAATAATTACCATAAAGTGTATTATTTATCCTTGTTAAAAGAGAGGAAAATCTTGAAATAAAAGCGAGCTATTCCAAAGAGAGGGAGAAATAAAAGTGTGGTGGTCCTGTATGCGTCATGTTGATTTCATGATTGGGACGTAGGGGTGGAGTCTAGCCTGCTAATCTGGAGATAGCCAATGAGTAGCCGATGAGGCCCTTGTGCGGGCATGGCTTTCTCCTGAGAATTCTGGGAAGTCTTGTGGAATTTCCCAATTGGAGAAGAGGGACATGACTCTCAGTTTCTGAGAGTCAGTCTCCGAGAAGACGAACTACTGACAAGACAAGAGAGGAGCTGGAGGAACCGGAGGAGACGCCACATGCCCTTGCCCGGATGGAACCAGACCTCTGAAGCTGGAGAAGCCACGTGGAGACCCCAGCCAGCGCTGAGTTGCTTCTACCACCACTGGATGCTGTTGCTGGACCCTGAGCCCTGGAAGAGCCATGAGGAGAGACCCCTGCCGGCGCCAAGATGCTTCGACTGCACGTGTTTCGTGAGTCAGAAGGAGACTTTATAGACTGGTATCAGACATGTTGGCTAATGTTGGATTTATGACCTTGGACAGGACTGGGTTGGGATGCATTCTCAGTGTTGCATTCCTCTTGTATATAAACCTTTCCCTTATATCCATATGCGTGTCTATGAATTTGTTTTTCTAGTCTACCCAGACTAACACAAGAAGGTTCTCTAGCCCCCTAAAAAGTCGCCATGCCAGAAACCCACGGGGGCACTTCAACCATGTTCTGAAGGGTAGCAAGGAGCTGCAATTGACTCGATGGGTGTGAGTTGTGTGTGTGTGTGTGTGTGTTCTAAAGGGAAGGACTCATGACTTGTACTTTCCCTATCAGAGATTCATCACCTTGTTAATTTTTTTGGGGGGTGGGGCATCACTGTCTCTGGTGGTCGCGGGCGCTACCCAGTGCTGCTCCTGAGAGCTGCCGCTGGTAGCCAGGTAGTTTGCTTTCCCTCTAAAAATAAGACAAAATGAGAAAATGGGATTAAAACAGGGACTATAAGTAAGGATTTGCTCCTTGAATTTATTTTACAAAAGAATGTAGACTCTCGTTTTAAAAATAGAACATGTAGTCATCCATCAAGTATTTATTTTGGGGATTGGTGCTAAAATATTAGAATCAATGTGTCATATTAGCTTCTTTGTTTAGGTAAAAGACAGAGTCATCAGCTGAATTAATGAGGAGTCAGAATGAGATGTGACTGGAATTCTGAAGTTAGGATCCAGGGAAATAAAATACAAAGAGAAATCAAATGAAGAAAGATGGACCAGTGGGAAATACATTTTCAAGTCAAAGCCCAACAAGAGAACAGTCACAAAATATTGTTACATTGAGCAACACACCAGGAAGGTGGTGGGGGAGGAGAGGAAGGGGGAATTAATTCCAGTGATAGATACATAATTACTCCCCTCACCGTGATTTCAGGGGGATGAACAACAGAAATGTATGTGAAGGGTGACAGTGGTTGGTGTAAAATATGAGAACAATTTATAATTTATCAAGGGGTCATGAGGGTGGGAAATGAGGAGGAGGGAAAAAAGGAGCTGAGACCAAGAGTTAAAATAGAAAGTAAATATTTAGAAAATGATGATGGCAACATATGTAGAAATGATGCTTCATACAATTGATGTATAGATTGTTATAAGAGCGCCCAATAAAATGATTTAAATAAATAAATAAACTTAAAAGCAAAAACATCAAATCTAGGCTTAGAGTAGAAGGTAAAGAAATTCCTGTTTATAACGTGAGGGGAGATGATAAAAATCCTGAACGGGTTGAAGAGTATTTAAGGACTAAATACTTGCTGCATTTGTTGATTTTTTTTTTTACATAAGTGTTCTTGAGTTACAAAATCTGATTCCCTCTCACATTGGATTATTAGCACTATATGTGGCGTTTTCTTTTACCCACAGAAAACCCCACTCCCATTGAGTCTGATTCTGACCCATACAGCTGCCCCTTTGTGTTTGGGGGGCGGTAAATCTTCACAGGAGCAGACAACTTCATCTTTCTCCCGTAGAAGGACTGTTGACCTTGTGAGGCAAACCAAAAGACCAAATTCTCTTGTGATTCGTAGTGACCCTGTGTTGGATTCCAAGACTGTGGCTATTTTCCGGAGTGGAAAGTCTTTTTCCTGCGAAGAGGCAGGTGGATTCAAACTGAAGACCCAAGTGCAGAGCCACTATTCCCCAGGACTCCATGTGAGCAGTCCTAATTTATACTCCTTCCTGAACTGGAAGCTACCCTGAGTGGGAAGCCTACGCTTGGGGAACCGGTCACATTCCGCTTTCTCCACTATGCCAGCTCCTTCTTGCTCCCTGCTCCTCCTGCTGCGCTCTAGATAGTGCTTGTATTTTCAAGAACTGTTCAGACTTGGAACATGAGCAGGCATAAAGGTCAAAAGGAACATGGTAAGCATACTCTTTTTTTTATCCCTTCTTTTGCACTAATGTGGACATTGGTTTCCTTTTTTGCTGGCAGATGTTTCAGTCAACCTTCTTTTGGGTTCTCCATGCCCACCCCACACAAAGACCACCCACTTGTGATATCTCTCTGAGGGTCTGTCTCTACACAGGCCCTCTCCATTGGCAGCCCTTCCCAGCGCTGCTCCTGAGAGCCGCTGCTGGATTTGAACCGCTAAGCCTGCGGGCCGCAGTCCCGCACTCAGCCACTTACGCCACCGGGGCTCAGCCCCAGCAGCCCTTCATCTTTTGAGCAAAGTTCTTTCTTGATAGTACAAGACTCAAATGCGCCCCCCCCCCCCACTTCACTCATTCCTTCCTTTCCTCCATCCCCCCTTTCTTCTACAAATATGCAGGGCCCACATGTGCCTAATGGGAAAAACACACCTAAGCTGGAGTAAATATACTTCCTTTCAGATACCCAAAGCTATTTTACCTGTGATTCAGACACTAATCCACTACATCCTCAAAATCCCATGGGTGGCATGTTGTTTTTGCAGAGTCCCAGGTGGGGACAAAGTTTGAAACAGGATTTACAATTGACTTTGTTTTGTTATATGTCCCTTGTTTAGGGAACGTGGTGCCCTGAGGTAGAAGTGAGCGGAGGAGAGGAGTGGGCAGCAGGAAGACATGAGAATCAGTGCTACAGGTTGTTGCTGGGATGTGTCATGGGCTGGTGGCACAAGATAGACTGTCTTTTGAGCAGTTATTTGTCACCCGGTGGGACATCTCTCGTTGGATATACAGAGAGGTCGTGCCTTGAAGCAGTCTGTTGAAAGAGAAGTAAAGAGAATTTTTCTGTGCAGCTCTCTTATAGTTTCTGTCTGTTTTGCTCAAAATTTGTATAAGCAAATAATCATTGCACTACTTTTCTGAGTTGTGACATCTGACCACCTTTTGCAGCCAAACACCTTGTCCAGAAATGTATTTATTCCAAATCTGGAACTAACATGGGAGCCAGTGTCTCCTAAAAAGAGCAGTTTGCTTCCAAATTGAAATCATTTTATTGGGGGCTCATATAGCTCTTATCACAATCCATCCATACATTCATTGTGCCAACCACATTTGTACATATGTTGCCGTCATCATTTCCAAAACATTTTCTTTTTACTTGTACCCTTGGTATCAGCTTATTTCCCCCTCCCTTGCTCTTCCTCATGAACCCTTGATAATTTATCATTTTTTCTATGTCCTATACTGAGTTGTGTCTCCTGTCACCCACTTTTCAGTTGTGTGTCCCCTTGGGAGGGGGTTATATGTAGATCATTGAGATTGGTTGCCCCTTTCTCACCCTATCTTCCCCTTCCCCTCTTGGTATTGCTGCTCTCATTATTGGTCCTGAGGGCTTTATCTGTCCTGAAATCTCTGTTTCCAGCTCTTATCTGTACCAGTGTACATGCTCTTGTCTAGCTGAATAACAAAGTAGTTCTTATATTTCTTTTAATTAGTAAAGTCCAAGTTGGCTTTGAGAATTTATCATTAGATAATTCAAGTGTAGGACTTTATGAGTTTGCTTATATATAACTTGGCTACATCTTTAAAAAATTTTATTGGAGGCTTATACAACTCTTATCACAATCCATAAATCTATTCATTGTGTCAAGCACATTTGTACACTTGTTGACATCATCATATTCAAAACATTTTCTTTCTACTTTAGCCCTCGGTATCAGCACCTCATTTTTCCTCCTCCCTCTCCCCTACTCCTTCTCTCATGAATCCTTGATAATTTATAATTTATTATTATTTTGTCATATCTTACACTGTCTGGTGTCTCCCTTCACCTACTTTTCTGTTGTCTATCCCCCAAAGAGAAGATTATATGTAGATCCTTGTAATCGGTTCTCCCTTTTAACACCACCTCGCCACACCCTCCCCGTGTCGACAGTCTCAGCTCAGGTCCTGAAGGGATCACCAGTCCTGGATTCTCTGTGTTTCCAGTTCATATCAGTACCAGTGTACATGCTCTGGTTCAACTGGATTTGTAAGATAAAATTAGGATCATGGTAGTGGGGGGTGCGGGAGGAAGCATTTAAGAACTAGAGGAAAGTTGTATGTTTCATCGTTGCTATACTGCACCCTGACTAGCTCACCTCCTCCCTGTGACTCTTCTGTAAGGGACTGTCCAGGTGCCTATAGATGGGCTTTGGGTCCCCACTCCGTAATCCCCCTCATTCACAATGATTTTATTTTTTTGTTCGTTGATGCCTTGTGCTTCATCCCTTCTACACCTTGTGATCACCCAGGCTGGTGTGCTTCTTCCGCGTGGACTTTGTTCTTCTGAGATAGATGGCTGCTTGTTTATCTTCAAGCCTTTAAAACCCCAGACACTATATCTTTTGATAGATGGGCTTCATCAGATTTCTTCACCACATTTGCTTTTGCACCCACTTTGCCTTTAGCAATTGTGTCAGGAAGGTGAGCATTATGGAATGCCAGTTTAATAGAGCAAAGTATCCTTGAATTGAGGGAGCACTTGAGTGGAGGGCCAATGTCTATTTGCTACCTTAATACTAAACCAATAAATATATGTACATAGGTCCTTTTCCCCATCACCATATATAAATATATTTACATACATACATGCCTTTATTTAAAACTCTCTAAATGCCCTTTGCCTTCTAGTTCTTTCCTCTGTCTCCTTTTTCTTTCCTTTTGTTCTACTATCATTCTAAGCCTTTGTTTGGGCTTCAGTAGTTCCTCTTGGTTACACTATCCTTAATCAAGCCCTAACACTCCTCCTACACCCTCCTCACCACCAATTTTGGATCACTAGTTGTTCCCTTAGCCCTGGGTTGGTTAACACCACTTCCTTTCCCCCACTTCCTCATCTCCCACATCCCACTGGAACTGTAGGTCCCATTGCTTTCTTCTCCAGGTTGCTTATCCATCCTATTTTATCTAGATAGACCTGCAGATATAATAACACAAAAGCAAGACAGAGTAAAACAAAGCAACAACAACCGCAAAAAACAAACAACAGCAACAAACCAATGGAAAGAAGAAAGAAAAGCCTGTAAATAGTTCAATGACTATTGTCCTGTAGGGGTGTTTTCTGGTTGAGTCTGATGGGCTGCCACACTCTGGTTCCAAAGTCTATTTTTGGTACTCCCTTGGGACTTCCTTGCTCTGATCCCCTTGCAGTTCTGTTGTATACAACTTAGTGTTTTGCTTTGGTGTGATGGGGTCAGATTGGGCACAAGCCTCATACTGTGTCTGTAGTGTCTCCCTGGTCAGCAAGGGATGGTATGTCTCATACTGGGGTTGGCCATATGGTTTTCTCTGTGGATTGGATGACCTGAGCAGAAATATCATTTCAGGCCTTGGTGGGCCAGGATGTGCTCCACTCTTTCTTCCTTCCCCTTCATTTGCTCCCATGAGCTCTGATCAGACATGTCCCTCTTCCTGAGTTGCAGTTTCCGTGCTGTCCTCTGAAATAAATTCTTCTGGGGGGAGGGAGTTGGGAGTTGGGGTTTGGGCTGGTCCATCAGATCTCTCTACTGGTTCTCTAGTTCATGCCCATATGTTGCATTCACATCTTGGAGCACCAGCTTGAAGTCTGGTCCCTCCTTCCCTGTGGAAATATAAACAATACCCTCCCCTTGGATAGGTTAGTGAACTTGGCTACATCTTACACATTTTATTAGAGAGTTATTTTCTTGTACTTTTCAAATTCCATGTTGGCAGGTTTGGTATTCTTTTGCTCAAAAGTTATTTAGAATGTATTTTTTTCTTTTCCCCCCTTTAATTTATTTCGATTTAAGCCACTGCCTTTAACTTCCCAGTTTGTTGCATAGTAGTTAAAAAAAAAAAAACAACCTGACTTTTAAGTGTTTTGGGAGTTGTTAGCTACCAATGAGTCAGCCCCTAACTCAAGGTGACCCTATGCCCATGAAAACATTAAACATTAGTAGTTGTCACTTGAAAAACTTACATAATATTCAAATAATCTTCCACATCTTTTGGACAATAAGACACACTCTCCCTCTTTCCCAATATTAGGGGCAAAACAAGGGCGTGTCTTGTGGTCCAAAGGTGTGGTACCCCAGAACATTTTAGTCCACTGGTACTATTTGGTTCAGAATATTTTTTGTTGTTTTCCTGCTCTAATAACTGGGTGTGTCTTAGGATGAGGTGTATCTTATGGTCCAAAAAATGTCACAGCTATTTTTAAATACTTGGTAACATGCAGTAGAAAAAATCATTCTAATTAAAAATATTAATTCAAATTTATGGGAAAATCAAGGTGTAGTGTAAATAGGAGCAATTTGGATTTAAATAATTTTTGAGAATAAAGACAGTCTCTACATGTCTTCAAATGCAATACAAAAACCCGAAAAGCAAAACATTTATTCAGGGACAGCAAGGGGAAGTTGTTTAAGACCAGATAGAAAGAGGAGCTATGGCATAGAAATGGGTGCCTTCGTAAATCTGTGCATTTTTTTTGTCCTTTTTTTTGGGGGGGGGCATTACTGCCCTCAGGTGGTGGGGGTAGGAAGCCCAGCCTTTGCTCTGTGGAGCTGGAATAGAACCTCCAACCCAGTGGGCTGCAGTCCCGCGCACAACCACTACGCCAACGGGGCTCAGCCCAAATCTGTACATTTTAAGAAGTGAACAATTTCCATTTGAGATCTTTTTTTTTATTTTATTGAGGGCTCTTAGAGCTCTTATAACATTCAATATATCATTTGTATCAAACATTTGTACGCATGTTGCCATATTCATTTCCATTTGAGATCTTATCATTTAAAAGTTTTATGATTTGTGTTCTTACACATGTGTATCATAACTGATTCAGGGAAAATAATTAGGTTGGAAAAGGAAGAACAAGGGGAAAGAGAATGTGTTTCAGGTTATAGCCCTAAACTAATGCCAGTTTACTAATGTAATAAGTAAATTAAAAAACAAACAAACAATGCTGAGTTTTAGCCTTTTTACAAAACTAAGGGAAAGAGGAAAATATGAAAGGTTAATGGCATTGAATGTGACCCTCTTAATGTTGTGTTGTATGTTTCTCTGTTCTTTGATATATGAAACTCAGAATGGATGAACCCATAGAATCAGCAAGTAGAATAAGGGTTTTGGGGGGAGGGGATTAGAATGGTGGAGGGGGAGTAAAGGGGAGACTGAACATATCAAGGAGTCCATGTACAACAAGAATGTTTGGAAACTGTGGCAATAATTGTACAGTTTTATTTGATGTGATTGAACTATGGAATATATTAATATTAATATATTAATAAAAAATAAAGCATATCCCTCAGTGTCTAGTGAAAGACAGAATGCAGTGTCAGTAAGCACAACCTCTTTTCACCTAATTCAGTGAACTAAGTAGAGGCACTCGTTTTTTTTCTTATTCTGTGTCCTCTTGAATTTTTATCACAAAGATTCATGGCAACACAACAAACAATGTCCTCAAAACACTGTTTACAGGGTCACAGAGACATCTCTATGGAAACGGAAATAGAGGGCCTCACATCAGTCTGACTATCTTGGCTTAAATCCTGGTGTCTCTGTCACGTAAGGATTGGACAATGACATTGCATTCAAGGTTCGTGGTTCAAATCCATTGGTCACTCTGTGTCTGCTTCCATAAAGATTTATAGCCTTGGAAACACTGAATCAGGCCACTGGGAGTTGGAATTCACTTGATGGTAGTAGGTTTGGATTGAGTCCAAATCATGTCTAATCTCTTCGATCCTTATTTTGATTTTTATTCTTCCCCTTCCCTTACTTATGTGATTTCCCCCATCACAAGAATTCTCTCTACCTGCAGTGTTTTCATTACCAAGGCATCAGTTATGTCACATTTTCTTACTGAGTTTGAGACTGGGCATCAATTCCAGAAATCCTTTCCAGAGACAGATGGGCTGAATTTTCTGCAACATTGAAATAATCAATATGGGTCCATTTCTTCAACCACACAATAAGCTCATCGAGAAAAGGGTCATATTTTGTTTTATCAGTCATGATGCTTTTACTAGTAGTTGCCCACTAATGGTTGCTGATGCATTGTAAGTTTGATAGGTTGATTGAATGAGGAATCCAAATTATGCAACCTGACTGGGTCTCTTTTTGGTGAGCTGACTTGATATCACAACTTTCCTTAGTGAATCAATAATGTATCTATTTAGAGGAGACTTGCTACATGTCAATTGTCTCCAGTCACCCCAGGATCTCTTCTCAAGACAGTTTAAAATTGCCATCATTAGCAAGTGTCTAGGTGCTCATGCAGTTTTCCCATCTGGTTCATTATCCTTCATGACATTGGGCGCCTTCTCTTCTGAAAGTGATTGTTTCTCCTTCTCACATTCTTTCTGCAGAAGGAGCATTTCCTAGCATTAGGGTGACATTAAAAAGTTTTATTGGCATATATTTCATATACCATACAATTCATTGGTGTAATTATATCAGAGTTCTAAAATCATCTGTACATTGTTAGAACATTTACTTTTCTTATACTCATTGCTATCAGCACCCCACCTTCTCCCAACCTTTCCTGCCATATGCTCTAAGAAAATATCAGTGTAGTCACTCTCTCTATAGCTCTATCCTTCCTAGATTCCATATACAGAAAAAAACAGAAAACGAAATACAGAGAAACAAAATCACTGCATTCTGCATGATAGCAAAGTCATTCATATTCCTGGTCAGTAGTCAGAGGAGAATCACTGGAGGCATACTTCATGTGCAGACATTGCAAATGGATTTGAGGTCACCGTGTCATTTGTAACCCTCTTGTAAAGCAGGTGTTCACAATTTTAGCTTTGATGCCATTCTTCCTTCGGACTTCACAGGCTGGTGTGCTCGGACCACACAGGCTGGTGTGTTTCTTCTGTGTGGATTCAACTGATGCTTCATTCAGATGGCTGTTTGTGTGAAGACAAGCATGTAAGACCCCAGACGCTATTCTATCTAATAGTCTGGGACCATCTAATTTCTCTGCCATATGTTGCTATAGCACCCATATATTCAGTGTTGATTCCTGAGAGAGTGTATCAAGAAGCGCCATGTCATAAGAACTAATGATTCTCAGATTGGGGCTAGAATGAAGTGTGAGCCCCAAATCCCTTTTTATACCTGCTATTTATATGTGTCTCTGGTTCACTTTAGAAACACAGTTATCATTTTATATTAGAGAATAATATCAATCATCCTCTGGTGGAAAAGTGAATTCTATAGATAGTATTTTTAACTTAGTCAATGCTGTAGATTGTAAAACACTGTTGAGAAAAGGGTTTTATAGAAGTGTTGATGATTGTGAACTTCAATACATGAATTATTGACATGTACACATTAAACTCTTAAGTGACAGAGCACAGTTTACATGAACAATGAGAGTTGGTGATGGAGCAAATTTTCCAATACATTCATTCACAGTGGCAGAATCATGCCTCCCAGATTAATATATATCATAATAAGACAAAGAGCATTAAAGTAGTTAGTATATGATAGGCCCTGGCCACCACTCATTGTGCATTCTCAAGGCAAGAGATCCTCCCCAAAGTCCAAAGACTCCAGTTCTATAACCTTGTGGTAGCAGTCATCTGGTTCTGAAAGACTGGGGAGTTTCAGCCTTGAGACAAAAGGGTACGGGTGAGTGTGAGCTGGAGGCTAGGCCACTTAGTAGCGTTTTCACGTCTACTCCTCCTGGAGTGGCCTATGGAGGGTGATGCACGCCTCGGAAGACCCGAGTCTGGGTCCCAGTAGTAATTTAAAGGGCTGGTTAGCAACTAGGTCAAAAGTGTCCAGTTTGGAACATAGTACAGGGCATATTTTCCCCTTGGTTTCTAAGGAAGCATTGTTGAGTGATTCTTTGGCTGGGAGGTTTCTCCTCCCTGGTTTATCCACCAGCAGAAGTGTAATCACCTTCTCTGACACCTGTATGCTCTTTGTCCCTACCCCTTAATGAATTTTCAATAAGGTTCCCGCACCACTCTTACAGGAATGGCTGATGTTTTGGGAAGACCACAGCACAATATTGTACGGCTGCCACTGAACAACCCTCTCCCTCTCCCCACATCCTGGATGCTGATCTCAGCTGAGGCCAATGCTTCTTGGTTGGAGTGGTTTTCCAGGGGGAGATACAGGGAACACGATATGTGGTTCATGGACATAAGACAGGCTCTGTCCCATGGGGATTAGGAGACCAGATTGGAGGAGAGCCTGGCAGGAGGGCGGAAGGCTGTCTTTTGTCTTGGTTTCTATTGTCATAGTAAGGGGCTCACCCAACAGTTGTCCTTTTGCTCCTAATTTCACCTAGTGAAATATCACTAATTTCATCATCGTCTTCATTTTTTTCCATATCATGATGTGGTTCATGGTTCCAATGTCCTCTTTGATGGCTGCAAAGACTGTTTTGTTCCATGAAGAAGGTCTCTGTCAAAAACTTTCCCTTAACATGCCAAATCTATGTACGTTCTCTAGGAGAAATCAGATAGGAGCTCCTCCCTCCGTGACTGAAGCTCAGAAACCTCACTGCCACGGAGGCGACTCCGATTCATAGTGACCCGGCAGGACAGAGTGGCCTTGCCCTTGTCTGTTTCTCACCTCGTCGCTGCTCTCTGTAGAAGTAACAGCGGTCTTTTTCCAGCTGAGTAGCTGGTGCTTTCCACTATGTCATTAGGAGTGCACGACTGAACCCACCAGACTCTCCTTCCTGCCCCATTGTTATGTTTTTATGAAAACAATGCACATGCACTACTTTTTCTTTTTTTTTTGGCCAACGACCCCAGTCCTGTATTTTCTTTTTTTTCTTTTCAGTCCTGTATTTTCAAAAATGATACACTTACTTATTTGACAATCTAGATACAGAAAATAGCATAATATACTGACAAAAGACTTGGGGAGGGGTTCAGATCAGGGAGTAGGGGGGAGGATGCATGTTAGCAAAAAAAAAAAAAAAAAGCAGAATGTATGTGTCCTGTGAAAATGTGGCACGGTTCACTGTCACTCACCCATACTTAGGAGTTTCTTTGGTGTGCACCGCGAACGTGAGTGCAGGATTCGGCAGTGGTTCCTTCTTTGTTGCCTTGGGTCGCTATGGGTTGGCACTGTCTCAGTGGCACCGAACCACATCAACAACAGCAACGTTGGTGCCCTGGGATCTCACCAGTGGATAAGCACATACGCTCTCCCATTAGAGTTCTCACCCATGAATTTAGTGTCTAGTTTCAACATGTTTTTCAGTAGTGAATTCTTTTTTAGAAAATTGATGCACTATGATCACAATTGATCGCTTGGTGCCTGCTTTAAATTTAAAATACAATTGATCTTTATCATTAAGTGCAGAACTCTTTTTGCAATCTTTTATTTTCAAGGAATCTGTACAATCCAGAGGAGAAATAAATGCCATTTTAAACATCCTACTTGTCTATAAAAGCCTTTGAAGAGCTGAGCCCTCGGGCGTAGAGGTTGTGTGTGGGACTCTGGCCCACAGGTTTGGCGGTTCAAATCCAGCAGCAACTCTCCAGGAGCAAGGCTAGTCCTACTACTCCCACCAGGGGTCAGTGATGCCCCCCCCCAAACAAACAGACAAACAAAAAAGCATTTGAATGTAGTAGAGGATCGATCTAAAACACGACTTACTGTTTCTTTCACTCCACAAGAGGAAACATGCATCTGACTTTATTTTTCCTGGAGGGGCAGAGTGTATGAGTTTTCTGTAAATAGAAAAATTAATCAGCATCTACTATCCAATCATGTCTGTGTACAGAATTGGAAAACATGCCATCGATTGTTGGACTGTTCTATGATTTTCCGAGAGAATTCTGGAACATTGGTCACTCTTAGTAATAGGCAGAAATAGAATGCTTCATAATTGCCATTGCTGAAGAACTCTCCCCATTTTATTACATGGAAAATAAACCTTTATGGATCCTAAATAAAAGTAGAATTCTCTTAGACTGTATTTGCTTTCTCACCTGAAAATGCTAGCGGATACTTGAACAAAATTTTGCTCCCCAAATGTTCTTTATTCTTCTTCTTGAGAAACAACACTCCTCATCTTCCTTCTGCACTTTCTCCTGGCTAATGCCCACTCTTCTTTTAGAATCTATAACAGCGTTTCCCAGCTCTGCTATTTTTTCATCATGAATACCTTCTCTTTTCACTGTAATAAAAACTTCACGCACACCATTCCCTATCATTTTGTTTTTTTTTTCCCAATACCAGATTGTAAACTTCTGCAGTAGTTTACAGTAATTTATCCTATTGTTCTTTCAACTTTAGGACTCAGTGCTCGCTGCGCTTTGAGCAATGCTTGTTGAATGGAGACAAGGAGACAAATTTGAGTTTAAATTCTGCTAGTAACTTGACTGTCTTAAGATGCAAAATTTTGTGATTCTCTGTAGTCCTATAATCGAAGGTTAAGGATCTCTTGTAGTGCTGTAAGGTAAGTATTGAACTCTTAACTTCAAGGCTGGTGGAAAGATGTGGTTTTCTGCCCTTATAAAGATTCATAGCTTCAGAAACCTTGTGCAGTGTCACTCTGAGTAGGAATAGAAGGCTTGGCAGTGAGTTATAATGCTGATTCTGTCCTTGTGCTTTCTCATATGTAAAATGAGGTCGGTTTTAAACATTCTCTATGTGATTAAGTGGAAGTGTCCACATACAGCACCTATCCTACAGCCTGGCATGTAAAATGCATGCAGAAAATGGCAGCTGTAAAATACACTTCTTATGTTAAAATGGCCTACAGCTATAATTAAGGATGTTTTGTCATGTGCCATCAAATTGGTTCTGACCCATAACAACACCATGCACCATAGAAGCAAACACTGCTCAGTTCTGTACCATTATCATGCTTGTTCTTATGTTTGAGCTCATTGTAGCCAGAGTCAGTCTCTCTTGTTGAGAGTCTTCCTCTTTGGGGCTTCTCCTCTACTTTACCAAGCATGGTGTCCTTTCTCAGGGAATGAATGGTCTTTCCTGATATCATGCCTAAAATACATATGTAGGTTTAATAAAAAGAGAAGGTCAAGTAAGGTAAAAGTTCCAATAAGCATTCATTTATATTTTCTTTAGATTTAACAGTGATATTTTCTTTCTCAAATCCACATATGCTGTATATTCATAATGGCCAACTATGCTTAGAGTGAACACAACCACATCTTTGTCTTCAAGCGTCAATTTTAGAATATGCCCACCATTTTTTTTTCCTTTCTAGATTTGAAGGCTTGGTTAGAATTCTCTCTCTTTCTTATTTCCTTTCTCCTTCCCTCTCTGTCTAAATAAGCGCTTTGGCAAAGATTTCTAAATAAGTTCTATTCTTGGAATGAAGATCTGTGTTTAATGATTCTTTTTGAGGGCATGTGATTTAGGTATTCAAGATAGAAAAGAGGGGAAATATATGATGAATCCTAGGATCTCATATGTTAGAGCAGTGGACAATATTAGTGATTGCTCAGTTGGTCCATGCGCATCCTAAAACCTTCACTTTGAGATGGGATCTTAACACTAGATTATTAATTTCTTTCCTCCAAATGATGCATACTGTTTAAAAAAAAGAACAAAACAAAGCAATAGTTTAGGGGCTTGCCTTAGTTCACAACTATCTTTATACCTCAAATAGAGGAATGATGCAAACTATTATGTTACAGTATCATTAAATGAAACACCATTAGGCCATTTACCTGTTGATTGTGATTTTTAAAAACAGAGAAAGTTTTCATATAATGTTTACATTTATGTACTAAATAGTAAGCTTATAACTATATGACAGTAACCACTAACAGGAGAAAGGTGAAGGATGGAAAATCCTTTAATACACGTGCCTAATACATTCAGGTGAAGAAACTGTCATACATTTTATTTTCAACTGTCTTTTTCAAATATTACACAAAGTACAGATATCATTAAGTGAAGAAAAATAATGTACTGAATGCTTTACAAGAGAATGTGACAAGGATATATTGTTACTAGGATTCCAGTTAATACATACAGAGATTCATGTCTCTGTGATCAGTGTATAGCTACAGACATTGTCCTCTCAGTAATCTTCTAGTGTCCGTTTAAAAAAAGTCCAGTGAAAAAGTCATTTCCACAGCTACGTAGGGTCTGCAAGTTCATGGCAGAGAGGTTAGAGCAGAAGATTATGATGAAATTTTTGAGGGATTCTGAAGGAGTGATATTAATGGATTTTTCTCAAAGGACACAGGACAATCACAGGGACTTATTATGAAGAGGCTTTAAGAAAATTGAAAACTGCACTGTTAGGCTGAGGCATCTTTTCCATTAGTACAAGCACCTGCTCATCTTTTGAGGATGGCGTGATGCTTTGAGAGAACTTCCTTGGGACTCCTCACCCCATCCCCACGACAGCCCTGATCTTGCCTTCTCAGACTCCGCTGTTCACAGAATATTTAGAAGGAGCATGATTTGAAGCTTTCAAGGGTGTCCAACTGCCTCTTGTAAAGACAAGTTCAGAATACTTCCAGGAAGAATTAAAGCCATGGAGACATTTCCTCCAGAAGTGAGTAGTGCTAGGTGGAGAAACTGTAACATCTCATTTAGTATGTGTTGTTGTCTAATAAAGGTTTCCATAATTTTATAGTGACACTTTTAAAATTAAATCACTTTATTTGAGTCTTGTACAACACATATCACAATCCAGACATGCATATTTTGTGTCAAGCACCTTCGTACACCTGCTGCCATCATCACTCTAAAAACATTTGCTTTTTACTTGAGCCCTTGATATCAGGTCTTGTTCTTTCCCCCTCCCTCATGAACCATTGAAAATTTATTAATTATTATTATTTTGTCATGTTTTATCCTGCCTGACACCTTCCTTCACCCATCCTCTGCTGTCCATCCTCCAGGTAGGAGGTTATATGTAGATCCTTGTAATCAGCTCCCCCTTTCTACCCCACCTTCTCTCCACCATCCCAATATTCCCACTCTCACTACTTTTCCTGAGGGGGTCATCTGTCCTGGATTCCCTGTATTTCCGGTTCCCATCTGTACCAGTGTACCTCTTCTAATCTAGCTGGATTTGTAAGGTTGAATTGGGATCAAGATATTTGGGAAGAGGAAGCTTTTATGAACTAGAGGAAAGTTGTATGTTTTATTGTTACATCCCTGTACCCTGAGTGGCTCATCAACTCCCCACAACCGTACTGTTAGGGGATGTCCATTTGTCCACAAATGGGCTTTGGGTCCCCACTCTGCACACCTCCTCATTCATAATGATGTGATTCTTATTCCTTGATGCTTGATACCTGCTCCCTTCAACACCTCACGATCCCACAGACTGATGTGCTTCTTCAACATGGCCTTTGCTGCCTCTGTGCTAGTTGGCCATATAGCAACACTTTTGACTTAAACTTGTATTTATGACTCAGAGCTAAGTACTGTGAGAATACAAAGCTAACCAAAAGAAAAAAGTCACTTCTTATAATGCTGTATTGTAGCAGGAGACATGAGACTTATAAAGCTAACTATAGTACAGTGGTTCTCAACACTTGTGGGTCGCGACCACTTTGGGTGTCAAACAACCCTTTTACAGGGGTTGACTGATCCATAATGGTAGCAAAATTGCAGTTATGAAGTAACAATGGATATAACTTGAAGGTTGGGGGCTCACCACAACATGAGGAACTGTATGAGGAAGATTGGAAACCACTGCTCCACCAGAAAGGAGCGAGGGCCACTGGAGGGCTTGGGGTGAGTGTTGCAAAGGCACGAGGGGGGGGAGAAGAGCGTATGATCGCTGTTTTGCATCAGTTGCTATTTACTTTTCATGAATACAAACTTGATTTGGACTAGTAAATAGCAAAACCAACTCGACCCAATAGATCTGAGTGTACCTGTGGAATGTTTTATTTACCATCCATGGCTGAGAGTAATGAGAACTTTGTTGCTGGTATTTTATTGAGTCTCTTTGTTCCAGATTTGGAACTGTGCAGTAAAAGCAAGAGTAATTGAATTCCCACAATCCTGTTTCGACATGATTGTAGTGAATCTGAAACACACTGGGGACACAGTGTATCTTAAAGACAAATCTCGAATAATTTTCTGGTCGAGAATCAAATTCTAATTAATTTCCAAGGCAAAATTAACCCTTTGTAAAATGTTCATGACAATGATTTTAAGTGCGTCTGCAATTGAAATGATACTTTATAGATGGTTGACACCTGAACTTTTGACTTTCTGAGTGTTTCTAAAGCATTATGAACAATAAATCTCTTAGCAACTTCCTAAATCCCAGTCTATGCAATTAGAAATGGTCATTTCACACTAAGATGAATAGCATAGGTAGAGAATAACTGAAAGGACATCAAATATTTATACTCTATATAATTTTATTTCAATTTTGAATAAAGTATTGTGCTAGCTGTACAGGTTAAATGTAGCTAGCATTTAATGTGTTTCAAAAATAGGATGGCAGAGTGAATGTAAAATAGAGCTAAGTATTTTATTTCATCTTTTTCATTTTCATCATTACCCCATTTTCATCTTTCTTTTAGGTTACAGAAAGAGACAGGTGCACATGTGCAAGGAAAATGGAGTCAGATAGCTAAGATTTAAATTACATTATTCAGAATATACTACGCGTACAATGAGCAATATTAGCATATGTGGAATGACAAAAGAAGAAGCTACTTAAGTCTATTCTGATTGCTTTGAATTCATTCACATGGAAATGCTCAGAAGTATATTTCAAGAAAGAGAAGAAATGTTTTCTTTGGTAACTATGTAATCCTTTGCCTGTCTAGATAATTAGTTTAAATCAAATTTTTAAAGAAGTGTTCTGCATGAGAAAGACCTCTATGTTAAAGCATACCAATTTGTTTCAACTGCAATCTGAGATTCTGTTTGGCGACAGCAGTGGGTTTCCAACTTTTCTAAAATACAACCTACCACTTGGGTGGTGGGGGGAGCCCTATGCCACCAACAACAGTGCTTGGAGTAGTCAAGTCTGCTCCATGGCAAATAGCAGCAGATGAAACAGTGCCTTGGTTATCTAGCCATCCGGCTCCAGCAGAAAAACCGCAGTGCACGGCTTGATTCAACAGAAATTTATTGTCTCACAGCTTATTGTAACTGTTTTTCTCCCCATTTTCTTCTGTGCTTGTACTCTGGTTTATGATTTCCTTAACAGTAACTAGTCTGAAGCCACCCACTTATCACAGAGGTGGGTTAAGCATTTTTGTTTGGGGTAAGCCTGTGTAGGCATGAACTGGAACTCTGGTAACAGTCTTTATGTTTATTTACCCTCATATTTGAATTCTCTTTGTGGCACTTTCATTATTCAAATATGAGACTTTTGGAGTGATTTTCTTTTATTCTCTTGCCGTCCTTAATTCTCACTGACTTGCTCTTGTGCTCTAATTTCTGGATGATTTCCTTAATATTCTATTTCATCCCTACTATTGAACTTTTCATCTCTGCCATCATAATTTCATCAAACACTTATTTCCACCCACCCCACACACATAAGCACACACACACACACACACAAACTTAATGTTCCTTTTTATCTAGCATCCTGATTTTTGTTTCTTTTTGCAAAATAGATGGAATATTTTCTTATTTTTTGAGGACCTTTGAACGTTCTGCCTCCTGAGTCTTTGTTTCAGTGACTGTTCTTTGGCTCCTTTTCATGTTAGGGCCTTCCTCAAATGTCCATTTCACTGTCCTCATCGTCTCTTTAAGAGTAGGAACTTAAAAAAAAGTTATTAGACTCACTATCAGGTCACCTGACTGGGAAGTTTCTTGGGGAATCTATAATGGCAACCCATAAAAGAAGTGTTGAGTTTGGAGGACAACCAAATTTACCAGAAAAACTTGGTTCAATCTCCATCCTCTAAAAGGACCAACCGTCTGGAAGTCCTGAGAGACAAGCATCCGAGTCTCGAGCTTCAGCATTGGATTGCCTGTTGCCACAGGCCAAAACCTTAGTTCGCTGTTTTCACTCTCTGCTTAGGGCTCCCCAGCAGGACACCTTCCTTTTTCAAGGGATAAAATTCCAGTCTTCTTCTGGCTGAATGAGGGAAGTCACCCAGTCATTAATAGTGGTAGAAGAATCTGATGTTGATTATTTATTTATTTATTATCTTAATCATTTTATTGGGGGCTCATACATCGCTTATCACAATGCACACATACATATACTGTGCCAAGCACCTTCACATGCCTACTGCCATCATCATTCTCCAAATATCTGCTTTTCCAGTTGAGCCCTTGATATCAGCTTTTCATCTTTTCCCCTCCCTCCTGGCTACTTCCTCCCCCACCAACCCTCGATACTTTACAAATCATTATTATTTTGTCATATCTTACACTGCCCAATGTCTCCCCTCGTCCACTTCTCCGATGTCCATCCTCCAGATAAGAGGTTATGTGTACATCCTTGGATGCTGATTATTTATTACACAGCTTCCCACCAGCTCTTTGTTTTTCTCCTCTGTTTTCACTGCAGTTCTCGCAGCAATGCCAGTTCCGGAGCCATTTGTAAATTCTGGATGTCAATAGTGTTGATTTACTGCTTCACTCCCCTGTCGCGTCTCAGTTCTAAATGTGTGTACCATTGGTGTTGTTGTTGAAAATGGACATAGGCTAGGGTTAGGGAACAAAAAAGAAAAAAAGAAAAGAAAATGGATGTGGGCTCTTACCTATTTACTTCTTTTGATGCTAAATTGTTAAGTTAGCATGATGCTAAGTTTGGGCAGTGCAGAGGGCGGGAGAGACCCTACAGGAGGGAAAGGCTCTCCTCCCTGCTCCCAGCTGGCTCCTTCAGGCCCACTCCATGCAGCAGGAGTGGCTTCCGGATGTCCAGGGTTCTGCAGCACAGAGGCTGCTCCACCGGGGGCAACATGGTGGTCTCACATGGGACAGCCCCACCCAGCAGGCAGCAGCTGCTCTGTGCATCTCCCCTTAGACAACTCAGTTATGGAGGGACTCTCCTGAGAGAACTCTCCCTGGGAATGTGTTTCTAGAAGTTCCACCAGTGCAGCACACAGTATTTTCTCTGGCGTTAGTGAGCCACTCCCGTGCCCTTTCTAGAATGACCTGGCTTTCAGCCTTGGGGAGGTGGAAGTGGGATCACACTTGGGCTCCTGCTCATCCATAAGGGACAGGGAACACTCTTTATGCTTGTTAATTATGCATCCTTTGTTCCTGTGATTGCTACTGAGTCAGCCCAACTCCTGGCATTCTTGGAAATCACACGGTGAAACACTGCCTGGTCCTGCCACAGCTTCATGCTTAGGGGCCTGTGAGAATTCTATTGTTGTGGCTGTGGGATAGTAGTGCCATCTAATTTAGGAGGCTCATCTTCTGACACTAATTCTGTTGTAATCCGTAGAGTTTTCAATGACTAATGTTTGGAAGGAAATTTTTAGGCCTTTCTCCCTAGTGTGTTTTAGTCTGAAACCCTGCCGTAACCTCTTTGCCGTGACCCTGATTTCATTTGAAAGACTAGGGAATTGACACACTATATGTATGTATGGATTGTGATAAGGATTGTATGAGCCCCCAAAAATGATTTATTAAAATAAAAAGAGAAACACCAGTGGCACAGCTTCCAGCATCATAGCAGCACACACGTGTCACAGTATGACAGATGGGTGGTAGGCTCTTTTATTCATTTAGAGTTCTTCTTATTTCATGCTAAGTGAAGGTGAGCAGTTGGAAACCTCCCGCTACTCCTCAGGAGAAGGAAGGAGCTGTCTGCTCTGGTTAACAGTGATGGTCCAGAAATTCACCAGCGTCCTTCAGCCCTGTCCTACATGGTCGCTAGCAGTCAGCATCCACTCAATTGCAGACAAAGAGGCTTTTGTCTGAGCTACTTTCTGATTATTTCAACATCCTGTTGTGCTTAGTAAATTTTTGGTTACATAATGTTTTTAAAAATCGTTCTATTGGAGGCTTAGACAACTCATCCCAATCCATCCATCCATCCATTATGTGTCAAGCACATTTGTACATTTGTTGCCATCATCATTCTCAAAATATTTGCTTTCTACTTGAGCCCTTGGTATCAGCTCACTTTCTCCCTGCCTCCCTGCTTTCACCTCCATCGTGAATCCTTGGTAATTTATAAATTACTATTATTTTGTCACATATTACACTGTCCGATGTCTCCCTTCACCTGCTTTTCTCTTATCCGCCCCCCAGGGAGGAGGTTATATGTAGATTCTTGTAATCAGTTCCCCCTTTCTACCCTCCTTCCTTCTACCCTCCCATTATCTTCACTCTCACCACTCACTGGTCCTGAAGGGATCATCTGTCCGGGATTCCCTGTGTTTCCAATTCCTCTCTGTACCAGTGTACATACTGTGGTCTAGCTGGATTTGTAAGGTAGAATTGGGATCATGATATTGGGGGTTGGGGGGAAGAAGAATTTAAGAACTAGAGGAAAGTTGTGTGTTTCATTGTTGCTACACTGCATCCTGACTGACTCCCCTCCTCCCTGTGATCCTTCTATAAGAGGGCTCCACTCTGCACTCCCCCTCATTCACAATGATTTGATTTTTTGTTTTTTGATGCCTGATACCTGATCCTATTAATACCTGGTGATCACACAGACTGGTGTGCTTCTTCCATGTGGACTTTGTTGTTTCTTAGCTAATTGGTTGCTTGTTTGTCTTCAAACCTTTAAGACCCCTATATCTTTTGATAGCTGGGCACCATCAACTATCTTTACTACATTTGCTTATACACCCGCTTTGTCTTCAACAATGCTATTATCTTGTGGATGATCTAACATGTCTTCTGGTCATCTTGACCACACTGCTTTCTGCACTCAATCTGTAAATATTTGTTATCATTATTATTATTATTATTTTAAATTGGGAGTTAATACATATATCCTATCATTTCACAGTTCAATTACATCAAACAGTGTACAATTACTACTGTGGCAGTAAATTATTCGGGTGTCAATTTGAGAATTAAGAATGTAGGGAAGGAATCTACCCTGTCAATCTGCAGATAGCCAATGAAACCCTTATATAGGCATGTTCTTCTTCTGAGAATTCTGGAAAATGTAGTAATTCCTTCTTGGAGGCAGAGATACTATCTCTCTCAACTCACTCCCAGAAGACATTGCAGCTGACAAGACACATGGCAGATAGACCCCGAGTCCTGGAAACTGGAGGAGCCACAGAGAGACTCCTCCCAGTGCTGAGATGCTTCTACTACTACTGGATATACAAAACTCTGCACCCACTGGCCTGTGATTGTCCTGGTGTCATTGCATGTGCTTCATGAGTGTGAAGAGGACTTATAGATATATAGGACATATGGACTAATACTTGGCCTATACTGGGCTGGGATGTTTTCTCAGTGTTCAATTGCTCTTGAATATAAACCTCTTTCTTTCTTTCTTTCTTTCTTTTTTTTTGGGGGGGGGCATCAGTGCTCTCTGGTGGTGGGAGTAGGAGGCCCAGTCCCAGTGGGCCGCAGTCCCGCGCACAACCACTACACCACCGGGGCTCAGCCCATAAACCTCTTTCTTATACACATTTTAGTGTCTCTGGATTTGTTTTTCTAGTCTACCCAGACTAGCACAACCACCACCCTCAGTTCCCAAACATTCTTTTCCTTCCTAGACTCTTTGATATTCTCTCCCATTTATTGCTCCCCTACCCACTCCATCACTGTACCCACCCCCCTGTAACCCTTATTCTGCTTGCTGTCTCTATAGGTTCATCAATCCTGGGTTTCATATGCTGTAAGATAGAAAAGCATACAACACTAATTCAAGGGGGTGATCCCCAATAACTTAACACACCTGAGACAAACCTTGCTGTGAACTAGGAAAAAATAAACAAGCAAAAATTACAAAAAAATGTTGAAAACCGATAGGATCCAGCATGCATCAGAGGGTGGGTCAACTGACAAGGTTTTAGCTCTTCAAATCATGTTTATCTCTTTGATCTTCTATATTTATCTCTGCAATGCACTCTGTTTAGTAGCCATGTTCCTCCCATCCCTCTATTATGGATAGAGGAGGATCACTGAAGACTTATTTCCTGTGTTGTTCTCACAGATGTATCTTGGGCTCCCACTGTCCTCTATAGCCTTGTGCAAACCAGATTCTCACAATTTAGGCTTGGATACTAATCCCTGCTTCAACTATGAATTATATGATTTACACTCCTTCAGGACTGATGATGGTGTGCTTCTTCCGTGTGAACTTAGTTGACATCTATTTTAGGTGACTGCTTGTTGGTAGACAACCCTAAGACCCCAGGAACTATTTTACTGGATAGCTGGGCACTATTTAATTTCTTTAGCACCCTTACCTTATGCATTCCCTTCCTGAGGACCACGATATAAGTACTAATTGCTCTTTAGTTGGTGCTAGGATTTAATGTGAACCCCAAACTCATTCAAGGACACATGTTTGTTTGTTTGTTTTCCTCTTTTAATTTATTATTACTTGGGAGTTAGTACATATGTCATAGCATTCCATAGTTGAATTGTGTCAAGCAGAATTGTACAATTGTTTCTAGCTTCTAAACAAGCTTTTTTTTTTTCTGGATTCCTTGACATCGTCTCCCTTTTAACACCCCCCTCCCCAGCCCTGCAAAAAACAACAGCAATTGCAACCTTTATTCTACTTGCTGTCCTGATAGGTTCACCAATCCTGGGTTTCTTTTACAGATAAACTCTAGAATTCACCCTCTCAAAATTGTGTAATGTTTTTCTGTCTTGGTTTTAATCTGTCTTTCAAAACCTTACTAATTTATGGTAGAAAATCTTATCAATCATCCACTGGGGCATAATGATCTTTCATTAATATTGTCTTGGATTATTCCCTGGTACTAATTTTTTAATGCTCTGTTGAGAGAGGGATATTGGGCCAATGCAGGCTAACTCTATGTCACAAAAGCTGAATTATTCACTGTACAGAATCAATTCTTTCATAGCTGGACTATTAACATCCTTCTAAAAATGTACTAAATTGTAGTTTTGGGGATTCACATGGCAGATTGGCCCTGCTAGGCCATAAGAGCACGCAGTTCATTTTCTCACATTAGGAAACCTCAGCTTATTGGAGGTGTGCACTCAACCCTCAAAATTGCTCAATTTGCCTCCTTTTCTGAAAAGCCATCCTTGACCCTTTCTTCTAGTAAAATTAGTGGCTTTTCTCTCTTCTCCTCTGAGGATATGTGTTGCTCATATGTTGATCTCCCCGGGTTTGCAGTGAACACTTCAGTCTTCATTGTTCACACAGGCTGGTGTGAGCAGGTTGCCTGCTTCATCACTATCAAGAACTCAATAAACCTTTATGAAAATGAATGAACATGTTCTAATTTTCATGGAATCTAATTTACAGTTTCTGTCATAGAGAAATGAATTGTGAAGATAAATCTAGTTCACAGATAATTTTCAGGAGAAGGAAAAATATTAAATGTAGCATGATATTCCCCATGCCCTTAATGTACAGTCCCATTTCCATTGCTAAAGCCACAATTATAGCTATACTGCTCTGCTCTTTTAAGTCAGCTGGCTTATCAGCTTCAACTTGGAGGTCATTATAACTCACAAAGTGTGTACAGAGTGGCACAGGAACTTCTAATTTAGGGAAACTAGTTGCTATTCTTTTCTCAAGGTACTTTGCATTAATATATCAATTGGAATTTTCTTTTTTTAGTATATGTGCTGCTGAAGCTAGCATGATGTACCAATTGGATTTTTATCATGATTTCTAGAGTTAAAAAAACTTGGAGATTGGTATATTATAGGTTCTTTATGTTTGCCACTTTAAAACTCTATACTACTGAGCTAGATATTCTTGCACTAGACTTGGATCTAGACATTACTGCGTTTTTTTGTTTTTGTTTTTGGTGAAAGTTGGTTTCATTAGTCTCCAATACCAAAAATAAAACACCATACCTGGCAATCAAAAGATATAGTGTCAGGGAGGCGGGGGGTCAGCTTAAAGGCTTGAAGGTAAACAAGCAGCCATCTAGCAGAGAAGCAGCAACCTCACATGGAAAAGCACACCAGCCTGTGTGATCATGAGGTGTTGATGGGATTGGGTAACAGGCACCAGAAGACCACAAACAAACAAACCAATGATATTGCTGAAAGCGAGAGGGGTTAGAGCAGAGACCCCCAAACCCATCCATTGACAATGGAACATACCCTCACAGAACTGTCACATGAAAGGGATGAGTCAACCTGAAAGCAGGGCACTGATGAAACAAACAATATTCTTCTGCTTCCCTGAGGCTTCCTCACTCCCCACTATTTTGACCCTAGTCCTGCCCTTCACTGCGAGCTAGATTGGAGTATGTACACAGGTACAGATAAGAGATTATCATGACACAGGGAATCTAGGAACAGGAATGCGAGTAATGACACCAGGAGTGCAGGGGAAAGGTGGGGAGAGGTGGGGATGAAGAGGCAACTAACTGACCACAAAGGTCAACACTTTACTACCTCTCCTCCAGGGCCACAAAAAATGGAAACCGTGGGGTAAGGGAGGCAGTGATAAGTATTAAGATATAAAAATATTAATATTTTATCAAGGGGTCATGATGGTGGGAGGGGAAAAAGAGGAACTTATTCCAAGGGCTTGAAGAGAAAGCACATGTTTAGAAAATAACGATGGTAACATAAGTACAAATATGCTTGATACAATTGATGTATGAGTTGATATGAGCTGATGACCCCTCAATAAAATTGTTTTTAGTAAAGCAGAACTTTTGTCTATTTTTAACACCAAAGTGAACATTACAACAAACAATCCATCAACTCCAAATAAGAAGCAAAGAATTTTGGATTTTCCAGGTGTTTTCTTGTCATGACCCACAGAAGTCACTTTGGACACTCACCCACGTTTTGATTTTTATGGCTTGCAGAGCCACTTGGCATTCGTTGCTCTCAAGTAGATCCTGGCTCACGGCGACCTCATAGGTCCATAGCAGGACTGCGGTGTGTTATTAGAGACACGAGTCTAGGGAGAGAGAGCTTTACATCAAAGAGGAATTGTACGTGAAGAAAATATCCCAGCCTAGTGCAGTTCACGTCCATAACTCTGACATTAGCCTTACGTCCCATACTAATCTATGAATTCCTCTTCAGACTCATGCCACACATGCAACGATGCCAAATGCAGGAAGATCACGGGCCGGTGGGTGAAGAAACATGGATTCAGTGATGGTGGACGTGTCTCAGCGCTGGTGTGGGTCTCCACACGGTTTCTCCAGCTCCTCTGTGTGTAGCTGCATGGGGCAGAGAGAGTGTATCTGGCCTCCAGTGAGCTATTTATCCCCATTGTTCCATCAAGCGGCAACATGAATGATAGACTAGACCTCACCCCTTCCTCAAATCAGCACTACATTATGGAACTGCCACGTGCTCCATAGGGTTTTGGAAACCGTGACTGTTCAAAAGTAGATTATCACCCTCCCCCTTGAAGTGCCTTCAGGAGATTCAAGCCATCACTTGGTAATCTACCAGCTGGGTTATTTTACTGTTTGTGCCACCTGAGGCTGCCCGTCCAGGTATTTCCCCAGTGACTTTTTAAAAGACGTAGTGTGGATTGAAAGCAATATTAAAGTGGGACAAAATTTATGGGACAGACGTTAGCCACCAACTTCACTATATGTATGGAAACGTTGCTCATAATGGCTGCATTTCTAAAGTGCTTTTATATATTTGACCAATATTTTATAATAAATCTGTGCAATAGGAAGCTGTGCATAAGAATTATTAACCCCATTTTACAGTGGAATGGTAAATGAAGAGAGTATCAAAAGTATTTACCAAAGGGTATGTACTCAGTAAGCTGGATAACAAGAACTTGGATTTAGGACTCAGTTCATTATTTTAGGAGAGGTAAGTGCATAAATATGACAAAATGCTATGAAAAGATCTGCATTAGCTGGTCATTTAATTCTTTCATTATATACAGATTCATGCAAGGCTGAGCCACCAAGAAAATAAGTGAGCTGAACAATTAAAGTGAGCCCATAAACAAAGCAATTCAAAGAAATTTTCTGTTAGTGACTTTAAATAATTTTAATACAAGTACTTTAGAAAAATAGATGATCTCTTAAATATTTCAAATAAAACCAGTAGCAAGTAAATCAATGTAATCAATGTCACAGAATTGTGAATATAGAAATTGCTGAGTCAGTGTAAATTCTCAACAACAAAAGACAATTTATCATATAAAATAGTCAATAGGAAATTGTAGGTAAAAAGGTGCAAACCTGGGCAAATCAGAGGAGGGAATTCTATATCTAACCCATTCACTTATGGATCAACTGTGTATTATTCCCTTCTTTTTTCTATTTCATCTATTTCTTTTTCAATTGTTTTTCTTTTTCTTTTAGTGACAATTTTTTTTTGGCATCACTGCCCTCTGGTGTTCGTGGACGCTACCCAGCGCTGCTTCTGAGAGCCGTCACTGGATTTGAACCGCCAAGCCCGTGGGCTGCAGTGCCGCACTCAACCTCTTAAGCCACCGGGGTTCAGCCCCACTCCTTTTTTTCTAACCAGGAGTCCTAGCAGCGTAGTGGCTTCTGTGTTTGGTGCTAACCAGCAGGTAAGCAGTTTGAACTCACCAGCTGCTCTAAGGGAGAAAGATGAGGCTTTCTGCTCCTGTCAAAAGATACAACCTTGACAGATTTACTATGTCCTATAATGCCCCGATCATTTGGAATCTACTTGATGGCAATGAATCGATTCTTTAAAAAATTTTATTGTTGTTCTAGTCATCAAGGTAAGCATAAATAGATTACCAAAAATGCTTGGAATAACTATTCTAAAGATTCTGAGCCTTTTGCTCAGGGTTCACTGAGTTTATTTTAATGGGGGTGGAACAATTTGGAGAGGGATATCACTAATGGTTGTAAAAGATGAAAAGTGCTATCAGTGGCATTGAATTACACATGTAGAGGTTGTTGATGTGGAGAGTGCTCTGTTGTGTATATTTTTTGCCACAATTGAAAAAAAAAGATTCCATGAATAACGAGTTCAAGGAAGAAGAAAATGTAAAATTGTGGTAATGATTGTAGAACTCTTCTTGATATGATTGAACTATTGAATTGTATGATATGTAGATGAAGTGTCAAGAAAACTGTTTAAAAATAATTCTGTGCCCTGTACAGAAGGACTTTTGAGTGGCATTGGTCCACTTATTTGAGAACATTAGAGAAACGATAATTGAGTTGAGTCTTGAGAATGGATTGAAAAATACAGGAAAGAGGAGGAAGGTGGGTGTACCTAGCAGAGAGATCACTTTGCACAGAGAAGTTTTGATAACATATAATGTATTCTGGAAAGGGTCAAGAATTCAGTGTAACTTAAGGATAGGTTGCACTGGGATCCCAGACTAGAAAGATACATGAGTACTCCAAAGAAAGGAGTCTTTGGTCTAGGCTTACTTTTTGTTCTGTAGACAGCACAGAAACATTAGGGACTTCCTTAAGTGCAGTTGGCCAAATTTATAAAATGAGTATCTAGGTTGAGAATAGGAAAAAATTGTTGTTAGGGGCCTCTGAGTTGGTTTTGACTTATAGTAACCCAATGTCCAACAGAACAAAGTGCCGCCTTGCGCCAGCCGTTTGTTAGCTTCCAATGTTCTTCTGTCTCTTTTTCATGAAGCTCTTTCATTTCACCAAGTACGACACCTTTCTCCAAGTACTGATCTCTTGTGCTAACATGTCCAAAGTCCATGAGACAAAGTCTTACCATCCTTGCCTCTAAAGAACATTCTGGCTGTACTTCTTCCAAGAGAGATCTGTCAGTTCTTTCATTTGTCATGGGTACTCCCAATAGTCTTTGCTAACTCCATAGTTCAAATGCATTGATTCTTTTTCATTATTCAATGGCCAACTTTTTTTTTCTTTTCAAGAAACCTTCATAACAAAATACCAGATTCCCTAAGAACAATAAAAGGCGATCAAGTTTTAACAGGCCAAATAGAAAAGAGGTCCATCTGGATGTACCAGTTGGCACCAGATACCTCTGCCCTCAGCCCCCATGGGTGGACCGAGTCACCAGCAAGCCTCGCAGTGAAAGGCTGTTGATGTGCCGGTCGCGTGGAAATGGAGAGCGGCTGTCTCCCTCAGTGATCCTCGGAACTCTCCGTGGACCTTTCCTCCATAGCCACTTTCCAGTTTGTGCGTTTGTTTGTCCTTTTCTGCACCTCACTGTTGGTCGTAGGAATGTCAACTTTTTCTCTCTCTTTTTCCTTTTCTTTTTTCTAGTGTGTCTTTCCTGGCTGTCCTCAGAACTGCTGGATGCCGAGTCATCAGACTGAGAAAGGGCACATTCTGATTGCGTGAACAAGTCAGGGTTTTGGAGAGACTTTTTCCTGGATTTTTTCTTGCGCTCATGTGATTGTTTCCTCTTCCTGGTACTGGGACTTCTGTTTCTTCTGAGATCTCGCTTGGAGAATCTGCTGTGACATCTAGAGCTTCCTTTTTGCTTGTCTTTTTTGTGTGTGTGACCTTTTTATTTTCTGCTTTTTCTTGTGCGATTTCTTTGACTTCTTGTGCTTGTGAGATTCATGGGTAGTCGACTTTATCTGTGGAGATGTTCCTTGTCCATTGGTAATATCTTGGTGATCACTGTCTGTTTCAAATCTTCAGGGTATAACTCTTTATAACCGCTGTGACCCCATCTGTCTGGCATGTTAGCTTCATAATCATATAATTTCTTTTTCCAGGACTTAGTCTTAAGAAAATCATCTTCTAGTGTCCCCGAAACTTCATGCCTTGGGCTCCAATAGTCTCTCTTTCTTCATCAAAACCATCACTGTGCGGGCTGAGCCCCGGTGGCGTAGTGGTTGTGTGCGGGACTGCGGCCCACTGGGACGGAGGTTCAATTCTAGCAGTGGGGCTGGGCCTCCTACTCCCACCACTGGAGAGCAGTGATGTCCCCCCCCCCAAAAAAAAAAAACACAAAACAAAACAAACAAAAAAAACATCACTGTGCATCTGGCTTGAACTGCTAGGTAGCATTTTCCTTTTGGTCCCCCCGTAATCATCTTCCATCTGTTTCCCTAGTTCTCTGATTTTCCACATATCTGATTACTCCTTAATATTATTGTGCACATCTGTATGCCGGATGACATCTCTCAGGAGGACTTTCCCCAGTGGAACCCGGGACATTCTTCAATCCCTCGATTCGTGGGCCGCAGCCTAGTGAGGCCTCTTTTTTTTTTTTTCCAAACCCTTGTGTGGAGGGCTGATTTTCAATATATTGCAGCAAGGAAACTGCTGTGCTCCGTATGAAACCCTGACCCAAAAGCAAGTTGTCTGCGAATGGTTTAGCACCAAGCTCCCCATGAACGTGCGGTGCGTGACAGAAAATGGCCAATTTTCACATGCATGTGAGGCAATTGAAAATATCATGGCTTGGGTCAGGCACACCTTAGCTCTCAAGTAAAATCCTTCTTTTACAACACTTCAATATTTCATTTGATGTCTTAATTACTGTTTCCAGGAACATTGCTTATGAGTCCAAGCAAGATGCAATCTTTGATAACTTCAATCTTTTCTCCGTGTTTTATGATGTTATCTGTCAGTGAGGATTTTTTTCCCCTTTATTTTTAGTTGTAATCCATACTGTAGGCTTCAAGTCTTGATTTTTTTTCAACAAATCCTTCAAGTTTCCCCCACTCTCAGAAAGCAGAGTTGTGTCATCTGCATATTGCAGGTTGTTAATAAGCCCTCCTCCATTTCTGCTGCTGTATTGCTCATCATATAATACAGCTTCTCTGATTATTTGATCAGCATAAAGATTGAATAAGTATTATGAGAAGCTAAAACCCTGACATAATCTTTCCTGACTTTAAACCATGCAGTATTTCCTTGTTTTGTTCACACAACTGCCTCATGATGCAAATGGTACACATGAGAACAGTGAAGTGTTCCGAAATTGCCATTCTCTTGGTTATCCATAGTGTGTTATGATTGCATGCCTTTGCAGAGTCAATGAAACACATATAATCTTTCTGCTATTTCCTACTTTCAGCCAAATCCGTCTGACTTCAGCAGTGCTGTCCGGTGTTCCATGTCCTCTTCTGAATGCAGTCTGAACCTCTGGCAATGTACTGCTCAAACCATTGTTGCATGATATTTACCGAACATTTAATGTATATGATAACAATTATGCTATTCTATAAATTAAGCATTCTGTTAGGTCACCTTTCTTTAGAATGGGTACAAATATGGTTCTTTTCTAGTCAGTTGATCATGTAGCTATTTTCCAAATTTCCTGACATAGACATGTGAGTCCTTCCATGGTTCATCAACTTTTTGAAATATTTTGATGAATAGTCCATCAATTTCTGGAGCATTGTTTTGGGATAATGCTTTCAGTAGAGCTTGGACTTCTTCCTTTAGTACCACCATCAGTTATTGCTGATATGCTACCTCTTTTAAAGGTTGAATGGCAACTAGTTCTTTTTGGTACTAGTTGACTTTGTGGAACAGCTTGTATTCTTTCCATATTCCTTTTTTATAGATACAATTTTAATAAAATATACTTTCTACAAAGGCTAAAGAATGAATAATCCTATTTATTTTTGTATGTTGATCTCACAGCATACAATATTGCCAAAGTTTTCAATTAGTGTGAGCAATTTTTAAAATCAGATTTATGGAGTTTTTTCATTTATAAGATCATATCATATTATATACAAATAGAATTTACTCCATCTTTACCAATGAATCCCTTTTATTTCTTTTTTAAAATCACTTTAATGGGGGCTTGTAAAACATTTATCCCAATCCTTGCATCCATCCATTGTGTCAAGCACATTTGTACATTTGTCGCCCTCATAATTCTCAAAACATTTGTTTTCCAAGTGATCCCTTGGTATCAGCTCCTCTTTTACTCCTACCTCCCCACTCTTTCCATCTTCTCTTGATGGTTCCTACCCTCTTCCATATTTTACTCATAGAATCTTCCAATATTGCATTCAACTAATGGATGAGATACTAAGGGGAGAAGAAATACAAAGAAAGTATTCAAGATCTGCCGAGCTAATTCTGTTTATAGCTTTCTCTTTGATGTATGGGATAATTTCATAATCTAATTTCGTGGTTTCTGCCCTGAAGGTCTTCTTTCTCCTTTCAAATTTCCATTATGATTTTAGCCTTTCCATTACTTAGTGTTCTGCTTTCTTTCACAACATGACTTGATAACTGGTTTGAAGATCCTGTCCATTATCCCTAAGCTCCTTTATATGACTATTGAGGCTTCTGAAGAAGTTAGTTTCATCATAACATGTAAGAGTAGATCTTCCACTTTGGAATTATAGTGATGAGCATAACACAGAAATGCTACACACAATTTCAGGAGCTTCCTGCCTTGGTGAAACTTTCAATGATCTGGAGGTCTCAAGCATGCTGGTATATCCTTTTTATGAATTTTGTATGTCAGTTTAGCTAGATTTCAGAGCTCAGTTGTTTAGTCAAACATTCGTCTAGATGTGGATTTGAAGCATTTACCTGTGGTTAACATTTACATCAGTTGGCTTTAAGTAAAGTCAATGATCCTCCATCAGGTGAGTGGGCTTCATCCAATCAATTGAAGACCATAAGAGCAAAAATTAAGACTTATCAAGGAAAGATTCTATCTCCAGACTTTGAATAGACATTATGCCAGAATTTCTACTGTTCCTCTACTGCCGAATGTTGGGACATGAGACTGCTGAAATCTTTAGCCCAACCCAGTCATGAATTACAGGTTTTGGATGTGCCAGCTCCCAAATGATGAGCCAATTCTTCATTTTTCTATATAAATATCTTACTGATCACTGTCCCCCTAGAAAACTATGACTAAGACATGTTCAAAGATGAAAGACAAGATGTTACATTTGACTCCATCTAACATTAAGAAAATGTTATTTTGCTGTCTAAGTCCCTTCGGACTTTAGAAAAATCATTTTATTGGGAGCTTTTACAGATATCATAACATTCCATAGTTCAGTCACATCTTGTACACTTGCTGTCACAATCCGTTTCAAAACATTCTCCTTCTTCTTGACCTCCTTGATATCAGATCCCCTTTATTCTTTAACTCTTCCCATACCCCCAGAATCTTTATTAGTGTGTATATATACAGTATATAGTATATATGTGCCATGTTGTATATATGTGTATATGTATATATATAGATATATGCCTTATCTTACATTATCCAATATATATTCACCTACAATTCTGTTGTTCACTCTCTTCAAATAGGGTTATACAATCATCATTGCTACCAGTTCCCCTTTCCCCCCTCATCTCTAGTATCTTCAAAAAACCATTATTCGCATTACTTTTTCTGGGAGTGGAGATTGGTGTATCTCTGTTGGCTTGATCATGCTGTCCCCATTCATTTGCTGAATATATCCCAAGGCTACTTGTTTTGAGTAGGACCAGAGGAAGAGAAAACTCTGTATAAGATCTAGACTTCCATGCAAGTTAGTCCACTCTTGGACTATGTGACCAAGCATATCTAATGGTGCTTGAAATTTTCAGAGATAGATAAGAATGGTGTATGGAGACTTTGGCAAACTCCTGCAAATAAATCACACCACAGATCTTTAAGGATATTGGAGAAAGGCTTTACCATTCTATATTTGTCAAACCAAGACTCTCTTTTTCACTTGAGAAACAGCTTCTGATTTGCAATGAGCAAACCATATGTCATTGAAACCTTGAGTGTGAGTTACTCAACAACCTATCTGAGATTATCATTAACTAAACTTTCTCTATCACATAAAACCAAAACTTTGGGCATATACAATAGCACTCCAAAATGAAATGCAAGATTAGCTCCAGAAGAACCTGAAGGCATAGGGTCGTCATCTGAATAAGAACTGTACCATAGCTTCCTCCCTTCAATCCAGATCTGTAAAATCAAAAATTTGAGTTTGGTTGAAAAAAGATTCTGCAAAATATTTTGGTACCACACTGAAGAGAAAAACTGCCGAAATGCAATTCTAGCCAGGAATAACCTGGAACCACAGTGATGAAAAAAAAAATCCTTCTAATGGGAAGAATTTAGACTAGTACCTGGAAGAAGAAATAGTTGTAGACATGGATTTAGTCTTATTTATTTACAGAATGAAACAAGAGTCACATGACTGAAGAGTCACATATATGAATACAGATAAAACTTGACAATTGTCCAATGAAGATAATCTAGGAAAGAAGTCTGTGGATGGATCTCTCTGGAGGTAAATTAAGATATGTGAATGTGAATGTTCACCAAAGGGTGACATTGACAGAGAAAAATTTAATGATCAAGTGAAAATGTGATATTCCGTTGATTTCACTGAATATCTTTCCCAAGATACTGTTGTTCTACCCAGTGCACACAGATGTTGCCACTAAAGCAAAGGTAGAGGTTGTGGATTGCCATGGTGACACATGGCTGATCTGGCTAACTTGCCAAGAGCAGAGATAAAAATTGAAACACTGATATGGCACTCTTCCTCTAGGACTCTTGCCAGAGTCCTGCTGGCAAGGTAGTTACATTGGACCATTTCCATCATGGTAGGCTGGGTGATTTATTTTTGCTAGAATGGCTGTATCTCTGAATACAAATTTTCCTTCCCTACTTGCAATGCTTCTGTCAAAAGTATTATCAAATGTCTTATTAAATAATTTGAAATACCATACAACAATACCTCTGGTCAATGAACTTCTTTCACAGCAAATGAAATATGGTAATGTGCTCATGCTCATAAAATCCATAGGTTTTAGCATTTCTATTATTAACATCAGGTACTACTGTGGTACATTGTTTATATTTAGTTAAATTATTGTTATTTCCACAGTTTACATGTGTTGTAAAAGCACCATTGTTTTGGCAAATGTACAATGCTATGTGTCCACAGTTATAGTATCAGACGGAATTATTTCACTGCCCTGCTCTATCTATCTATCCCACCCCCTCTTCCTGAATGGTAATGGCAATCATTAATCTGCCTCTTCATAATTCTTCCTTGTTGAGAAGGTCTTAGGGTTGGAACCATAAAAAATGTAGCATTTAAAATTCCTCCATATGGAAGGGATGACATATCCAGGGTGCAGCATAGCATGGATGAAACACAGAACTATTCTCTAGTTCTTTAATATTTCCTCCCTTTATTGTTATGGTCTAGATTTTACCTCATTACTCTTGGTAGGCCTGCACATGTTCATTTGTATAATTAAGATTGTTCAATGCATGAAATCCAAGATAGAAAGACCCTCTGTAGCAGTCATGTACTCCTCTGTCAATTTCATAATTGGGAGTCTAAGAGTGGAGTCTAGCTTGTCAATCTGGAGATAGCCAATGAGATTTCTGTGTGGGCATGACTTTCTCCTGAGAATTCTGGGAAGTCTCGCAGTATTTCCCCATTGAAGAAGAGAGACTTGACTGAATACCTGGAAGAAAAACTACTGATAAGATGAGATGACAGCATGCTGATTGATCCTGATTCCTGGAGAATGGAAGAGCCAGAGGAGAAGTCACATGGGCTTGCCCTGATGGGACCAGACCTCTGGGGTCCAAGAAGCTACAGAGAACCCCCTCCCTGCCAGTGCTGAGATGCTTCCATCACCAATGGATATTGCTATTGGACCCTGAGCCCTGAAAACGAGGAGCCATGGGGAAACAACTGCCAGCGCCGGGAGGCTTCTACCCCAGCTGGATACACAAGTCTATGCACCCACTGGCCTGTGATTCTCTTGGTGTCATTGCATGTCCTTCGTAAGTTGGAAGGAGACTTTATAGACTGGTGTCAGACATATGAGCTAATATTGGACTTATGACCTTGGACTGGACTGGGTTGGGATGTTTTCTCAATGTTCCATTCCTCTTCTATATAAACCTTTCCCTTATATCCATTTGTGTGTCTGTGAATTTGTTTCTCTAGTCTACCCGGACTAACACACCTTTCAAAAACAGTAATGGGGAGCAATGATTCCCTGAAAGTCCAAGAAGGGGTTGGGGGGTGAGGGGGTAGGAGAAGGGGGAACTGAAAGAAATAATGACTATATAATCCCACTCAAGGGGAATGAATAACAGAATTGTAGGTAAATGGATACTTTCAATGGTGTACTATATGGCAAAATAATAGCAATAAAATAATATGCTATAATACTAAGGTTTCCTGGGGGTGGGAGTGGATAAGGGTGAAGGAAGGGATAAAGGGAAGCTGATATCACGGAGTTGAAGAAGAAAGAAAATGTTTTGAAACCAATGTGGTAGCAATTCTATAAGTATGCTTGATCTAATTGAATTACAAATTGTTATAATATCCGAAAGAACCTCTGATAAAATAAAGAGAAAAATTCCTCCATGTGACTGTTTTTAAATGGCTGCATAATACTTTGTTCTATACATGTACCATTGTTTGTTTATCCATTCTCCTACTGAATGACATCTTGATTTCTTTCTATTGTTGGCAACTCTGAATCAAGTTAATATAAATATTCTTTTTTTTAATATAAATATTCTTATGCAGGACCTTGTGTGTACATAGTAACTAATTTAGGTAAATACTTAGTAGTATGATAACTAGAACCATATTTAGCATTGAAGCAACTCCCAGCTGTTTTCCAGAGTTATTGCTCCCGTTTGCATTCCCAGCAGCAGTGAATGAGAATGTCAGCCCTTAGCAGGAGGATTTGTAAAAGAAAAGAAAAAAGAGTTCCCATTGTTCCACACCCCTGTTGGCATTTAATGTTATCATTTTGGATTGTCAGTCATTACAATAAGTGTGTAGTGTTATTTAATTACTATTTTATTGTGTAGTTACCTAACAATTTATGGGGTAGAATAATTTTAATATGCTTATTTCCTATTTATATATATATTATTTTATATTCACACATTTTCCCCATTTTTAATTGTGTTGTCTTATTATTGAACTTAAGGTTCTATGTGTTGTATGTAAATTCTAAATTAAATGTATTTTGCAAATATTTTCTCTTATCTTAAGGTTGTCATTTCTTCTAGCAGTGTTTTTCGCAGAGCACACATTTTTAGTTTTAATGAATTTCAGTTCATCAGATTTCTTTTATGAATCATGCTTGCGGTGTTGAATAAACAGTCATTCCCGAACTCAAGGTCACATAGATTTCTCTCTAAGTTCCTGTAGAGAAGTTATAGCATTTGTTTATCACATCTACTTAGGTCTGTAGTCCATTGTAGTTAAGCCTTGTGTCTAGATTAATATTTTTCATTTAGATATCTTGTTGTTTGAGCACCGTTTATGAAAAGATTATTCTTTCTCCATGCATTTGCCTTTGGCTAGATTTCTGTGACAATATTTTGGTGTCTCTATTTTCATCACCAAACTATTTGTCTATTATTTTGCCATTTTTACACCATCTTGATCACTTTCGTAACCTGTTGATGTTGATGTCGTTGTCAGAGGTGAAATAAGAGGATGCAGTCTGTAATCCTATAATTAGGATCTTTCCTTTTGTAAGCCTGTACTCCTGAGTTATGAGCTTTATAAGTGTTTCTCATCTGTTTAAAATCCCTTAGGTAAAATAAGAGGATTAAAGGGGACTAGAGTTGTATATTTCTTTCTACTCAGGATCACAGATAGAAGGACTGTAGTTATTTGTTTCCTATGCCCCATATTATAAAATTAAGAGACTGGAACAATTAATTACTATTAGTTGAAAAGAGTCAATTCTGTATTTTTGTTTGTTTGTTTGTTTTGTGGACATCACTGTCTCTGGTGGTTGTGGGCGCTACCCAGTGCCGCTCCTGAGAGCTGCCACTGGATTTGAACTGCCAAGCCCGCGAGCTGCAGTTCTACACTCAACCACCAGGGCTCAGCCCAAAAAGAGTCAATTCTGATATGTGACAAATCCCACTTAGGCCAGAGTAGAAATATGCAAGAGAAGACTTTCAATAGCCACATTAAAAAAAAAAAATAGACAGCCAGACTTTTCTTCCAAAGTTTCTCTGGATCAAACTAAATCCCCAAGTACATTGACCATTTGTTATTATGTCTCCTATCATCTTGGCCCTGATAAAACCCAGGTTGATATGGCTTTGCAAAAGCAGTTTCCCAGGAAGACAGTGCAACAAAATGGCAGTGGAGGTGACTCTGCCTGATCTTCACTGGCTTTCTTATTGCCATGGACCAGGGTTCAGTCATGACTTAGTGCTCCTTGACCTATTTGGACACCAACTGTTCTCCCATGGCACTCCACGTCCATATTGGTTTCAATAATTCATTGCAATGGTCACACAGAACTCACAGACAATACTCATGTTTAGACAATACTCATGCTTATTAGGGAATGTGGGATGAAGACAGAACTTTTCTACAATTATTATACTCCAAAGTAAGAAATTGAGCAACATTTAGTGTGCTAGTCATTCTCCTGAAACTCCCAATTTTATGAGGGCTTTGCATGACTCAAGTTAGGATAGTGATCTGCTTCCCTGGAGGCCTATGGGTGGGATTCAAGAGTCATTGTCAATGACTCCTAACAATATAGACCTGTTCACCTACCCCCAGCGCGGGGGGGGGGGGGGGGGGGGGGGGGGGCCGTAATCTGGCGTCTTTCCTTATCACATTCCTTCCTCTTAGTCATGAGTCATCCCTACTAAGCTGTTATCATCTTATAGCCCTTAAGACAGCCCCCCCACCCCCAATTGCGGCATGTCCTCACTGGTGACTAGAGAAATTAGGTGTCTCCTGTTAGGCTACTAAAACGGGGAAAATTCATGTTCACCACCCTCCCTCCTGACCCTCACTCCTGACACTCACTCCTGACGCTCGTTCCTGCGTCACTACTGCCTCCCTTCTGCCCCTGAGCGCCCACCCCTGATAAGGGAAGTCAACAGATTACCACCAAACAGGATAAACCAATTGTAAGGATACAGCCATTGGTCTCCTTGACCAGCAAGCAAGTTTCTCTCTAGTTCTCAGCCTCTCAGGCATGTGGTACCAAAGTCTCTTTCTAGCCTTCAGTTTCTTAGCCTCATGGTTCCTTGGCCTTTGCATCTAATGGCTGCAAAACCAGACCACTGTAGTCTGAGACCAGATGAGGAGAGGTACTCCATAGTCTAGTTCCAGCTCTTCTGAGTTTCTTCTGAGTCTGTTGTGCCTGTGTTTTCAGTAGCCTCTGCAACTTCAGACAGAGATCTTTAAAATGGTCTCTGGCTTTATTACTTCTTCAACTATTTCACAAATCCTTATAGGCAAGAAAGTGGTAAAGGAAATAATCAATATCATCTATTAGTGTTGCACACACTCTGTTTGCATAGTCCCATCCAATCATTTAGTGGGGAGTTACAGAAAGTAGGGTAAAAGAGCCATATTAAGAAATTTCACAGTACCATAGACAAGCTATTGCTAAGGAAAATAGAGCACTACATCAATTATGCTTTAAATATGCCTATATATTACTGGGGTCAGGCTGCAGATTCTGATTCAGTAATCAGCTATTCTTTATACCGACCTATTTGTGCTTGCAGTTTTCAGGATGACAGTTTCCCCTATGATCTCAATTCTCAGGGTTTTAAAAGGAACTTTTTATTTTTTTGTTGTTAGCATGATGATTTGCAAGTTTATTACATACTGGAACAGAAAATGGATTTTCCTCACATACCTTCTTTTAATTCATACATCTTTATACATATTCTTATGTAAAACAACACACCTATTTCATATGTGATGGGAGAAAGATTTACCTCCTTTCTAAATAATAGAGGTATTATTTAGATGTTTTGAAACGGGTAAATAGGTGCCTGTGGGTTTTATTCTTTTGCCTTACCTAGATGTTATGCTGAAAAGTCATTGGAGAAGTTGGGCTATATGAAGGAAACAGGATATCAGAAGTGAAGGAAGACTCACTAGCCACTTGAGACATCAATATGACACAACTTTGTTCAGAAAAGTGAAGATGACTTGAAGTATTTACTGATGAAGGTAAAAGACTACAGCCTTCAAAATGGGTTATGCCTGAACATAAAGAAAGTGAAAATCCTTATAAATGGTCTAATAAATAGCATCATAAAGATATTGAAGAAAATTCATTAAAAAAGGGGGGAGGGGGAAGGAGGAGTTTGATCAAGGCCTCAAGTGGAAAATATTTGGAAATGTATATGGCAATATGTATACAAATATGCTTGATACAAATGATGTATTGAATGATATAAGAGCTGTAAGAGCTCCCAATAAAATAATTGAAAAAACATTGAAGAAATTAAAGTTGCAAATTAAAGTTGTTTCATTCTTAATTAATGATGAATGTATTTGAAAACAGCAGTCAAGAAGTCAAATGGATCTATCATATTGTGAAAATATGTTGCATAAAGACCTCTTTAAAGTGTTAAAAACAAGACCCTTTCTTTCATAAGTAAGATGCAAATCACCCAAACAATAATATTGTCAATCATGTCACATACAGGCTAAAGCTGGACAATGAGAAGGTAAGTTAAGAATTGACGACAAAGAAAAACGAACAAATCTGCCTTGGAGAAAGACAATGAGAATGTTCCTTGGAAGCAAGGACTCCGTCTCACTGGAGACATGCCACCAAGAGGGACCGATAGCTGGAAAGAGACACCATGCCTGGTAGAGTCAGTTAAGAAAAGGGACGTGCCCAGTGAGATGGACTGGCTGCAAGCAAAGGGCTCACATAGAATGATGATTGTGAGGATGGCTCTCAACTGGGCACCGGTTCATGCTGAGGTACACAAGGTTGCTCTGAGCTGGAATTGCTTGGTAGCGCCTAAAACAGAGACAGCATGCAATAAAGCAGTTCTGTGCACAGCTTGAGAAACAGTCTTGCCTTTGGTCAGTCTCTGATGTTGTTTTCTCATACTCCAGTTATTTATGAGGAAATATATTGTTTAACCATTGTCTTCAATTGGGTTTGCTAGAAAAACAAAACCAAGGAACGTTACCTATGTGTATAAAGAGAAAAGTTTTTATGAAGTAAATGACTCACCAAGTTCCAAGTCTTTGGGCCAAATACCAGCCTGCAGACTTCTGACCCTCTTAGGTGCTGGGATTAATGAAATCAAGATCCACGGGTAAGACAGGAGGCTTTCTTATATGTACACATATGAGTGCCAATAAATTTGTTTCTCTAGTCAGCCCAGCCTAACACAGCGTCTATTTGTATCTTTAATGGGTTGTTAGATGTAGACATAAAGCAAAGCTTTGGTTTCTGTGTTATCTTCTTTCAAATAGGTAAACTTTAGTTAATATGAATTAGCAGCATAATCCTGCACCCTGATATTTTTATAACACATTTCTTAAAGTTAGATGGTAAGAGCACATAGCTAGTGATTGAAAATACGGCAGGAAATAGTTAAATTAGCTGCTTTGACACTGCATGCCACAGATGTTTACGACCAATATGTACTACCATGCAGCTCATCTCTACTTGGCAAATTCAATATTTTAACATTTGCCTTGGGAGCAATTGTCATGAAAATGTTGGCCTGAATGTTTTTAGGTGAATATTATGGATACTCCAGTTTAATTATATTAAAGTAAGTATAAATTAAAGTATTAAAGTAAGTATAAATTATTAAAGTAAGTATAAATCATCTTAAAGATCTAAAAAGCTATGAATAGGGCCTAGTTTGAGACATTGTAAGAGTGAGGTTTTTTTTTTGGTTCTTTTTTTGTTTGTTTGTTTGTTTTTTTTTTTGGGGGGGGGCATCACTGCTCTCCGGTGGTGGGAGTAGGAGGCCCAGCCCCACTGCTGGAATTGAACCTCCGTCCCAGTGGGCCGCAATCCCGCGCACAACCACTACACCACCGGGGCTCAGCCCAAGAATGAGTGTTTTAACAATATCATTGGGCATCTGTATCTCTCTAGCTCTAACTTGGTTTTTCTCTTTCTTCACTCTAATATCTGATCTCTTTTCTGTGGTATTTCTTATTCATTATCCAACTTTCGTATGCATGAGGCAATTGAATACACCATAGTATGGGTCAGGCAGGCATCCTCATTCTCAAAGTGATGTCTTTGCTCATTGACACTATTTAAATAGATCTTGGGCAACATATTTGTCCAATGTACTCTATTGTTTTGAGTTGTTGACTACTGCTTCACCAAGAATTGCTTGGGAATGCAAGGGTAGTAAAAAGCATGGGGGGTGAGGGGAGAGCCAAATTTGAACCCCTCTGGCTACCCTTTGGTGATGAGGCAAAAGTCAGACATACCTTTATCCTTCATCCTTCTTTCCCATATTCTGACATCAGCCATTCATCCCATGGCATACAACTTCTCTGCTGGGCTCCATAATCCATTGCAACGACTATGCAGAATCCACCGACAATGTTCACAATTAAAGGAGTTTTTTAGAGAAGTGAATGGGTTACCACAAGTTAGTAAAGAAAAATAGGAAGTATAAAGTCATGGGTTCACAGCAACATTTTCTCCTCAGCCAGCACATGAGTCCCTGCAGTCCTTAACCTCCCTTAACCTCTACCTCTATGAGCCAGGAAGCCTGACTGTCACTCTGTTTACAGTCCCATGTCTTGGTGCTGGACCTCTTTTCTGTCTCTTGTTTTGCTTGCCTTGGCCTTTGCCCTTGGCCCAGCTCCTTTGCTCAGTCCCATGGTCTCTGTACCACAATATCTGGAGCTCCACCATTTCAGACAGAGAACTGGAATATGCTCCTTTGATGGTCCTGGGATTTCTCTCTCTTCCTACTGGAGTAGCTTATCTTTATAATCAGGGAACAGCAACCAATTCTAACCAATCTCCTTCACAAGTATTGAAAATGCCTCATTAAAAAATAAAAAATGCCTCATTTGCATAGTCCTACTCAATTATTTGGAGTAAGCTATAGATAGAAGATTAATATTAAGAAATTTCACTCCAACACCCAAAGTAAAATTGAATAGCTTCCAACTTCAGCCATTTTTTTCTGTCAATATTTTGTTGCCTATTGGTACAGTTGTGAGGATTCCTGTTTTCTTTACATTAAGTTGCAATGCATCCCGAAGAAGGATGTTTGAATTTTATCTGCTAGCCTTTACCATTCTTCTTACTTTCAGTAAGCAAAATTGTGTCAGCTGCATAGTTCATGTTGCTAACAAGCCTTCCTCTAATCCTGATAAGGTGTTCTTTTTTATCAAGTCCAAGAAGCATAAATATATAAATTTATATCAAGAAAATAGTTCCTACCATTGTAAAACTTGCAAGCCCATGTCCCAGTGGATAGCAAGACTGTGGAAGCTTCTTCTGACTGAAGTATCTCCTGGGTCTAATGAGGATAAGAATGGCAGGTCAAGCAAGAGGTTTATATCAGCAGAAGTGAATGAGTTCAAGGTCAATAAGTCATATGGCAGGCTGCAGATGTCTCCCAGGAGTGACAGGCACTATGGCCAACAATCGACTACTGTCCAGTGAATGAGATATTCATAAGCTAGAAGCAAGAAACAGATTCTGATCCAACAAAATCAAGCAAGTAAGCTTTTCTACAATGTCCATGTATATTGGAAGTAGGCCATGCTCCCAAGGAAACTGCTTTTTAATTGATTGCATCAAAGCTGTGAGCTGAGTTTAAGTGTGTTGCATTCCACTCTAATTTTCTTGCAACTGATTGGCTGCTCAAAGCAAATCCCCTTATAGAGGAGATTACATTGTGTTAGATCACAGCAGGAGGAATTACTAAGTCTTCACTGCCAAACCACCAAAACTCTGACCCAGCCAAGTTGAAGGAAAACCAAACTATTACATCTAGCTTATCAGATAATTGATTGTTTAGCAACTTGAAACGTGCAAGAAGGATAGAGGGATGCAAATGTACAGATATGCCATTTTTAAGTATAATGCTTCAAAAGTAATGCCTATATGAGATAGTCAATGAAAAAGTTCAGATACTCTTGAGGGCTCTAACGCATGGTATAACCACACACACACACACACACACACACGCAACAGAAGGAAAACAAACAAAATGACTGGGCCTCCTAAAAATATGACACTTATGAACATTAAAATAGAAAACTGGCAGTCAGTGATGTTCTCAACAAGATACTAACCTATAAATTCTATAGGAAAATGCAAAACCCCAATAAGAAAAAGATGGATAATCCACTCAAAATTGGGCAGAGGACCTGAACTGACAGTTCACCCAAGAAGACCCTGTTGGAGGCAAAAATGTATGAAGAAATGCTTGTGATCTCTGGCCATTTGAGAGATGCATATCAAAACAAGATAGCACTTCACACAAACATTGACAGAAAAGTTCAACAAAACAGAAAATAACAAATGTTGGAGAGTGTTCATTGAGATTAGAGACACCATATGCCAATGGAACTGTAAAACTGTTCAATAGCTGTGCATAGTAGCATGGCATGTCTCAAACAACTGGGTATGTAAATACCATATGATCTAACAATTCTCTTACTCCTCAGTGTATACCTTTAGCAAACAAGGAACAAAATGCGAGCAGATGTATACACATCCATGCTCATTGCAACTATTCACAATAGCAAGAAGATCTAAGCAAACAAAGAGAATTGTTAGTGAAAAAACAGATGAGTGAACGGTGCTGCATACACACAATATAATGCTATATATTGTACAAGAAAAATGAAACACTGAAACAGCTCATTACCTTAGTGGGCTTTGAAAATCATTATGTTGAGTGAAGTTAGTCAAACACAAAATGGTACGCACTGTATGAGCCCACTGTCATATACATATATATATATATATATATACACACATATGTATATGTATATACACACACACAGACACAGACACAAAAATGTAATTATAACAAAAGAGTCACTTTGATGGTTACCAGAAAGAAGTAGGGGAAGGAAAGGAAGGGCAAGAAAGAGGGTAAGAGTAGACTGGTGTTAATTTAGTGAAGGGGAAGAAGTCCATTGAAAGGGAAATGGCAAAAAGGCAAGAGGGGCTAATAAAGTGACTGAAAGAAGTGATCACATTCTTAAGTTGTAGAATACAAAAATTATGATCTGATATGTAAATCTTCACCTAATTCACAACAAAAATTTTTAAAGCGATCTTGTATGATCATTGTTCTGCCTCCTGCATTAATTTCTTTCTTTTAAAGATCTTATTTTAATAAATCATCTTATTGGAGGCTCTCACAGCTCTAATAACTATCTACACATCTATGGTATTAAGTACATTTAGGCATATACTGCGATCATTCTTTTTAAAAGATGGCATAAGCTCCTCTTTTTTAAAATAAATCATTTTATTGGGGGCTCATACAACTCTCATCGTGATCGATACATATGTCAATTGTATGCAGATCACATTTGCACACTTGTTGCCATCATCACTTTCAAAACATCCTCCCTCCACTTAGGCCCCCAGTACCAGCTCCCCATATTCCCCCTCCCTTCAACTCCCCCTGCCCCATGAACCCTTAATACTTTACAAATTATTACTTTTCCATATTGTGCACCATCCGATGTATCCCTTCCCACACTTCCCCATTGTCTGTAACCAGAGAGGAGGTTATATGTAGAAATCGGTTCCCCTCTTCTATTCTACCATCCCTCCACCCTCCCGGTATCACCACTTCCACCACTGGTTCTGAAGGATCATTTTTCCTGAATTCCCCATGTTTCTGACTCCAGTGTACATCCCCTGGTCTAGCTGGATTTGTAAGGTAGAATTGGAATCATGATAGTGGGTGGGGGGAAGCATTTGAGAACTAGAGGAAAATTGCATATTTAATTGTTAGCGCATTGTACCTTGACTGACTCACTTTCTCTCTGCAACCCCTCTGTAAGGGGCTGTCGCTTCACCAATTAATGGGTTTTGGGTCCCCAATCTGTACTCCCCCTCATTTATAATCATATAATTTTTAGTTCTTTGATGCCTGATATTGGATCCCTTCTACACCTTGTGGTCACACAGGCTGGTGTGCTTAATCCATGTGGGCTTTGTTGCTCAATGCGCTCATTTATCTTAAAGCTTTTAAGACCCAGATGCTATATATATATATTTTAACAGTTAGGCATCATCAATTTTCTTCACAACATTTGCTTACCTACAATAATTTCTTAATGCATTTATTTATTCATCAAATATACCATACTGGAAACAAAGCATGTAAGAATTAAGATAGGTGTTCTCTCCCATTAAGGGTCTCATAATATGAGGGCAAGAAAAACAATTTTCTTTTATGGATGGCTTTAATGGAGGGTGACCTAGAACTTACTAGGGTAATTACCTAATATGTCAATCAATCAAATTCAATGCATGCTAATTGTGGTGCTGAAGAAGTATATGAAAGTACTATGGGCTGTTAAAAGGAGAAGCAGATCTGTCTTGAAAGAAGTACAGTCAGAGTGTTTCTTAGAGACAAGGATTACAAGACTTCATCTTACATATTACATGTGATAGTCTTAGTAGACCAGAGAAACAAATTCACATTGATTTGTGTGTAAAAAAGAGTTTTTGAATACTGAGAAAACATCCCAGCCATGATCATGTCCATAAATCCAATATTAGCCCATATGTCCATTACCAATCATAAATTCCTCTTCAGACTCATGAAACACATGAAATGACACCGCAAGAAGAAAATACAGGCCAGTGCGTGGGAAGCCTGGTAGGTACTGTGGCGGTGTTAACATGTCAGTGTTGGCAGGGTGGCTCCTGGTGGCCCTTCCAGTTCAGGGCACTAGCGTAGCTCCTTCTATCTTCTCAGCTGGAAAGTCTCCCAGGAAGTGGGGGTGTGTCCCACCTCCTGTGAGCTATTTATTTCCTTAGCGCCTCCAAATTAAGTCATCAAACTGCGATGTGATTGACAGACTAAGCTCGACCCATTCACTTTTAAGTCTGAATTGACAACAGGTTATCTAAGTAACATACTATGAACATGCTGTCAGGAGATACCAGTCCCGAGAGAAGACCTCATGCTTGGTAAGGTGGAGGAGCAGCAAAAAAGAGAGAGGTCCTGGGGAGATGGATTGACATAGTGGCTACCGCAATGGAGCCAGACATACAAGAGTTGTGTGGAGGGTGCAGGGCTGCACAGTGTTTCCTGCATAGGGTCCCTATGGTTTGAAACGGACTCCATGGCATTTACCACCACCAACAAAATCAAGTTAGTTTTTCTGACACTGACTCTGAAGATGATAACATAAATAATTCTCCATGTTCACTTTTCTGTTCTGACACCAGCTGCCCTTGCAGTACTTCTCAACTTAACCACCCAGAGTTATGTTGACATTCACAAATTGAAGAACACATTCTCCCAGAGTGTCTTATAGGTCTAGGACTTCAGGTGCCAGCCGTACACTTGGGAGTCTGGAGAGCTCCTATTCATTTTGACGTGTTGGCTAAATTTGGGGATTCTCTCCAGTCTCTCAGAATACCAGCTTCCAGCTCAAAGGCATCCAGCTCCTTTACTTCTAACTTCCTGGCTACCACAACTTCCTTAGACTTCACATTTTGCTGGTATGATTCACAAAAAACACATATAAAGCAGTACTTAATATTGAACCTTTATTCTAAGAGGATCAGTACAAAGGGCGAGGTCTGAGAGGGTTCCCAATGTGAAACTTTGGCGCCTGAAAAAGCAGTGTAATCCTCATGAACACAGACTCCTCTCACCAGCCAGGAAGGTAGTTCATGGGTATTCAATGGCCTGAGCTCTTAGAAAGGACTTTCTGCATGGCATCATCAAAACAACCACAACTACCACAAGAACACAATTGCCTTAGATTCGACTCTGACTCATAGCAATTCCCTGTGTGTCAGAGCAGAAATGAACTCCAGAAGCTTTTCATTTCTTTTTGCCCGCACCTAGAAAAACAGCACAATGTGAGAATGCTTAGAAAGGAAAGTGCTGTACAGGACCTTATGATGGTGAACCAATGCATACTTAATTGATTGATTTATTTAAGAAATATTTAAGTGCCTGCTATGTGCTCATTTAGAATTTTCAAAAATTCACTTTCTTAGTTTTGCTTCTTTCTCTTTCCCTTCTCCTCCCATCTCCACCTCCCATTCCCTGTAACCATCACAGTGTATTTCTTTTGGTATGAAAACACTTTTTCTAATTTTTTTCAGTAACAGTTATCTCATAGAGTAGTCTTTTTGTAAGGAATTAAGTTCAAACTCAGTCTAATATCTTACAAATTCATCCACAAATTTATTTTTAATTGTTTTATTGGGGGGCTCATACAACTCTTATCACAAGCCACCCATCCATCCACTGTATGCCAAGCACATTTATATATTTGTTGCTATCATCATTCTCAAAACATTTGCTTTCTACTTAAGCCCTTGGTATTGGCTCCTCATTTCACCCTCCCTTTCTGATTCCCCTCACTCATGAACCCTTGATAATTGATAAATTATTATTTTGTCTTATTGTACACTGCTCAACATCTCCTTTTACCCACTTCCCTGTTGTCCATACCCCAGGGAGGAGGTGATATGTATATTCTTATAATTGGTTCCTCCTTTCTACCCCACCTTTCCTCTACCCTCCAGGTATGACCACTGTCACCACTGGTCCTAAAGGGATCATCTGTCCTAGATTCCTCATGTTTCTGGTTCCTATATGTACTAGTGTACAGCCTCTGGTTTAGCCAGATTTGTAAGGTAGAATTGGGACCATGATGTTGGGACTGGATAGGGAGGAAGCATTTAAGAACTAAAGGAAAGTTGCATGTTTCATCACTGCTACACTGTACTCTGCCTTGTCTCCTCCCTGCAATCCTTTTGTAAGGAGATGTCCTATTACTTACAGATGGGGTTGAGTCCCCAATCTGATCTCCCCTCATTTACATTTATAAAAATTACTATAATTTTTAGTTCTTTGATGCCTGATACCTGATCCATCAACATCTCATGGTCACACAAACTGGTGTGCTTCTTCCATGTGGGCTTTGTTGTTTCTAGTCTAAATGGCCAATTGTTTACTTTCAAACATTTAAGACACTAGATACTATATCTTTAGATAGCAGGCACCATCAGTTTTCTTCACATCTTTTTCTTATGCACACATTTGTCTTCAGCGATCATGTCAGAAAGGTATCATGAAATGCCAATTTAATAGAACAAAGTGTTCTTACATTAAGGAAGTACTTGAGTGGAGACCCAATGTCCATCTGCTGCCTTAATACTAACCCTATAAGTATATGCACATAGATCTATTTCTACATTATCATATATAAATATATTTATCTATGTACATGCCTGTATTTAGACCTCTATAAATGCCCTTTGCCTCCTATTTTTTTCCTCTTGTTCCACTATCATGCTTAGTTTCCATTTGGGTTTCAGTAATTTCTCTTGGATACGTTACCCTTGATCAATCCCTACCAGGCCTGACACACCCACCTTGTGACTGAGTTTTGGATCACTTGTTCTTCCCCTGTCCCTGGCTTGGTCAACACCACCTCTTTCCCCCCACCTACCCCTCTCCCATATCCCCACCTGAACCATCAGTCCCATTGTTTTCTCCATCAGACCGTTCATCCAGCCTATCTTATCTAGATAGACTTGCCGAGATCGTATGCATAAAAAACCAAGACATAGCAAGATGAAGTGATAACAGAAAACAAAACAATGATGGCAGCAGCAAAAAATCCAATGTCCAGAAAAAATATATAAATAACTTAAAAATAAAAAAAATAATAAAAGAAAAACCTGTAAACAGTTCATGTCTGTTTATTGACTTCTAGGAGTGTCCTCTGGTTGAGTCCGATGGGGTGCCACATCTTTACATCAAATCTAGTATATCTTTGGCACTCCCTTGAGACCTCCATGTCCTGCCCCACCCCCCCATCCCAGCACTGCTTTACTGCACACCCTTAGTGTTTTGCCTTGGTGTGGTGGGGTCAGACTGGGTACAATTCTGACCTTGTGTCTCCAGTGTTGTCCCCATAGGGCCTTGGGTCAGCATGGGATGTCATGTTTCATAATGGAGTCAGTCATATGGTCCTCTCTGTGTATTGGCTGTTCTGAGTGGGTATATCATCCTCAAGACTTGGTGGGTCAGGATGTGCTCCACTCTCTCTTCCTCCCCCTTCATTTGCTTTCATGTGCTGTGGTCAGACATGTCCCTCTCCCTGAGCTGCAGCTTAAGTGCTGTCCTCTAAAGTAAATTCTTCTGAGGGGAGTGACAGCTGTCCAGGTAGTTGGGATTGGGGATGGGCCCTCAGACCCCTTCACTGGGTCTATGCTCCATGCCTTCATGCTGTATTCACATCTTGGATCACTGGGTTTAAGTTTGGTTCCTCCATCCATGGGGTTTTCAATGCATAGGTTTTTGTTTGGTTGGTTTTCCCAGAAGTGGATTGCTAGGGCTTTCATGTGAAGTTCCTCTTAGTGAATTTGAACCTCAAACTTCTTGATCAGCCACTGAATTCAGCTGTTTATTCATTTTACTTAGAAGGAGAAATAACCAAATGTCTGCTTTTATATCAGACTGTGAACTGTAGCCAATGGTTTGCCTCTGTGGCCAGGGAGTTAGTTGACAGGACCATGATGGGAAAACTAGTAATAAGCATATAAGTCACAAAGGCAGGTGGCTAGAATTCTCCAAATTGGCCAAAGAAGTGAAACTGTGTGTTTCTCATGTGACTGCTCAGCAAAAGCTGACCTTGGCGGACCATGATTTTCACAATCAAGAATAGCACATTTTGTAGATCCCACTTAGCCTCTTTCTCCAGTAACTCTTGCTATTGCTCCTTGAGCTCCTAAATAATGTGGTCTGATGGCAGGGATGGAGGACATATCTGGAGTCAGCAATACGGAATTCCACTCACCAAGGCTAACATGGCTAAAGTCATAGCTGAGTGCCCAATCTATGAACAGCAGAGATCACCATTGAGTCCCCAATGTGGCGCTATTCTTAGGGCAATTAGCCTGCTCGATACTTCCAGCATGGAAAGGACACTATATTGTGCTTCCTGAAATGGACTTTGAGCATGAATTTGCTTTCCTTACCCAGACTGCTTCTAAGTCCACCCTCTATAATCTTATAGAATGCTTTAACCAGCATTATGGTATCCCACCCAGCATCGTCTTCGATTGGGATTTACTCCACAGCAAATAAAGTGCTCATGCAATTCACTGGTCTTACCATGCTGCCATTCATTGTGAAGAAGCTGCCTTGATTGAATGGTGGAATGCAGTTCTAAAGGCACAATTATGGCACCATTTAGGTAGTAAGCCCTTGCAAAGTTGGGTAAATGTTCTTCAGGAGGTTGCATGATCTCTAAAGGCAGCATCCAGGTATGAGAGGTCTGTAAAATTTCATGGAAAGTTAAATTTAAAAGCTGAAAAAATATGCAGGTGATACAGTTTTGTTTGGTGAAACTGAAGAGGACTTGGAGCACTTACTGATGATCAATGTCTGAAGCCTTCAATATGTATTACCCATCACTGTAAATAAAGACAAAACAAACAAAAACATGCTCACATCTTGACCAATAAGTAATATCACGATAAACTGAAAACAAATTGAAATTGTCAAGGATTTCATTTTCTTGGATTTCAAATGAACATCCATGGAAACAGAAGTCAAGAAATTAACAAATGCACTGCATTGGGCAAATCTACATAAACCCTTCTGAAAGTTTTGAAGAGCTAAGATTTTGAGCACAAAGATTTGCTTGATCCAAGCAATATAATCGGTCAGTGGTGTCTTACGTATGTGGAAGCTTAACAATGAAGAAAAGCTGATGTATTCACATATTGGTATTGGTGAAGACAATTGACTATACCATTGACTTCCAGAAGAATGAACAAATGTGCCTTGGAAGAAGTGCAGCCAGAATGACCCTTAGAAGCAAGAGTTTTGAGCCTTTGTCTCATGTACTGTGGACAGGTTACCAGGAGATATTAGTCTCCAGATAATTTCCTCCTTGGTAAGGTAGAGGATCTGTGAAACAGCAGGCTCTCACGAAAGATAGAAAGGCGTGGAGGCAATGACAGTAGAGTCAAGCATGGTGACAATTGTGAGGCTGGCATGGGACTCAGTAGTTTGTCATTGTGTCGTCTATGCAGTTTCTATGAAACAGAACCAACGTGATAGTACCTGACAACCAGAAAAACAGAAACAGAGATTATGTGCAGTTTAAGAACACATGTACAGGCCTCACGTTGTCAACGGGCAGACAGGGAAGGGGAAGCTGTTCTGCCAACAGTGCCAGCCGCTTATTCTCAGGGAGTTGGCAGATACCATGCAATCGTCTCCATTTTTTTAATCTGATGTAAATAACTAATCAATTGAAAGAGGAGTTTCCTTGGTGATGTAGCCTGCATCAAATATGCATGTTTTGGCATAGCGCTCAATATCCATTGATTCTACCTATATGTCACCTCTGACATTTGGTTCTTGGAACTTGAGCTTGGAGTCTGCTTTGTGACTCAGGTGCATTAGCCCCTGCAACTCCATGAGTCATAAGGAGTTTCCAGTCAGACACCTGAGCTATAGATTTCAGAACTACATGGGTCATTTGCTTGAAAGAAATTTCTTCAGAAGGTTGATGTTATTAAGTGTCATTGAATTGGTTCTAAAGAATAGCAAACTAAGGACAATAGAAAAAAAAACCTCCACTTTCTCTTTCTGTATACTTCACTGGTTTTGCTTCTCTAAAGGACTCAGTCAAAGACACTGCTTTCAAAGCTCTCAGTGACATAGTTAATAAAAATTTCCAGGCTTATAAGTCTATCAAATATGACTGGATAGACACCACCCATTAACTTTCAGGTGTCAATGAAGAAAAAAGAGTCTCCAAACTCATCACTGACGGCACATGCAATTGTTCTCATTTTAAATGTGGACAACATGCAAATATACATTTTTCAAAAACACATTAAGTGGCATGACATGGAGAAAAGTGTTATTAGGTGGGGAAAAGATACTTGTTTTGAAATTTGAGAGCAAAGGAGAAAGCAGACATCTTTTAGGATGGTGTTAAGAGAAAACAGACATTTGGTGAGAACTGAATGAGTGCTGTCTGAATTAGAAGGGCGTGTGGATAGAAATAGTGAGGTCAGGGAAGTGAGTTTTACTTAAGATGAGCTGAGGATATAGGGTCCCAGGTAATGTGAGATTTAACTAAGGCATTTCAAAGGATCTCCCAGAGTTAGCAACATTTAAAATATTCAACGTGGTATGGTTCCTACTGACTTAAAGACAATACAAAACAACTTTTTAACCTTGCCCTCTTGATGCATTTCTAACATCTCAAAACCTCCTGCTTCAAATGGGAGCTCATGAACTCCTTCCTATGCAAAGTCAATTTTCCTCTGAATGTCTCATTGGTGATCCATCATTCCATCAACCTTCTGGTTGCCTGAATGTCAAACTGTTTGTCCTTCTTTATCATTTTCTACATTCAGTTATTTGCCTGTCTAATCCATCTTTGTTCCCTCCAATTCTGTGATCACTTTCCCAATCATTGTCTATTGCTTGCCTAGGCTCTAAGCCTGTTAACGATTCTTCCTCATTGTACACACTGATGATGTCCATCTACCGACAGCCAGCCAGATCCGATCCTATCACTCCATCTGTTCAAACTTTTTCCATGACAACTCATTAAGCTAAAATAAATTAAGATTTCAAGACTTCCATCATTTAGCTATAGCCTTCCTTTCCTGGGGTTCTTTTAAATTACTTTTATAGAGTCTTAACAAATTCTAATCTTTCTGGATTTTTCAGGTGAAGAGCCAGATCCTATGCCTTTACATCTCCATATATATTTTTATATTCTCTCTGCATAGAAGAATTTCCTTCCCCCTTCTATCCCACATGCCTTGAGGTACTTTTCTTCTGCCCCTCCACCTTTCTTTTTAATCATTTTATTGGGGCTCATACAACTCTTATCACAATCCATCCATCCGGTGTCTGTCAAGCACATATGTACATTTGTTGCCCTCATCATTTTCAAAACATTTGCTTTCTACTTAATCCTTTGACATCAGCTCCTCATTTTCCTCTCTCTCCCCATTCCCTCCCTCATGAACCCTTGATAATTTATAAATTACTATGTCATATCTTACACTGTCCAATGTCTCCCACTTCCCTGTTGTCTGTACTCCAGGGAAGAGGTTATATGGAGATCCTTGTAATCAGTTTCCGCTTTCTACCCCACCTTCCTTCCCCCCTCCCAGTATTGCCACTCTCACCACTGATCCTGAAGGGATCATCTGTCCTGGATTCCCTATATTTCTGTTTCCTATTTATATCAGTGTACATCCTCTGGTATAACCGGGTTTGTAAAGTAGAATTGGGATCATGATAGTGGGGGGAAGGGGAAGCATTTAAGAACTAGAGAAAAGTTGTGTGTTTCATTGCTGCTACACTGTACCCCAACTGGTTCATCTCCTCCCGGTTGCCTTTCTGTAAAATGATGTCCCATTACCTACAGGTGGGTTTTGGGTCCCCAATCTACGCTTTCCATCGTTTACAATGGTATAATGTTAAGTTCTTTGATGCCTGATACCTGATCCTTTTGACACCTCATGGTCACTCAGGCTGGTGTGCTTCTTCGATGTGGCCATCGTTGCTTCTGAGATAGGTGGCTGCTTGTTTACCTATAAGCCTTTAAGATCCCAGAGACTATATCTTTTGATAGCCAGCCACATCAGCTCTCTTCTCCACATTTTCTTATGCGCACATTTATCTTCAGCGATCGTATCAGAAAGATGGGCATACAATGATATGATTTTTTGATCTTTGATGTCTGATAACTGATCCCTTCAATACCTCAGGGTCACACAGGCTGTGTGCTTCTTCCATGTGGGCTTTATTGCTTCTGTGCTAGATGGCCGCTTATTTACTTTCAAGCCTTTAAGACTCCAGACACTATGTCTTTTGATAGCTGGCTACCATCAGCTTTCTTCACTATTTTTGCTTATGCACTCATTTGTCTTCAGCGATCGTGTCAGAAAATTGAGCAGCAGCCTTGACCTACTTTTCAATGCCCATCTTCAAATCCTCTGTGAAGCCCTTCCCAGGTGTGTCAAAGTTTTGGAGCCTCTGCATCATTTGAACCCTTATCATATTATATTTATATATTCCTTATTTTCTGTTACAATAATATATGAATTATTATTATCTTCCAAAATAATTTGCAATTCTTCCAGGGCAAGCATTTGTGTATTATGTATCTTTGTGGCTCTTTACATTGTGTCAGCCACTTTATAAATGTCTATTGAATAAGTGAACATTAATCAATAATTAGTATCAAAGCAAAAGGCTATTTACAAAAATATGATACATTCATTCAATTTGAAAATTCTGAAAATGTTTCTGTTCCTAATGTAAACTTCTACACTCCCAAATAAGGAGAGTGCCCTATCAGAAATCCATTGTAATGATGAAAATAAAGTGGCAATCTCTGCATAGTTCCACTGGAGGAAACCTGAATTTCTTTCATACTAGTGGCTACAGAAAACAAGTAATAAGTTTTAGACAAAGTTAGCTGCTTCTCATTCGGTTTTTGTCCAACTTGTTCTTGTTATGGAAGGAGACATTGTGCATAGACAGGTGCTGTCAGCCTCCTGTTTTATTGTTTAAAGTATAAAAATAATTTGCATTGAAGGTCTACCTGAATTAGTTTTCCAGTTTTACTAATCCAATAATTAAAATTTTGAAACACATTTCCCCTTTTTGAAAAGAGAGTTTTCTATATGAACGCAGTTAAATTCAAAGCATTTAGTTGAAGATTCTTCTTTAGGCTGAGTTGACTTATGTGGATTTTAAGTATGGAAAAGTCTTCTCTTCATGTTGTGCAAGAATAAGCAGCTGTTGAAATTGAAATTTTGTTGCTGGTAAAGGAAAGTTAGACAGTAGAACTCCTAAATGACTTCAGTATTATGTTATGATTTTTAAAGTTATCTGTCTACTAAATGGAAGTACTTATTAAGCCTATTGCCATTTGTATGTTATTCATTCATTAGATTCAAAACAAATTTCTTCTGAATTTCTCTTTTCCTCAGTCACTTCTCTTTTAAAAGTAAACTGGCTTCTTTCTTAGCATGCTAATAAAGTGAATTGTTTGCTGGTGCCTATCTTTGGTCCTCTCTCAGCACCAGGCTTTTTATGCTGCTTCCAACACCCCGACTGGTATTTTCCTGGGTTGGGTCTGCATGTACTATCCACTGAAAGTACCAGCAGATATTTAGCCTGGTATCCCTTGGGACCTTGGCATATCAACTCTAATTATTTTTCAGATTGAGTATGTTTTAGTGAACCTCTTAAGTGAAACGTTAATGCATTAAATGGAGTCATAAGGCTTTTGACTTCTTTTTACTGAACTGTGTAGCATACTGCCCCTAGTCAAGTTCCTTTTTCATTCCTTCTAAAAAAACAAGAATTTCAACTGATGGAGAAATAATCGTTATCCTCCGTTCTTGTTGTCTAGGTTACCTGAGGTGGATGGCACTAGTTCTATGGTATAGATTTTAACCTGCTGAGGGCCTCGTTCCCTCCATCAATCATAGACTTGAGATATACCACATGCCGCTCGAGAGGCAGGGACTTTGATTTGTGCATCAACTTACGCTACAAACAGCCCTAGTAATTTTGTGGATATAAAGCACTGTATATTGACCACTCTGTAATTTGTAAGAATTCACATATTATAATCCAACTCTGACTTTTTCTGTAGCAGATGAAATAGGCCTATTAAGATTGAAGTAATTTCTTAGTATTGAAAGTTAATATCTCCTAGGAAATATTTCTCTATAGAGAATTTCTGTATTTCCTCCATCAGTCACTTCAGAGGTTTTTGTTGTTGTTACAACATTTATCTCATAATATAAGATTTCTTTTTCATCTTAGTTTATTATGACTAGTTATCAAAACTAAGCATTGTTGGGTATGGGAGGTTGAACAGGAAATAGTCCAAAATCATTGGTCAAAGAGTCTCACAAAAGGCGTGGACTCAAGAATTGAAGATATCAAGTTAATGTTAAATTTAAATAAGTTGCCATTTAAATGTTGGGAAACACCAGATCCTTAAGTTCTCATGGATCATCAATAAGTTTTTAAAAGAAATTCATCTCTCTTTTAACAGCATCATGTTGTATTCTTTGTCCTTATAATTTAGTGATTTATCCCTGTGTATTTTCACTTATACTATTTTTCTGTGTATCTTCCTTATTATATCTTAATCTCCTTTGTGGGCAGGAACCACTGCAAATCATTAATTGTACCAGGTGTCTACGAATACTGAGTAAATATTAGTTGATGGAGTCAGGAGGCTATGTTTTCATAGCTGCCAGCTTCCTATACATTGCAACTGTGAGGCTTTTCATGGGCAAGGGTGATCTCAATGGAGGATGGGCATTGCATGTGGGATGACACTATTCTGTAATTAATTTTTCATGTTTATGATAGTTCCTTATAACCTCTATGTGTGTGTGTGTCAGCACATGCAGAGCTATACAGTTAAGTGTCATTTAATGGTTACAATACATTCTGTATTTGCTTCAGACATTGCACAAACAACTTCTCATAGTTTGGTTCTGCTTTTTCTTTGAGAATTTTAAATAAGCTTTGTGCCTTGATAATAGCTGTCAGGGGTAATGAGGAAGATTCATTTTTGCATTAGTCCTCAAGCCACATCAGTAGCAATTTCTCTGTATTATGTAGGTCCCTCACACATTTCCAATAAAGCCTTGTAGCTTTAAAGGGAGTCAACCATTTTTCAGCTTGGATAATTTTTCCTTATGATTGTTGGTGGATAGGTCTAAATTGTGAGCAGGAGCATAGACTGATTCTCCACTTTTCAGATGTTTAATAACTTGTTTCACTTCCAAATCAAGGGTTTCCCTTTTTCTTGCTGCTGCTTTTTCTAGTACTGATTTTGCTATATTTGGGAGCATACACTGCAGGATAACATTTTCGGGTTTTTGTTTGTTTGTTTTGTTTTGTATTGGCATCACTGCCCTCTGGTGTTTGTGGGAGCTACCCAGTGCTGCTCCTGAGAGCCACTGCTGGATTTGAACCGCCAAACCCGTGGGTCGCAGTTCCGCACTCAATCACTTACACCACCAGGCTCAGCCCCACTTTCTAAACCAAATTAATTAGACAACACTCCTGCACTCATGAGGCATGAAATTGGCCTCCACCTATGTTTTGAAGAATATATTATTTTTAGATAGAAAGTACAGTCTGTACATCAACCAGTAATGTAGATATTTATTGTGACTATCAACACATATGTTTGTATTTATGGGAAGCAAAGTCTCATAATTTTCACTTAAAAAAACAAATATTGGGGGTTCATCCAATTCTTATCACAAGCCATACATGCATGAACTGTGTCAATCACATTTGTACATATGTTGCCATCATCATTTTCAAAACATTTTTTTTTCTACTTGAGCTCCTCATTTTTCCTCCTCTGACACCCTTCCTCTCTCATGAACTCTTGAAAATTTGACCTTTTTTTTTCATGTGTTAAGGGGACCACTGTGCCCCTTAAACTACTTTTCTGTTGTCTGTCCTTCTAGGAAGAGTTTATATATACATCATTATGATCAGTTCCTCCTTTCTCTCCGCCGGCCCTCCCCACCCCCCGCCCCAGTATTGCTACTTTCATTATTGGTCATAAGGAGTTTTTCTGTCCTGAATTCCCTGTGTTGTGAGCTCTTATCTGTACTAGTGTGCATGCTTTGGGCTAGCTGGTGGGGCCATGATAGGGGTGGGGAAGAAGCATTAAAGAACTAGAGGAAAGTTATATGTTTCTTTGACGCTATACCGCATCCTCACTGGCTTAGGGTGTCCAATTTTCTACAGATGGACTTTGGGTCACTACTCTGCACTCCCCCTCGTTCACATTGATATGATTCTATGTTCTGGACCTTTGATGCCTAATTAAACTTAAATAGTGCCTTGGGTAGAAGTGATATCTTTACTATATTGAGTCTCCCAACCCATGAGCATGTCACTCTTGGTTTCTTGTAATAGTGTTCTGTAGTTTTCCTTGTACAAATCTTTTGTTTCTTTTTAGTCAGGTAAATCCCTAGTTATGCCTATTTGTGCTCGGCTATTACGAAGGGTATGGCTCCTCATTTCCCCCCCTCCCTATCCTTCTCCTATGAACCCTTGATAATGTATAAATTATTATTGTTTTGTCATGTTTTACATTGTTCAGAGTCTCCCTTTGCCCACTTTTCTCTTGTCCATCCCCCAGGGAGGAGGTTGCATGTAGATAATTGTCATTAGTCCCCTCTTTCTACCACGCCTTCCCCTTCCCCTCCTGGTATCTCTACTCTCTTTATTGGTCCTTACCGGCTTATCAGTCCTGGATTCCCTGTGTTTCTAGCTCTGATCTGTACCAGTGTACATCCTCTGGTCTATCCAGATTTGTAAGGTAGAATTGGGATCATAATAGGGGGAAAGGGTAGTAGAGGAAGCATTAAAGACCTAGAGGAGAGCTATATGCTTCATCAGTGTTACACTGCACCCTGACTGGCTCCTCTTTTCCCATGACCCTTCTGTAAGAGGAAGTCCAGTTGCGTATAGATGAGCTTTGGATCTCCATCCTGTACTCCCCTTCATTCACAATGATATATTTTATTCTTTGATGCCCGATCCCTGATCTCTTAGATACCTCCTGATCACACAAGTTGGGGTTCTTCTTCCACATGGACTTTGTTTCTTCTGTGGTAGATGGCTGCTTGTTTACCTTTAAGCCTTTCAGATCCCAGACACTATACCTTTTGATAGTTGGGCACCAGCTTTCTTCACTACATTTGCTTATGCACCCACTTTATCTTCAGGATCTTGTTTGGAAGGTGAGCATCATGGAATGCCAGTTTAATAGACCAAAGTGTTCTTGCATTGAGGGAGTACTTGAGTGGAAGTCCAATGTCCATCTGCTTTCTTAATACTAAACCTATAAATACATGCACATAAATCTATTTCCCCATCATCATATATTTATATGATATACTTATATATGTATATGCCTGTACTTCTTCCAAGAGATCTGTTTGTTCTTTTGGTAATCCATAGCACTTTCACTATTCCTCACCAGCACCATAATTCAAACACATTCACTCTTTTTCAGTCTTCATTATTCGATGTTCAACTTTCACAGGGGGCAACTGAAAATCCCATGGCTTGGGTAAAGTGCACCTTAGTGCTCAAAGTAACAGCCTTGCCTTCACAGACTTTAAAGAGTTTTTTTTGTAGTAAATTTACTTAATTCAAGACTCTTTTGATCTTGTGACTACTGCTTCCATGACCGTTGATTGTGAATCCAAGCAATGTGAAAGCCTTGATAACTTTAATCTTTTCTCCATTTATCATGATATTACTTATTGGTTTAGTTTTGATCTTCTTCTTTATTATTATTATTATTATTATTATTATTTATTATTAATTTTTTTAGGCATCACTGCCCTGGTGGTGGGAGTAGGAGGCCCAGCCTTTGCTCCTGTGAGTGGGAATTGAACCTCCATCCCAGTGGGCCGCAGTCCTGCGCACAACCACTACACCACCGGGGCTCAGCCTTGATCTTCTTTATATTGAGTTGAAATCCATGCTGAAGGCTGAAGTTATTGATCAGGTGTTTCAATCCCTCCTCACTTTCAGCAAGCAAGGTTGTGTCATTTGCACATTGCATGTTTTAATAAGACCTTCCTTCAATCCTGATCTCACATTCTGCTTCATATAATCCAGATTCTCTGTTTACTTCATCACCATACAGATTGAATAAATATGGTAAGAGTGTACAACCCTGACATACTCCTTTCCCTATTTTATTTTTTTAATCCAGATTTTACCATGGAATTTTCCTTTGCTAAGTTAACATAGCAACCACTTAAACCATATACAAGTTCTGCATAGGCAAAATTAGATGTTCTGGAATTCTTCTTCTTCTCAAGCCTCTCTGTAATTTGTTGTGATTCACACAGTTATATGCCTTGGCACAGTAAAAACCTTTCTGCTTTTCTCTACTTCCAGACACTATTCAACCAGCAATGATAAGTTTTGTTCCATATCCTTTTCTGAATCCAGCCTGAACTGCTGGAAGCTTCTTGTCAATGTACTGCTGCAACCTTTTTTGAAGGATCTTCAGCAAGTGATGGAAAAATACGGGCATCGCAAGTAAATGCACTATCTGGAAACTCCTCTAAATGAGTGGCCTGGGCATCACTTTAAGGACACATGTTGTTGATTAAAGAAATTGACATAACTCTTGGGTCTTAAAACTGAAACATCCTATGGCAGTGATTCTCCACATGTGGTTCGTGACCCTTCTAGGGGTCATACAACTCTTTCACAGGAGTTCTCCAATTAATAACAGTACAGTTATGAAGTAGAAATGAAAATAATTTTATGGTTTTGGGTCACTGCAACATGAAGGTTGGGAAACACTGTCCTATGGGGAAAAGAAACAGATGACCGCTATCCCAAATAGTGGGCTTTGAAGTCTTTGGACTTTGCTTCACATCTTTTGTTTCCAAGGTGCCCAGTCAGCTGAGTGACAGGGTCTGCCAGTCTCCAACTCAGTAGCGTGATGAAGGAGGGCTTGAAGGACCCCAACTTACAAGGACACAGATTAGGTGTCCCATGGGTAGGGTCGCTTACAAATTGAGGCACAGGACAAGCAAGGCAGTTGGCTGCACACTGGTCCAAAGATTCTAGAGCAATGGAGAGAAAGGTGAAGCTCACCGAGCCATTTCTATCTCTGCTCTGCAATAAATCTCACATGTGTTCATTGGCCATGTTGGCACAGCAAACCTACCTACCTTCATTGGCCAGGTTGGCACAACAGACCTACCTATCACAGCATGTAAATGCTATAAATATGTGTGTTTTGTGTCTAATCCTTATCATTTTATTATGCAGTGACTTTTAGTCCAATAAACTTTCCTAGATATGTATATTTTCCTTCTAGCACTAATATTTTAAATTATATACCATTGGCTGTTGTATTTAGGCACCATCAAATTGGTTCTTACTGATAGTGAACCTATATACAACAGAACAAAACACTTCCCTGTCCTGCGTCATGCTCACAATTGGTTTTTGTTTGAGCATCCATTTTATAGAGGTTAAGGATGGATGACAATGAAAAGTCTAAAATTCATTCTCAGTGTCTCCACATGGATTAAGCCTCCACTGGATTCCTTGGGACCATTGACCAGCATGAAAACAATCTTTTCCTCAGAGTGCATTGGAAAGTGGATTATAACAGGAATAGTGAATTAAAATTTAATAGTGCACTTTTTGTTTTCCCTTTTCACCCATTTAAAACTTGTTTTAGTTATTATTTGTTGCTTTCTTTTGTAGTGAGGTTTTATTATGTTGATATTGTTAGTTTTTTGTTTTGTTATTATATTTTATTTCTTTATATGAAATCCAGGATAGTTAAATCTATAGAGGCAGTAACTAACAGCACATTAGGATTATACTAGGGGAAGCTAATCATAATGGAAGAAAATGAAGAAAATCATTAAATTGATTGTGGTGATTAATGCACAATAATTTTTAATGCATTTAAACCATTGAATAAAATAAGCAAATAAATTGATTATATAAATTTCTGTTTTGATTTCTCATGGCAGAATACACAATAGAAATCAAACAAACTAAGCTTTGGTGATGATTACTTTAGCAAAATTTCATGATTTGATTTGAAGAATATATTAAAAAATATTTTTTCTGTCACTATTTTATTTCTGTTACAAAACAGAAATCCTAATAGTTCTTTCTGGTAGGCAGACAATAAATGGTGAGACAGTTTCTCAACAAGGCCAGCAAAAGCAGTTCTATCTTTAAATATTTTTTGAGGGGCATCACTGTCCTCTGGTGGGAGTAGCTGGCCCAGCCTTGCTTCTGGAGAGCTGCTGCTGGATTTGAACTGCCAGCCAAGTGGGCTGCAGTCCCACGCACAGCCACTATGCCACTGGGGTTCAGCCCTATTTTTAAATATTTTCACAGACTTGAATTTAAATGAGTGTTTCTTGACTTGAAAGGTAAACAGTTCCTTGCTGTAAGACTCCCTTCCCCAGAACTGAATCCATTTCAGGACTTTTACTTGAATGGAGGGCTGAAGAGTGAATATCCAGGGTATTTGTAGCAAGGGAATTCTCTATATGAGAAGTCATGTTACAGTGCAGGAAGACCTAATCTATCTATTTTCACTGTAGACTTTTGTTTGATTTTTCCTGAAGTGAATCAAATACCTGGAGAGATTCCAAATCACCCAAACCCAAACCCATCTATTATCTAGATTCTGACTGACAATGACACCATATACGGAGAATTGCTGTCCTGTGGGGTCATTGGAGTCAGCAAAGATTAAAACTTTCTGAGGTTGGTGCTAGCTAGGCTTAAACTTTTCTTAACTTCTCCATGGCCACTGGAATGTCTTTTGCTGGGGGATCCTTTGAACACTGAGAAATTAAAGAATGCATGACTATCTTACTAGAATAGGATCTAAGAATCAATATAACCTGCACTCCTGCACCTAACAGAGCCTAAGATTAAATTTGTACCTTGAACTATTTGTGCTTCCTTTACTTGTTTACCCAAGATTAGCCTTTGAGTGGTGGGTATCCAACAGTCCACCGAGTGTTAAATGTTAGGTCCAGCACTGGAGTTGGCGATGGATGATTTTAAGTGGGGTTATTTTTAAGTTTGGAGTCTAAGGATCTTTGCTGCGTGTACACTCAATATTTATGTTCCCTGGCCTTGACACAGCATAAAAATGAAGTGGACAACTTCAAAGAGTAGATGTGTATTACTTTATGGTTTTAGAGGGTTGAGTCCAAATCAGGGTATTGACTATGCTGATTCTTTTAGATGGGTTTGAGTGAAGCTCATCCCTCCTACCTTCTTGTGACTGCTGCCAATTGGGACATTTCTTGACTGTTACAGATGCATCTGCCTCTCTTGTCACATGATGTCTGTTTTTTCTTGTGTGTGACCCTCCTTATGTATTCTTTCAAAAAATGCCACACAGAAGGCATGGAACCCACTCTGTCTTCCTCCTCTCCTGACTTACTTGAAAGTATCTTCAGCCCTCTGCCACGGGGTGGATTCCAACTCACAACCACCACCTCAGACAAGCTGTTGTGGCTCTGCAGGGTCCCAGAGACTGTAAATCTTCACCAGAGCAACAGCCGCATCTCTGTCCTGCATGGCACTAGGAGGTTTGAACTGCCGGTCTTGTGTTCAGTGGTCAGATTGAAATAATTAAACAAGTGAGTTGCTGCCCTAATGATCTTTTTATATATTAAAAACATGACATATTTAAAGGTAGCTTATCATTTCATACAGCAAATGCTTAAATATGAATAATAAGAGATACACAAAACTATTAATAGTTATGTTTTAAAACATTAATGAAAAAATATTTAATAATACCTGAAAAAATACAACTCTTTTTTTTTTAAGGCATCACTGCCCTGGAAATACAACTCTTATATGAGATATTTCCATATTGCTTCTTGATTGGCATCCTCACTTGCAATCATCTTCACGTTTACCTGGGACTCATCAGCTGCATCATTTACCCTTCGCCATCTTTGCAGGAGTCAAACCTGATTTCTTTAGAAGCAGGCCAATTAGACAATAACCATGGTATTGGATATATAGAAACTGTTTGTTTTTGAAAATCTCTTTCTGCTTCTGATGAACTTATAAAAATTGTTCTGACAATATTTTTTTAGTTCTTTGAAGACTTTCAAGGATTGCCTAACTTGTAATATCTACATAACACAAAACTGAAACGAATGACAGTATGTCATCCTCTGGTTGTTTGGCATTTTTTTTCTGTTTACATTCTATATTTGTCTACTGAAGTAACAAACACAAGGGAATAAAAACGCAGCATTTCATCAAAAAGTATAACAGAATGAGGGGCGGAGGTGAGCATACTACCATTTTTAAAAAGTATAACAGAATGAAATACATATTACAAGCATAGTTTCTTCTATTTTGTTAGGCTTATTGAAGGAGTGAACATTACAACAGGCACTTACACTATGCTGTTGAGTTCTTTGATTTAGTGCTATCTCAAATGGTAACCTCCCCACACCCTGTTCTCCATGATCAATGAAGGAATGCTTTATCCTATATAGTGAGACAGGGTTACAAAGAGGAGAAAGTGGTCTACTCAATAGTTGAACTCTTCAGCTTGGCTTGGCCTTCCCAGCGCTATATGGGTTGCATACACCTGCTACTTCTCTATATGATTACTTGGGTGATTGCTGACAGGGGCCAGATATTACATCATTCCTTTCTCACAGTTAATGAACTCATCTAAAGAAGCAAGTTTTGGTTATGCAAGTGTGCACTGCAAGACAATGAAGGAATAGTGTCTATAGCCCAGTTTCTTCCCTGTGAGTCCAGCACTGTGTGCATTGCTACTCTCCTTACTTCAGCATATTTTGCTTCACAATTGTTTCAATTGGACTAAAACATGTTTTCTTGCACTATTCAGACAGTGAGTCCTAATGTGTTTGGAGCTGTTAGTACTTCTTTTGTCCTGTTAGTCATGCTGAGTCTTTCTCTTTTTGTTATTATTATTATTAAGATAACAAGCTATAGAATCCAGTTGGGTTTGAAGTTTAACAACTTTAACGTAATTCCAACAGAAGGCAGTAAGTATATTTTGGTAGCGATCACGTTTTGCCATGTTTATATCCCTAGCAAGTAATAGTTTTCCCAGTGACTAGCAACAAATGGGCATCATTAGCCTACATTTTGAGAAATTTGGCTTTGAAGTCACCTCCTCAGAAGCTGCTTCCGTTTCCCACTTTGTGTGACTAGACACTGTCAGCGATGAGCTAATAAACTAAGAATGGCATTGTCACGCAATGACTTATTTGTGGTTCTATCTGTGTTAGATTTCTCATTATTTGTGTTAAATACATTCTTGATACCACTATTCTTTTTCTATTTTATTGTAAGTATAGTTTCTGTCAAGGTCTCTAGGGGCACAATGGTGAAACTCTCGGCTCCTAACTGAAAAGTTGGAGGTCCAAAGCCACTAAAGAGAAGCCTGGTCATTTTCTTGGGTAAGACTTTCCGCCAAGGAGCCTCTTTGGGGGCAGTTCTACCGGTCATACAGGGTCGGTTGCCATGAGTCAGGGTAGTCTCAATGGCACAAAACAACCATGACATCATTTTTACTCTGTACTGATAGCCCCAGCCAACCTCAACAGTTTAATGTTCCAAATCACTTTAGGTGATAGGCATTTTGATTCGACTTTATTTTTGAGTGCTAATATAGTTTGCCTTTGCAGCTAGTTGACCTCAGAGAGTTTACATAAATGAAAAGACTTGTGGGCTCAGTGGTGATCAATCAGAATTTCAAAGTGGAATAAACATGGTTAAATTGTTCTTTTTGGTTTTGTTGTTGAAAGCTGCTGCAGAGTTGGCAGTAGAGTGGCTTCATAGGATTTTTTTGGCTGTGGTTTTTGCCAAAACAGAACCCCAGGCCTTTTCTTCCATGGGACTGCTCAGGGGGTTGAACTGAGCACAACTGCTTGTACCTTTCAGGCTCCTTTTGGTCAGTAAGAGGCATTGCATATATTAATTGTTAGTATTTATTATTATTTCACAGTTTTATTGGCATATAATCCACATCTAGGAGTATACGTTTTAAAAAGTCTTTTCCTCCAGAGGTCCTTTCCCTGCCCTTAGCCCTCCATGTCCCCCTTTTCATTCAGCATGTATGAATAGGATGTGTAATTGATGGTGGGACAGATGATAGGAATTATCTGTATGGAGAACAATTCAAGAGCTGGGTCATGTGGCAAACTTTGGAGAACACCAGGAAGTGTCTCTGAACTCCAAGTGTTGGTATTGGAACACAAGTCTTTTAGGAGAGTTTGAGGCCCTAGGACATACCTGTTAGAACATCCCAGGATACACAGAAGCACCTGTTAGAACATCCTCCTCTGCCTCCTCTTTTCAGTGGGAGGGAACAAGAACTGGACTCTAGAATGTTGTTTGCTGAAAAGGGTGTGCCAAGCAGCTGCTCTATTCATGCATACTAAAGCAAACTAACTCCATGATAAATGTTTATCTCTTGTACTCATGCTTTTTGAATGCACACATTTGTAGAGTAGATAAATTTGTCTAAATGCTATCTGTTTATACACATTACTTTGTTTCCTGGTATTACTTCTTGTTAAATTCTTATTTGAATACTATAGATTCTTATATGTGCCTGCTATATGAATGTGCAAGGAATGAATAAATGAAGAACAGAAATATAACATTTCAAGATGGGGAAACTGATAAATCATCTATCCTTATTCCTCACCCTGTAGAGGAGGAAACAGAAGTCTACAGAGGCTGACTTCTCATGAGCAGAGGAGGCTTTCCTGGCCATTGCTCTGGACAGGAAGAATACAACTGCTGCTGAGTGGGTGGACTTTTTATCTCTTGACTCCAGGATGCTCTCATTTTAGTGCGTAAGGCTTTATGACTCTAAGGTAGTCCCTTGAAACAGAAATCTCACTTAGGCTGGGACATGTGGCTCTTCCCAGAAATTTCATTTCCTGGTACTGCCCTTGAAGAATCTCACGGGCATTAGGATTCATGTTTTAAAAGTTCCTAGCAGCAGGGTTTCTAATAGTAAACCCTGGAAGCGATCTAATTGTTTCTGTCGAGCAGAATGGCCAGATGATCCTTGACACTTTACTTTATGAAATGGTATGCAAAAGTTAAGAAAAAGGGGTCCGACTGCTGCTTAGCAATGACAATAAAACTCTAAGTATTCTATAGTTTAAAAAAAGAGAGAGAGAGAGAGTTGCAGGATACTTTCAGTACGTAAAACACCACCCCACAAATATTATGTAGACTTTCTGGCAACATCTGATCACTCTTGAAAATTACTTAGAAAACTGGGGAATAAATAATGTTCATTTTACAAGCTTGATAACTACCTTTTTGGATGGGAGGGATTGAAAGTGGTAGCTGGTATTCAACAGGAGGCCCAATTCACTGCTAGGTTTTAGATTTTAAGAAAGGGAAAGTACTCACAGCTGTCTTGAGTAATGTAAAATCAGATTTTAAAGCACTCACACAAAAAACCTACTGCCATTGAGTCAAAGCTGACTCAAAGTGACCCACTGTGTGTTTCCAAGACTGCAACAGTCGTGGGGTGGCTTGTGATTTTTCAACTATGGACCAGGCAAGTTGAGCCTAATATTTTACCACTATGCCACTAGGATGTTTTTTAAATACAAGATCTTGGAAAAACTGACTGTCTCTATTTTTATATTGCACTAGAAGCCCCATCATATAAAAAGTTAGGTGCTATCTAGCGAGCTCCGATGCGTAGGGAGGGCTCTGTGCTGTTTCTGTTAGGAGCCAGGGAGTTGGCTCTGAACCATTGTGACTCCAGGCACAACAGGACAAATGAGGTGATCCTGGCCTTCACCCTTGGCCCCGTGCCCAAGCGCTTTGTTGCCACAACTGTATCTCTCCATCGTGTCCAGGGACTTCTTAAGAGAAGTAGAACCAGTGACATGTAAATATGTCTGCGAGTCATTTCTATTTTTCAAGAAAATGAGCTCCATATGCCCCCACGCTGACGGGTGGGCCTTCAAAGGTCTTGGGTCTCCTGGAATCATAGGGTCACTATGAGTCCGAATTGAATCAATGGCAATCAGTTTGGTGATTTAGGATGGGATTCTTCAGGGCCAATGTCCAGCAGTTCCTGAAAAGACTGATTATTTCCTTTTCCCAATGAAACTTGTAGCTTTGTCCAATTCACAACCTACAATTGTCTAATTTACAATGTCCAATATCAGCTCATTTAAGCTCACCAATGCTTAGATTATCGATTTTTATGCATTCCATTTGTTTTTTCACAACTTCAAATTTTCCTAGATTCATATTTTGTGTATTCTACTCTTATTAATCGTACATCACTATATTAATGGATATTTACAGCTGTTTCTTCTCACTTGGGGAATTATCCCATCAGCAAATAAAGGTCTCTAAAACCTCTAAAATAAAAGTTCCATCCATGTGTTTAGGGTCAACTCTACTTTGAGGAGTCAGCTCTTCCCCAGTTGTATTTTGAGTACCTTCTAAGCCCACCTTCTGGCACTATGTACGTTACATTGCTATTCACAAGGGTTTCACTATCCAATCTTTCAGAAGTAGAAAGCCTATTCCTTTTTTGGGTAGTCTATTCTTAGTCTGGAAACTACTAAACGTGTTCACCCTGGGTATGGCAGGTACATAATCTGTCATCAATTTGAGACTTAAGAGTGAAGGGGTGGAGTTCAGCCTGTCAATTAGGTGGCAGCTTGAGGAGCTCATTTGGAGGCACTAAGGAGAGAAGTAGCTTGCTGGAGGTCGGGCACATTCCCTCTCTGGGGGCCATGACTGACCACAAGTCTGAAGGAACGACACTGATACAGCTGGAGCGCTGGAACTGCAGGAGCCAAGTGGAGACCATGCCAGCTCTGGGATACTTTCACTGCCACCAGGTCCACAAACTTTCCACCACTGGCCTGTGATATTTCAGCACTCTCTATTTAATTCTAAAAAGGAGCGCTGGTGGCATAGAAGGTTGGCAGTTCAAATTTCCCAGCTGCTCCATGGAAGAAAGATGAAATTTTCTGCTTCCATAAAGATTTACAGATGTAGGGCCCATCCTGGGAAGCTCTATCCTGTTTTATTGTATCCCTATGAGTCAGAATAAACTCTATGACAGTGAAACCAATTTTTTCTTTTTATATGAAAAAAAAGATGATGAAGAATGATCTTGTTTTTATTCACAAAGAGTCATCTTAATTAAACCAATTTACTTTTAGGATTAAATAACAATTCCCAAATATGTACTATATAATTTTTTTTGTGGGCATCACTGCCTCTGGTGGTCATGGGCGCTAACCAGTGGCACTCCTGAGAGCCGCCGCTGGATTTGAACTGCCAAGCCTGCGGGCCGCAGTCCCACACTCAACCACTTACGCCATCAGGGCTCAGCCGGCACTATATCATTTTTGTAGGAAAAGGCAGAATTTTCCAAGGTTGGCAATTCTGAAACCTTCTACCTTCTTTTGTTTTGCACTTAATTGTTGTGTTTTGACATCAGTGGGAAACAAAAAAAATGAGTAAAATCAAGGATTACATTAAAATAATATCTAGACATACATTTAGGGGAGTCAGTAAATTGTTCAAATATTTACACTATTATTAAAGACAGTGGTGGTATCTGATTAAAACAGTAATCTTACTGAATTTGGAATGTGCTGGTAATACATGGCATAACACCTTGAAATGAAATCTTATTTAGGAAGAAGATTTTCATCAATGTTTTCTATCAAATATACACCTTAGTGAAGTTTTGTGATGTTTACTGAGGGGAAGCTATGTTGTGCAGAGGTTACAATCACAGGCACAGGATGCAAGCATGTCTAAAATTTGAAATGAGCCTCCTGTTTCCAAATTTAGAGATCTTGACCTGTGCTTCCATTTACTCGTGTGTTAGAGACAGTAACACTGCATACCTCACAGATTGTTTCATAGAGGCCATACATGAAAGAAAAACACTTTGCTCAGAAAGTTCCCAGGAAGCTAGAGAAGAATTTTTGTTGTTGTTATTCTTTTCCCTTCAATGGGAGTTTGCAATTATAGACAGATAATAAAACAATAGCCTTTTATCAGTATTCCATAAAACAAAAATATAATTAGTTCCTTAGTTAGCTGAGTGAATATGGAAATTGAAGATGGGATTGTTTACGCTCCACACTGAGTTTCTCAAGCTTTAGGTTAGGATAGACTAATAAGACATATTTGTTGATCTAACCTGTCCAAGAAAAACAGACCTGATGGGAACCGGGAGAGACTGGAGACAAAGACTGGAGAATGGAGTGAGATCAAATGTGGAAAGTTATGTCTCCTGAGCTCTCCACTGCTCACAGAGGATACCTGATTTCCGTTGACAAGAATTTGGGGGAATAAAGATTGAAGTAGATGAAAGAGTACTATTCTATAAGTCTGTGGTTCCTTTAGTGGCCTGCCCTTTATGGGCATGCTTTACTTAAACTTATAACATGCTTTACTTAAAAGAGGATGGGTCTCAGCCTTCAGCTGATCATTGTTTGGCCACTACTTAAAACTGCCTGTGAGGTTTTCATTCCTAATTTTGTCTTGTTAATTAATTAGAAACATTTCTCCTTTATTTTATTCCTTAACCTCAGGAATGCATACACGTGCACACATATACCACATATAGGTCTGGTTCCATCAGGGTAAGCCCATGTGACTTCGTCTCTGGGATGTCTCACAGGGAATTTGCCTTGTGTCTTGTCAGTAAAGTGTCTCCAAGAGACTGACCAATGAGTTTCTGAACTCCAAGGGGGGAATATGGCCAGATTTCCCAGAATTTTCAGGAGAAAGCCATGCCAACACAGCGGTATCATTGACTATCTGCAAATTGACAGGCTAGACTCCACCCCTACACTTGCAATCCTGAAACTGACACAAGATTGCATGATTGCCATAAATAGTTTGTCTTTCTTTTGAGTATCTGGGTTACCAGGAATTAATGCTTTCCATGATCATTTATATTGCATTTATTATGTCTTCTGTGTTTATTTCTCATACATTAGACTTTGTTGAATAGACAGGTAACTCAAAATGACTTTCAGTCAGATTTAAGCATCTTTCATACACTGTTGAAGCACAATACTTCAGATAAAACTCAGTTCAACTTAAGATTTTAAAAAACAAAATAAACTATATATTTGCTAATAATCTCATCTGGAAATCTATACATGAGATAACGAACACTGACTTTCTATGTAGTCTAATGTATTTCTCTTTTTTGCTTTAGTTTCAGGAAGTAAAGATTTTAATGCCTCCTTTCAGGCCAGGTGGTTGATAAACATACTTAATTGCATTGTCCAAATATATGTGACCTTTTATAATAATATCTTCATTTTGGAAGCTGGCATGGCATGAGTTCTATCAAGATGAAATGAGTAGATCTTCCATCTTTTATAAATCACTTTGCAAATGGATTTATTTTAATTTTGGGAATTTAGTCATTCTGGAACTTTCTAAACCTTAAGAAAATCATAAAAGGGTTGTAGTTGTGATATTATATAGCTATACACATTGTTTGGCCACAATTAGAAAAAACGGGGGCAGATTTTCAGGAAATAAACCCCTTGTTGAATTGTTTGCTTCATGAGGATATGTTGTCTTCTGCCTACATACTGCACTTTTCATCACAGAAACCAGATACACTTCACATTACCTGACAATATTGCGAGGAAGCTGGTAGTGTTGGGCTGCTAACTGCAAGATTAGCAGTTCAAAATCACCAGTGATAACACAGGAGAATGAGCAATCTTTGTATTCCTATAAAGAATGACATAGAGGCAGTTCTTTCCTGTCCTATAGGGTCACTCTGAGTTAAGAGACAACTCAATGCCAATGAATTTTATTTTCTGAAAATTATTGTACAATGAGGATAAAGCAGATTCTTTCTTAGAACAAGAGAATCATAGCTTACGTAGAAAAAGACCCCAAGAGTTAAGGATGCAATGAGATGCGGACCAGATTGTGATTCAATAGGTCTGGGGTGGAACCCATAGCCCTATATTTCTAACACACTCCCTCATGTGCCAATTGCGGTGGTCTGAGATTTGATCTGATATGTGGGGTCATGTTAGGCTAATATTCTTGATTTGAAATCTAATTATCTTTGAAGGATATTTTCCTTTGTGGACCTTAATAGAACGACAGTATTTATTGTAAAGATGCATAGTGCCAAGCTAACACATTCAGTCATAAGCTGTCCATTTACAAGTATGATTTGTTTATTGAAAACAAATCTTCTAACAGACTAGTTTTAAGATCCATAGGCCCGTGCACATGGGGCTCAGACAAATGCAGTATTTTTCTTTGTGCTTGTGTAATCGAACTTTCTGCATTTTGGATGCCACAGAAGGGTTGCTCTGAACAAGAGGGCTGACCGGGATGCAAATTTATGCCCTTTACAATATCTTTTTAAATAAAGCTGACATTTTTATAAAATCTGCTTTACAAGTAAGCCTCATATAAATGTCTTTCACGTGGAGGGGAATGGTGATCAGAAAGATCCCTAAGTTATTAAGTCATTAAGTTAATGAAAAGCTGAGATTATTCCCCTTAGGGTTAGAATTATTTTTATCTACCTTTCTTCTTAAGATGTGGCTTGATGGTCATTTTTGTTTTTTGTTTGTTTTTTAGGGGGCATCACTGCTCTCCGGTGGTGGGAGTAGAAGGCCCAGGATCACTGCTGGAATTGAACCTCCATCCCAGTGGGCCGCAGTTCCGCGCACAACCACTATGCCACCGGAGCTCAGCCCGATGGTCATTTTTATGAGATGATTTCAAGAGTATGGATTGGCATTAAATTCCTTATTTTTATCGAATAATTTATCATCATTAATATTCATAAAATGCTTCAAGGAAACAGGATTTTAATATAATGCTCATTTAGATTAACCTGTTCAAATCTAGTACAAAAAAACTCACTTAATTTTCAAGAAGAATGTCAATAACTATTACCATTTTATTTGAAAAATTATATATGGAACATCAAGATCACAATTTTCCCTTTTTACTTTACATTACTTGCTCCATATAGTTCAAAACATTTATCAAGGGTACAATGTGTGGGGGTTCACTATTACTAAGTATTTTATAGAGAAGACTTTTTGTGGGACTAAACCCAACACTAACAACAACAAATAATCAAACAAAAATTTAATTAATAGTCATTAAAAAAATGACTTCTGTTGTAAGGTCCAGATTTACCCTGCCATCTGAAATAGCAGAAAAACAAACAAAACATATAGAACAATGGCTTTCAAATGTTGAGGAATGGACAGTGCGTACCGTGACATCGAGGAAGGGGAAACCAATGAGGTAATCTCTATGATTGTCTCAGTTGTTGTGCTTGAAGAGGTTCTGGACTATTGTACAAGTAGGGTAATAAGTACATGTGCTACTATATAATTATGTGCTCTCACATATGAATAGAAGGACTGGGCCTCTGGGGAGCCAGGGAAGGTAGAGGTTGCAGAATTCTTAGAAAGACAGAAGACCAGAAAGATAGCTTCTGAACTCCGCAGGTTTCTTTTATAGTTATAAATCAATACATATGTTTGAAAAAAAAAAAACCAACAACCCAGCCTCACTCCCATCAAGTTGATACAGCTCATAGCCACCGTATAGGACCAAGCAGACTACTCCCAGTGGGGATTTCCTCCTCTTTTTGTGGATGAATGTATTTGCATAGGTATGCCACTATGTTTATACCCCTACCCATTGATTTGCTTCCTTGGTTCTTCCTCTGTTTCCTTTTACCTTCTTCCTGCCCCACTGTCACTTTTCTGCTTCTTGGTACCTCCCCTTTGTTAGTTTGCTGTTGCTCTGACACCCCTACCTCAGATGCCAATCTCCTCCTTTTTATTGACTTCAATGGCTCGTGGTTTTGAAGTGCTGATCTTGGGGTTAGCAAACACACTGTGCGGCCCACTATACCCTCCACCTGGACACTACTGAGACCAACGAATCAGTAGATGAACACGGAAAGGTTCATCAATGCTTAATCTGTAGTTCTCAATCTGTGGGTGGCGACCCCTTTAGAGTTGAATGACTTGGGGTTGCTGATCCATAACAGTAGCAAAATCACAATTATGAAGTAGCAATGAAAATAATTTTTTTTCAATAATTTTATTGGGGGCTCTTACAGCTCTTATAATACTCAATTCATCATTTGTATCAAGCATTTATATACATGTTGTCATCTTCAGTTCCAAATATTTTATACTTGAGTCCTTGGTATAAGCTCCTCTTTTCCCTCCCCCTTTTTTAAAATGAATCATTTTATTGGGGCCTGAAACAACTCCCATCATGACCCATACATGCATCAACTGTATGCAGGCCACATTTGCACACTTGTCATGATCACTCTCAAGACATTCTCCCTCCTTTTTGGTCCCCAGTACCATCTTCCCATATTTCCCTCCCCACCCCCACGATTCCTTGATGATTTACAAATTGTTATTACATTTTCATATTGTACATTGTCCAATGTGACCCTTTACTCACTTCCCTGTTGTCTGTACCCCAGAGAGGAGGTTACATGTAGATCCCTGAAATTGGTTCCCCCTTTCTATTCCACCATCCTTCCACCCTCTCGATATAATCACTCCCACCACTGGTCCTCAAGGGCTCATCTATCCTAAATTCCCCCAAGTTTCCTACTCCAGTGTACATCCCCCGGACTAGCTGGATTTGTCAGGTAGAATTGGGATCATGATAGTGTGTGGGGGAAGTATTTGAGAACAAGAGGAAAGTTGCAGATTGCAATGAAAATAATTTTATGGTTTGGGGCAATCACAATATGAGCAACTATATTAAAGGCTGCAGCATTAGGAAGGCTGAGAACCACTGGCTTACATAAACTTGAAAATAGTTTGTGTTCCCATTAGTCAGGATGGAATTTTCATAATTTAAAGAACATTGGGTAGGAAACTCATAAGGATATTACCTCAATATCGAAGCAAAATAAGCCCTACACTAATGAATCATCTGGCTCTACTTAAAAGCAAACCTCTTTTTAAGTAACTCAAGTACGATGAAAAAATACTCAATGAATTGAAATGTTTTGAATGGGGTCTGTGAACACTGATAAAGCATCAGTTATTTTCTTATAAAATCATGTCTTTATGATTACACTATTAAAATAAGCCAGATAAAAGATAAACTATAATGCTATGTAATTATATTGGGAAAATTAACCTGAAAACTCTCCTCCCAACACAATCACTGGATTCTTTGTTCAGTCCAAGAACTAGAAAATAGTAATAACCTGAATTTTGCTAAGTGAATGATAAAATAAGTTAATTTTCATAATAGGTTAACTTCTTTAAAATAAAGGTCAAATAAATGTACAATAAGTTCAACAATATTAGTAAGAATACAAAAATATTTAGCACCTACTCAATAGATGCCCAGAATCACAATACATTTCATCCTATAAACAACTGCCAGGCATGCAAACAAGTATAGAGCAACATCCCACAGGAAAAGGAAAAGCAATTGATACACAACAATGACACAGATGAAAGAATGAACCGACAATGACATTCAAACTATTACTGTAACTGTAAGTGAAGCAAAGTTTATTAATATGACTCTTCTGTCCAAGTCTCTGTAACTCCTACCAAATGATTCAATAGGACTGCAAAATCAAACAGGGCATTTACAACACTTACAGAGGGGATTGGTCCGTTTTTGTCACTGCTTTCCTGGCTCTAAAGATGAGTCAACTTGGAAGAGTAGAGACCTTGGATGAGCATGTTCAAGACCTCTGTCTGAAGTAGCAGAGACTGCCAAGACCAGAGGCATCACAGACTGTGTCACAGAGTCTTTGAGGAGTATACTAAGACTTTGGGGTTACCTTCTCCTTATCTGGTCTGAAGCTACGGAATTGTGAGACAGAGTCACAGGTGGGCTGCCTTCTTGGCTCATTGAGGCAAGAGCCAAGGGCTATGTGGCTGAGAGACTAAGAACTTGAAGCAGACGTGGCAACCACATGGCTGAGAGATTTATCTGCTGGCTGAGCAACTAATTTATTAATATGACAATATTAATATTAATAAATGACTGTAACCTTACTTGCTGCTGATTCAGACTTGTGGTAATCTATTAACTTCTCCAATACACCTCCTTAATTTTGAGTATTATCTGAGTTCTGTGTGGTCATTGCAATGAATTATTGAACCCAGCATAGATGTGGAGTGGTGTGGGAGCAACAATAGGTTTCAGAATTGGTAAAGAAGAATGAACTAGGAGACTTATGGGACCCCTGCCTTGTGACAATAGGAAAGAAGAGGAGGTCTGGCTTGTCCTCCTCCATTGTCATTTATGGCAGTAACTATCTTCTGTTTGCTCATAAAAAGACTGAGCACATTAAGTTGAAACTGAGGTGGAAGAAAGACCCAAATTCAATGTTCTAACACCCCAATTTGTTGTCATCAAGCCAATTGCAACTCATAGCAAGTTCATAGTGTTTTTAAGACTATAAGTCATTAGAGAGCAGGCAGCTTCATCTTTCAAAGAGCAGCTAATCAATTTGAACCATTGACCTTTTGGTTAAAAGTTTAGTGCCTAACTCACAGTGCTATTAGGGGTACTTACTTAAGAGATTAGGTGTCCAAAATTAGAGTGTTGGATTTCAAGGGAGAATTTTGATGGGCTTTAGAAGGATGATCTTTATTTCCTTTCAATATCTGTGGGGTTGCCACTCCTTGGAAGTCTCTTAGGATTAAGCTAAGAAGTTTCCCAACACGGGGATCCTGGGTCCAAAAGATATGCACTACTCCCCGTTTTTTTTCTTCATCATGGTTTGCCCCTTAATCCCTGCTCCTGTTTAATCTCTTACTAGTTTTATTTCAAGAGGGAGTCAATCTTATTAGGATTGCTTTTTCTCAAGAGAACTTGCCTTAAAATATCAATTCTATAGATTGTATTCTGCCTCATTAATATATCTGTTTCTAATTCTGTCTCATTAACATAAAAGCATAACATAATCCTCATGGACATAGCTTTATCCCACATTATTGAAATATAGAGGTGAGAATTTACAACGCATCACAAATGGAGAGGAAAATCAGATCACTTCATGGGGGGTGACTACATCATTGCACAGCTCCCAGATAACATCATTATATAACTGCCACACCATTGAGAACCATGGTCCATCCAAGCTGACCCCTATTTGGGGTTTGTTGAGGGTCCCAGTTCAATCCATGGTCCTAAGATATCCTATTTTAGTGCTCTTTTCACATATCTTTGATATGCTCTGCAAATTGATGACCCATTGACCAGAAGCAGGAGAGCAATAGACACTATAGCAAAAATATAGGACAATTTTTTCTTAGAAAATATATGCCCTGAGAAGGACCTTGCTCTTTTTTCTGCGTTATTTCACAGGCTCTGATTTTTCTAAAAGCAAATCATGCTTCTACATTGCCCAATTTCTCCCTTGGCAGACATGGGTAGATTGCTTATTAAGCAAGGCAAGTCAACGTTGCTTATTGGGTATTCCATCCCTGTCAAGAACTGTACATTTGAAAAGCCTGTACATTTGTTTTCTGTCAGAAAGAACTGTTAGGTTTGAAGAGAGACATGCTAGTCATGACAAGAATAAGAGTCTCTGCTGTGGTAAAAATGTGAAGTCATTCACTACAGATTAGTAAGTAGACACAAGTAAATCAGTAATTACCTTGCTTTTGGACAATCCAATACTGATCCCTAACATAATTTTTGCTACACAGTAGGACTCAGATCACCATCTGATGGCCCAGTTGTGCTCTAGCTGCCTTAGCGGTCATCTAAGCTTGGGTCTTAAACTCCTTCTTGAGAGGTTACCCAAAGATAGATGTTTCTCTGATATACTCCACACCTTTAGCCAGAACAGGCCATTTCCTGGTTTCCACAGTTGGTGCCTTTCTCTTGCTGCCATTTCCCAGAGAATCATCAAAAGAATCATTGGTGTCTAGTATACAGTTCTTGTTCTTCCTTAAGCAGAAGGAAGAAAAGACCTGAGAGTGTTATCCTTAATTTAATGAGCCATGTCTGGTGATGGCAGCTACTTAACTTGTTCCAAAAGTCCCTATTAAGTGGGGGAAAGGGTGGGGGGAGAAGGATGAGGTGGCACAGTTACCATTGGTACCACCATTTTCTCCTACCCTCTCTAAGAATTTAAAATATTGTCCTCTTTAGACATGGCTAGGGAAACTAGCCCACCTTTTATCACAAGGGCACATGGACACTCCTCCAGCCCTTCTCAATTTGATGTCTTCAGGAAGATGAAACTATACTCACACTTTATTATCAGAGAACTACATAAATCCTCTAAATTGGAGGGTAGGTGAAAAGGAAGTGTGAGGAATCCTATTTCCTCCAGTCCTTATAATCTTATTACTGCATAAGACTCCAATTTGCAGTAACTCTTATTCCCAAGGACACATAGCTATCAATAGAAAATCTTCTGGGAAGTTTAAACTTCTGAATTTTATAAGGATTAAATTTCATGGTAGGAAAGCTTTGAAAACATGTATAAGCTACATGTTATTATAACTATCTTGCTTTAACAAATAAACCTGAAAAACTATCATTTGGTCTGGCTGTTCCTCTGACCTCAGCTGACCTGTCCCCAGAAACATGAATAACCTGTTGTCCCTGCCCAGGTCTCAGTTAAATCTGGCCCTGAGTAGTTCCTGCCATGCTAGGCTCCCTTAAGACAGTCTCTTCTGTATTTTGCTGATAACATACTTTAATCCCCAGAACGTTTGTATTCCTTCTTGCCTCACTTATACTCCAATTTGCCCACTTCCTACTATCAAGATGGCCTACAGAATTTGCAGCCGAATGCAGACTTATCAAGAACTGATGGTACTGCAGGAAGGAAGTCCAGGGTCATTGAAGACATCAGTGAGAAACAAAGTTCTAGGAATTTGTGGAATACCAATGGAAATGTTTCAACACACCAGTGAAGCATGGAATGCACTCACCAATGTAAAGGAAATGAGAAGACAGCTACTTGGCTAAGTGACTGGAAGGGATATGTATCCATTCTAAATTACCCAACAGAATGAGGAAATTATATAACACTCTCATTAATAGCACATGCAAGCAAAGTTATTTTGAAGAACATTTAACAAGTGTTGCAGCAGTCCATTGACAGGAAGCTACCAGAAATTCAACAGGGTTTCAGATGAGGGCGTAGAAAAGGGGATATCTTGGCTGAATGTCAAATGGATTATGGCTAAAAGCAGAAAATCCAGAAAGAGGGTTACTTGGTTTGTATTGACTGCACAAAGGCATTTGACTGTGTGGATACCATGGAAAAGAATATAAATTGCAAAACAATTAACTGTGCTCATGTGAAACCTGTAGCTGAACCAAGAGGCAACTGTTCAAACAGAATAAGAGAATGCTGTTTGGTGGAAAAACAGGAAAGTGTTGAAGAGCAAGGATGTCACTTTAAAGACTAAGGTGTATCTAACCCAAGTCACGGTACGTTCAATGGCTTAATAAACATGTGAAAAGTGCACACTGAAGAAGGAAGGCAGGAGAAGAATCAACACATTCAAATTACGGCAATAAATAATGATAAAGAACACTGAAAGTACATACACTGTCAGAAGAACACAAAGATCAGTCATAGCAAACATTGAACCAGAATGCTCCTTAGAAGTGGGTATGTAGGATGAAGACAGGACTTTTCCACAATTACATACGCCAAAATATTAAGCAACCTATTTACTAGCATTTAGTGTGCAAGTTCTCCCTGAAGCTCCCAGTTATCTGAGGCCTTTGTGTGACTCACGATGAAGTTGACTAAGCTAAGTATTCTTCCTCAAGCTGCTGTTAGGATGATGGCTCGCTTCCCTTGAGGCCTGTGGGTGGAATTCAGGAGCCACTGTCAATGACTGCTAACAAGACAGACCTGTTTATCCACCCCCAGGAGTCTGAGGTTTTCTCTTATCACATCCTTCTTTGCTTAGTCATGTAGGTATCCCTAAGCCATTGTCACCATATAGCCCTTATGACAACCTCCTTTTGCTACATGTCCTGACCTTATGTGTCCCCCATAAGGTTATTTAATGGGGAAAATTAATGTTCGCTCTCCTGTCTTTCTCTCCAGGTGGACCACCAAGTGGGGCGGAGGTGAGCATGCTACCATAATGTGATAAATGTCTGACTCTTATTGTTTCTTTCTCTCTCATGCTTTCTATATCCTTATTATAATAAATAATAATTATCGCTGTACAACTGAACCTGTTGAACCGATAATGTATGTATCAGAAGCTGGCCTCTTCTGATATGGGTATATCTAGATTTCATCTCACCTATTTTGAGCATATTTTCAAGAAAGACCATATGAAAGAATATCATGCTTGGTAAAGAGGCAGCGCAAAAGAAGAAGATACTCAACAAGATGGGTTGGCACAATGGGTTCAATAATGGACTCACATAAAACCACAATTGTGAAGATGGGGCAAAACCAGGCAGTATTTTGTTATGTGTACATGGGGTGGATATGAATTGGAACTGATGTGACGGCACTAACAACCACAACCAGGCAAAATGAAAGCATGGGGCTTAGGGTCTGATGAAGTGGAAGGAGGAGAGTCTTTCTCAGAGCAGAGCCCGGTGTGACTTACTGTAAGTTTGTACACATCTGAGGCTTGTTCTATATTTGCAGACTCATCATTTAATATTGAAATTTCCACCATACTTATAACTGCATTCACATAACACTACCCTTTAAAAACTAATAAACAAACAAACAAACTTCGAGTAAAATTACTTTTTCTCCTGGGAATAGTTTCCCTTAGACTTCTTTCAATGTGCTGCTGTTGTTAGAGGACTTCAGGTACATGCTGACTCATGGACCCTATGCACAACAGAAGCAAACATTGCCTGGTCTGACATCATTCTCACAACTATCATTACATTTGAACTCATTGTTACAGTCATGTCATTGAAGTCTTCCTCTTTTTCATTGACCTTCTGTCAAGTATTATGTTCTTTACCAGGGACAGGTGGTCTTCTTACAACATGTCCAATGTAGATGCAATGAAGTCTGGTCATGCTTGCTTCTAAAGTGACTAGATTTTAAGCAGAACACCATTGACAGGGGAGGGAGGTTCCTTGATTAAAAATTTGGTCTATATGAGCAACAAAAATGTTCCTAGAATGCAAAAATAGTATTGTAATATATTTATTTAATTTTAAAATGCCACGGGACAAATTATTAAAAAGCAGATGTCTGGTTACCTTATTTTAAGAAGCACTTTAGCTGAACTTCTTCCAAGACAGATATTTTTTTTCTTCTGTCAGTAACTGGCAAGTCCCATATTCTTTTCCAACACTTTAATCTGAATACATCAATTCCTTTTTGGTCTTTTGTATACTGTTCATTAGCTTAGATAATACAAACATGAGAGGCAGCATTGACATCCTTATTGTTCTCTTGCATTGCTTCTGAACTCTTAACACACACACACACACACACTCTATCATTGTCATGGAGTTGATTCTATCTTGGTGATCCATGTGTTACAGAGCACAACCGCTCTGTAGAGTTTTCTTGACTGTAATCTTTGGCAAAGCAGATATCCAAGTTTTTATTTTTCAGATTGCAAACTGTATGTGCCATAATCTCTTGATCAACTCTTAAACAAGTCTTAAAATATCTGAGCAGAAAATTTCAAAGGACAGCTTGGGAAGACAAAGAAAAATATTATAACCGAATGTACAAAGACACATAGTTAGAAAACCAAAAAGAAAGAACACCCACAGCAAATCTTAAGCTAAAATAACACAAGAAAAATATTAAAGCCTCCATTTGAAATACTGAAGGATGCCACAGCCAAAATATTAAATTATGCAGGAAGCATGAACAGAAACTGGAGAGACTACATAGAGTCACGGTACCAAAAAGAACTAGTTGACAGTCGACTATTTCAGGACGTAGCATATTGTCAGGAGCCAGTGGTGCTGAAGTGGCATTGAAAGCACTGGCCCCAAACAAGACTCCGGGCATTGAGGGATCCCCAACTGAAATGTTTCTACAAGCTGATGAGGACTGGAAGCACTCACTCATCTATTGAAGATGGCAACTTGTCCAATGGAGTGGAAGAGTTTCATATTTGTACCCATTCCATAGAAATCTTACCCACAGAGCGCTCAAATTCCAGAATGAGGCCATTAATATCACATGCAAGTAAAACCTTGCTGTAGATCATCTAATGATTACAGCACTACAGTGACAGGGTGCTGCCAGAGGTTCAGCCCAGATTCAGAGGAGGGTGTGGAACAAGGAGTATCAATGCTGATGCCAGATAGTTGTTGACTGAAAGAGAGTTCCAGGAAGATGTTTGCTTGTGTTTCGTTAAACATGCAAACCTTGAGGTCACCTAGGTGCGTGTCACCTCCCTTACTTTCCTCTTGGAAAGACCAAACCAAACCAAACTGACTGCCAGCGATTTGATTCCAACTCATAGTGACCGCTTGCGACAGGGTCGAACTGCCCTTGTGAATTGCTGAGATTCTAGCTCTCTGTAGGAGTCGAAAACCTCATTTTTTCCCTAGAGATCAGCTAGTGGTTTCCAGCTGCTGGCGCCAAATAGTACATTTAGAAACGACACTAAAGATGTAAACAACTCTGAACCTCTCTCCCTTGATATGACCACAAAAGATACGATGCTCTAAGCAAAGAACAAGTAACTTGAGACATTGTCTTAGGTCAGGTTGACTAGAGAAACACATTCAGTGACACTCATATACAGGTAAGAAAGAGCTTTTATCAAGAAGCTTTATATGTCAAGTAAACATCCCAGCCCAGTCCAGATCAAGTTCATGAGTTCAATACTAGCCCAGAAGCCCCTCCTCAGACTCACGTAGTCACAGGCAATGATGCACAATGCGGGAGGATCAAAGGTTGGTGGGTGTAAAGTCATGTGGATCATCCCAGGCCTCTGGCAGCCACTATGGTCAGCCAGCAGGAAGGTGGACATGAGAGAGAAGGGAAGGTTTCCAGGGCCCTCCTCATGAGAAGGTCATGCCCACAAGAGGACACCATCAAGCTATAATCTGATTAACAGGTTGACTACCACCCCTATGCTTGTATGTATCTTCAAACTGACAGACACCATTGAGAAAAGTCCCAGGTTTTACTGATAGGGCAATGTTATGAAAAGTGATGTCTAAGCCCTAACCAAACCTTAAAGGAATGAGTCACTGGGCCTGGGGGCTTAGGACCACAGCCTTGGTAAACACTAAGGCCAATTTAATATTACATAGTCCACAAAGATTTGACCGCTGACTTTGAGGAATTTAACTGGGATGTTAAGAACTGTGAGTGGTCACCTAAGGTATGAATATCAAGGGGCTACCAAAAGTCATACAAAAATGAAATGAAAAGACAATAGAATGTTCCACTAACTTTTTGAAGCCCTCTTGTATTGACCTCCGCTGTAAAAATGAATAAAGAACATCAAAGACACAAAGAAACAATTTATCCGAAGAACAATTTATGCAAAGAACTAAGAGACACAATCCCAATTTATCCAAAGAACTAAGAGACACAATCCCAAGACCACATACACTCAGTGAAATCTGGTTACTGCTGGTGGTCACTCTGAAAAGGATCACAGTAGGAGGTTCTATTATGAGAGAGTGTAAGAAAAATGTAGACCCAAATTCAAAATCGTAGAATTGCCTAGGTTTACAGGAATGATCCAAACTGGTGGAACCACTGAGGCAGTAGTCACTCTGCAATCCTGAGAATGAGCTCACTCAACTTTCAGTCAAGTAATGTTGGTGTTAAAACAAACAAACAACAAACCAATGTTAGTGGTGTTAGGGGCCATCAATCAGCCCTGACCCACAGCAACCCTCTGCATAAAAGACACTGTTAGGGTCCTGCTCCATCACGACAGTTTTTCCTGTGTCTGAGCCCTTTGAGGCAGCCGCGGTGTCATTCCATTTCTTTGGCTGCCTTCCTCTTTTTCACCACCTTGCCACTTTACCAGACATGATGTGCTTCTCCAGAGACTGGTCTCTCCTGACACCATGTCAGAAGTATGGGTGCAGTTTGTCATCCTTCCTCTAGGGAGTTCACCATCCTTCTTTCAACACAGATCATTTGTCCTTTAAGCAGTTCGTGGTACTTCCAGTCGTTGTCTGCAGCACCACTAACAACAGCAGGGTCCATAAAGTGAACCAAAACACCAGAGAGGTCTCCACCCATTGGAACAACAAAACGTACAAAAGCAAGAAGGTCACATTTGCCTACGGAACAAGCTCAGCAAAGGCCAGGCAGAGAAAGGAAAGGAGGATGAGGGGGAACGTGAAGCACAAGATGTGGGAAGAGTGCTGCTGCTACATGGTGTGAACAGCAATGGCACAAAACTGTGTATGAATTGTTCAATGGAAAGTCAACCTGCGCTGTCAACTTTCATTCAAATCTCACACACGGCCATCCCGGAGAAGTAAATGTCCTCAACTAGACGATCATGATGATTTCACAACTCTTCTGGATATGTATGATTAAATGGTATGACTTGTGAAGTGTGAGCCAATAAAACCCAGTTTAGATGCTTCTGAACTACCTAACCTTATTCCAATAATCTAACCTTGCTCATTGTCCACTTCTTACCTGCCCAAATACGTCAGACTCATGTCGACCCTATCTGTCCCGGGATGGGACCCACCTTTGGGCACCTTTTCACCCTTGTGCCACCAGGCCCCCTCACAGCATTCTGCGCATGTGAATGCTAAATAATTTGAAGAGTTTAACTGTGCTGTCATTAGAGATACTTAAAGTATTTGTTTATATGACCATATTTCACATTGGGTCACTAGTTAAAAGAAATTGGGTGTCCACCTACCAGTGAGTAAAGTAGCAGTTAATGACGTGGCCTTGGGTAACCTGTCAGCATACAGAGTGCATCACTGCACAGGTTTTGAACATGAGTAAAACCACAAGAGAATTTAGGGATTCCTAAGGCGGAACCACCTCTCAGGAAGCTGAGAAGAGCGCTTTCATATTTATCAGCACTGCAATCATCCAGCAGTCAAGTTCTTAAAGGACCTCCTTGTGCCTTCCTGAGGACCAGAAAGTGAAACCCGATGGGCATTGTTGTATGCTTTTCGCTGCACAGTAAGTTGTCAGCGATGCTCGCCGCTTGCTCATCTGCGAAAACACTCTGCCAATAAATTCGAAACCTCTGATCCTGGGCGCAGAAATAAGAAAAGTGTGCACGTTCCGACCTGCCCCAATCAGATAAATTTACATCAAAGGGCAGTCTGTCTCCTGGAGCACGGACCCACCGGGCGGGCGCTTACAGACCCCGCATTCCCTGCAGTCAGCGCAAACCTCCCCAGCGTTCCGAGGGACCCGGGGCAGGTAGGCACGGAGGACGGAAAGCCCTCCCGGAAGGCAGCGGGGAAGGGCGGCCAGCGCGCTCCTCAGGGCACGGGCAGCACCTAGCGCGCGGGGCGGCCGGTTGCGGAGCTGCGTGCTAGGGGGCGGGTCCCTGAGGCCGCTCCCTCCGCCCCCCGCGTCGCCGCCACGCCCTCGCCACGCCCCGACACACCACGCCACGCCCCCGGCCCCGCCCGGCGCCTCCGACGCTCTCGCCGCGGCTTGCACTGTGGAGGCGGCCGCGAGCTGGAGCCCGCGTGATCGCTCCCGGCCGAGGCAGCTGGAGGAACCGGAGTGCGCGGGGACCTGACTGGGGCTTGGCGGGCAGCTCTGCGCGCGACTGGTACGTAGCCTGCCGGTGGCGGGAGACGCGAGCCGGAGCGGGGGCCGCCGTGCGCCCATGGACTTGGGGAGTTGGGGGAGACCGGGTGAGGGAAGAGGTGGCCCCTGTAACTTTCCCGATTTCTTCGCGGTCTGCAGCAGCGCGGGGGGTGACGGGTTCCTGGTCGAAAGCGAATGTTTGGAGGATGATGATTGCCACAAATGTGCAAATATGCTCGGCGTACAGTGGACTGTGATAAGAGTTATATGAGCCCCGATAAAATGATTGTAAAAGAAAGCAAGCTCTGGCCGCCCCCACAGGATCTTTCCTGCGGACCAGACGACTCGCGGCGGGAATGGGGCGCTCGGGCAGCCGGCTGGACCCGGCCGGTGCGGTCCCCTGCTATGTGCACCGTCGGCTCCGAAGGTGGCCCCTGAGGGTGTGCTGTCACAAGTTGCGAAGCCGGGGGCCACTCTCGCCGACAATGCCGCGTCGTTTTCTTTGGGCGGAGCTTTCCAAGCCCGAGCGGTAGCTCGCAGCCAGCCACGGGCTCAGCCGAGACCGGGGTTGGGAGTTCGAATCCACTCTCCCGCGTCCAGCTGTGTGGCTTTCACTAAGTCCCCTCCTCCTTCTAGTCGCTCGGTCTCTGCCGGTACCTATGTGGGTCGACGGACAGACCCAGGTGTTCCCGGTCGTTGTTGGATTTTCCCATCCCTTCGCCGCCGCCGCCGCGGTCTCCAGCATCCCCACCCTGGGCGGGAGGCGAACGCGAGGTGGTGTCAAGGCTGAGGCCGGCAGAGGAAGGAGGATGTGGGTCCGCGGCTGCTACCTTCCCTTGGGGAAAGCTCAGAATCTGAGATGCCATACCCCCTTCCCCACCTCTGCCAGGGTGGATGGCCCTGCCCTGCCTACCTCCTCAGCCGGGGCTGGAGGGCAGAGAGAGAACCGCCTGTCCTTTGGAAGGGAGCGCCTCCCCAGCCGGGCTCCTCTGGGAAAGAACGTGTCCTGGGTTCAGCTTCAGCTACTGGGGATTTCTAAATAAGCAGAAGGTATCTGTGCAGGATTGGAAAGGGGAGATTCGAAACAGTCCACCAGGGTTATTTGTGCAGTTGTTTTATACACACACGCACGCACACACACACACACACACAACCACATCTCCAAACTAAAACATTTTTAGCAATGATTTGGATACCGACAAAGTGGAATTGGGTGGGAATTCCTATCATCATTGCACTTCTCTTTTTGTACACGTATCTTCAAAATCCAGCTGACCACCTGCCTTTTCATAACAACCCTTCCTTCTTACTGGCTTGTCGCCCTGCTGTATTCCTTTCATCCCTCCTACGATCTGACATGCAGAACGTGCAAGACTGGGTTAACTGAGGACCGATGACCCTCCGAGCTCCCAGACAGCACTCGCATGAGTCACATTCTCCATCAGCGCCTTGAAAGCCACCTTTATCTCATGTAATGTGTCCTGTGCTGATCGGTATCTCCACCTAGTCAATATACTGACATCATCTCAAGAGAATGAATTTTGTCCTGAGAAAATTTCAAGATGTGGTGAAAGAGCTACGAAACCAATTTTGATTCAAAGTAAACTTTTAAAGGGAAAAAAAGATGGGAAGGGGCACTGGAGAAAAGTTTCTGGTAGTCGATGTTGTATTATTCTCTTTACTAAAATGTCAGACTGTATCATTTTAAGAAGGGTATTTAAACATGTCAGGGCTCATTATTGTTATAGAACTTTTATTTTTCACTAGCTAATTGTAGTGCTTTTAGGTCAGTAAGGGATCCATCTATTTTCCCTCACAGTTCTTAAAATGACTTAAATCCGTGTCCAGTTTTCACTATAGATTTTAAAATTTTATTAAATATGTAATTTACATATCATAAAACTCACTCCTCTCAAGGGTGCATGACTTTTAGAAAGTTGTCCCTTTCAGTGTTAAAAAATTTTTTTTTTTTACTGAGTTGTATATCCATCACTACAGTCCAGTTTGAGAACATTTTTTAGTACCGTAGCAAAATCACTCATGCCGATATTTAAAGTTAATCTCTGTCCTCACAGCCAACTCCAGGCCACCACAAATCTGCTTTCTGTCTTTATAGATTTGCGTTTTCTTGATATTTTATAGAAATGGATTCATGCAATGTGTTTTGTTTTTAAATATTCACCACCTCCTGCAGTTAGCATAGTGGTTTTTGAGGCGCACTCACTTTGCAGCTGCGTCAGGATTTCGTTCCTCTTTACTGGAGAAGAGTGTGTGGTTGTTAGTCCCCACCGCATTGTGTCTGTCTGCCTGTTACCAATGCTGCTGCTCGGAACTTTCACACGCAACCTTTAGTGCGTTCTTAATTTTTATTTATTTGGGGTAAGTACCTAGCAAAGGAAGTGCTGGGCTTTATGATAAGTTTACGTTCAACCTTTTTTTAAAAAAAAAATTTTTTTTGGCATCACTGCCCTCCGGTGGTGGAGTAGGAGGCCCAGCCCCACTGCTGGAATTGAACCTCAGTCCCAGTGGGCCGCAGTCCCGCGCACAACCACTACGCCACCGGAGCTCAGCCCTTAAGTTCAACTTTTAAAAGAGTATTATGGAATAATTTTTCTGTAGGGTTTATGTTCACAAAAATGTGTAAAATTCCGGAGAAATAACTTTTTTTCTCACTGCATCATAGGTGATTCTAAATGTATGGAACGAGGGACTAGGGAGAAGAAACATTTTGCTTCACTTTCAAACCTTAACGAGTGTAGCGAAGAATGTTGAGAAAATGTTACAGAAACAAATGATTTCTCCTATAACTATTTTCCTTTTTCAAAGAAACCGCCCTGCCATCAAGTCAGCTCCAACTCGTAACCATCTCAGAGGACGGAGTAGAACTGCTCCCTATGATTTCAATCTTTATTGGGAGTGGACTGACCCGTCTTTCGACCGGGGAAATGTGGGTGGGTTTGAACAACTGTCTTTGAGGTTTGTAGCCCGACGCATAGACAAGTAGCGCTTTCTCCCCATTTTCGAATAATGCTAAATGAGAGTAAATTAGGCTTACCCAACCACTGCTTTTGAGTCGGTTCCGGCCCATGGCAAGCCTGTGGAACAGAGTTGACTTTTCCCACAGGTGCCCATGGCTATAAATCTTTATGGAAGCAAATTGCCACATCTTTTTTCCCCCAGGAGCAGCTGCTCGGGACTTATCAATGCGCAGCTGAGCACTTAACCACCGTGCTCTCAAGGCATCTAAACAGGCATAATGAAGATGAAGTTTCCTCCGAGGTCTGCTGACAAGAGAAGGAATGCCATTTCCAGATTATATTTTAAGTTCTTGATGAGACGTAGCTATCAATGGCTTGACAGTGAATTCAGTGATCTTCTGTTCCTTCCATGAATTAGGAAAAAAAATGCACCTTTTTGAACATCAATATAGACTATAATTCCAATGAGAAGATAAATGTCCCTAGCCATATACCACAAAACTAAAAAATATTTACACATTCTATCATTATAGGTGAAGATCTAAAGCCTGAGATTCAAATATCTACGTGTAATCATTGTGAGTGAGAGGGAGTGAAGATTGGGGACACAAGACCCATATGAAGGCAACTGGACATCCCCTTACAGAAAGGTCGTGGGGAGGAGATGAGCCAGTAGGGTGCAGTATAGAAATGGTGAAACATACAACTTTCCTGTAGCTCCTAAATGTGTCCTCCCTCTGCCTCCTGCCTCCCCCCCCCGACTCTCATGATCCTAATTCTATCTTATAAATTCAGCTAGACCAGAGCATGTACACTGGTACAGATAGGAAGTGGAAACATGGGGAATCAGGATGAGTGGGATAACAGGAGGGCGAGGTAGAAAAGGGGAACTGATTGCAAGGATCTGCATATAACCTCCCTGGAGAACAGAAAGCAGAAAAGTTGGTGAAGGGAAACATTGGACAATGTAATATGTGACAAACTAACAATAATTTATAAATTATCAAGGGTTCATGAGGGAGCGGGGAGTGAAGAGGAAGGGGAAAATGAGGAGCTGATACCAAGGGTTCAGGTAGAAAGCAAATGTTTGGAGAATGATGATGGCAACAAATGTACAAATGTGCTTGACACAATGGATGGAAGTATGGATTGTGATAAGAGTTGTATGACACCCCCCCTCCGCAAAAAAGGAAAAAAGATATAAATACTGACCCAATGCATGTATATATATATATATATAGTGATTAGAGTTGTATGAGCCCCCAATAAAATGATTAAAAACCCCCTAGATATTTACTTGTAAAAAAATCACATTTTAAAGATTGAGCCAGGGTTTCTAGCTCCTTGCAAATCCATACACTTCATTTACTTTTTTTTTTTTTTTTTTGGCATCACTGCTGGCGGTGGGAGTAGGAGGCCCAGCCCCACTGCTGGAATTGAACCTCCGTCCCAGTGGGCCGCAGTCCCGCGCACAACCACTACTTCATTTACTTTTATAAGCTAATATCAGTAATCATATTACATAAAAGAGCTCTAGGCTAAGCATTTGTGCACATCCAGAAAATCAAAGGTAACTGTTCTCCCTTTTTTTATTAGCAATGTAACATGTTCTGAGGAATCAAATAGATACTCCACTTTTCAAATGGCACATGCTATGTGTTGTCGCTTTTAACACCAGCAGTCTTTTGTGGGTCTGTTCCGGCGTGGTCGGTGCTGGTGAGTTTATAGAGCCGAGGAAGTTCGTGTTCGCCAGTTACCGCGTGTGTTCTCAAAAGGGTTTGGTGCTGGGTTGGAAGAGAGTTTGGGGAAGTTTAGATGAGAATTAACCATTTAGATCTGCATACATTCTGGAGTAGTAGAGATGATTTTACCTGGAGCCTGGATCATTTAGAGTTGAATTTCTCTCACTGGAAAACAGCCAATGGATTTGAGGCACTTTAAGATCATGGAGTCCGGATCTGAGAAAATCTCAATCCGAGGGGGAGCAGCAGCAGAAGCCAAGCCCCAAATCCACCGCCCTCTGACCCTCCAACACAGACCAGATCGGCCTGTTGGGTTTTCAAGCCTGTGAATCTTTTTTTTTTTTTTTTTGCCCTGTGAATCTTTAAGAGAGTAGGCAGCCTAACTTTTCTTCCTAAAGAGTGCTGGTGGGTTTGGACAACAGACCTTGTTATTAGCTGTTCAATGCTTACTAGGCAGGGTTCCTTAGAAGCATCTCAAAACTAAAACTCACTACTGTTTAGTCAATGCTGATTCATAAAGTCCTTATAGGACGTGTGAACTGTAACTCTTCTCCGGACTAGAAAGACCTGTCTTTCTCCTGCAGAGTGGCTGGAGGTTTCAAACTGCTGAGTTTATCTATAACCACTAGCTCACCAGGGCCTCGTAGCATCTAGAAAAGCATTTGCAGACAATATAAATAGAGACAGATGCCATCCACCATTGCCTGAATTCTCCCTTCTCATAGTCTGTACTTCCTTCTAGCCCTTGAAATCCACTATCATGACAGAGAGCTCCTGTTTAGGGGATGTGAGAGCCTGTGAGGTTAATTATAGGTTTTCATTTGGGGGAAGTGAGACAAAGGAGAATGTTGACGTACAGGGTAAGCTTCAAAAATAAAACTGGGCAGACAGAAGAGAGCTAAGCAAGCTTCACAAGCATACTTATATTTTAAGGATCTTAAAATGATTTAATTCCGTTCTAATATTTCTAGACTGAACTAATTTGCCTCAGAAGAAAGCCCCCCTTCAAATCACAGTGTGTGTGTATGCTTAAATACGGGTGGCTTACAACTTATGCAATTACATTAACTTATTAGGTTTATTTTAAAAATGCAAAAAAAGTGCTCCTATCACAAAGCCTCTAGAGCCAGGTACAGCACTGTATCTATTTTAAAACGTTCCACTTCTTTCCTGCAGCATACAAATTACAATGGACATCATTCGTCAAAGCCTCTTATTTCCCCCACCTTTGAAGAAGGCTTTCCATTGTTATTTATATGTTGAAGTAAAGAAATGGAACATTTTTTTTTAAATAATGAAAGGTTAGAAAATAAAAGAATAACAGTACTTCTATGCTGTGAATCTGTTTTTAGGTATGTACACGCATGCATGTATGTATATGTATATACACATAGTTTTATAGTTCAGATAAGGTTCGATTTGAGAGATACTGGGCAGATTGTGGTTAGTAGTCCAAGCAAGAAATGCTAAAATCAGGGCAGTAGAATTAAGCATGAAAAGAAGTGTTCAGTGTCTAGAAATATTGGAAGTCTAAATTTCTGGACTTGAGAGTTTGGAAATAGCATGAAGAATAAGGTAGAATCAAAAATACCTCACAATCACTTGGCTGGACATTGAGAGCTGGTGCTATTTGTCAAGATCGAAATATTAGAATGGGGATAAATGTGGTGGGCATCGGAGGAAAATGATTGATAGAAGATGAATCAGACATGAAAATATCCATTACACTATTGTATAACAAACTCAGCAGATGTAGATTTAACAGCTATGGGGATCTAAGAGGTAAATTTAATCATGATTCTTTCTGTGTAGTATGTAAATAATGAGAAGGGAAATTGATCTAACATGGAGGCCTCATGACTAAGAGGAGCTCCTGTTAAACTTCAAAATAATGAGCTGGAAGTACCATTTTTTTGGTAGCAACAAAGCTATGTAAGCTTTACAAAGTGTAGCATGATTATAACAAGTTTGGGCCTCAGATGAATCAGTAGGAGAAGAGATGAAAGAACGTTTGATGAGTAGAAAGAAATTAATGGCTTTTTGATTGGGAGGCAGAAGCCAGGTTGTTTTAGGTGAGAAGCATTTGACAAGTAAGGGAATGTGGCCAGTCTGTGATATCTACTCATTCCAAAGCTATAAGTGAACAAGGGAAGAGAATTTAGGGTACATAGAGGGATAAAATTAAATTTTATTTAATCTCAAGTGCAGCCTTGTTTTCTCTTTGGGCACCATATAGGAGTAGTTAGTGCGTGAATAATTTGAAGGTACAGAAAAGATAGGTTATAAGACTTGGAGTTGCCCCTCAATGCAAGAACACTTTGTTCTGTTAAACTGGTGTTCCATGATACTCACCTTCCTGACATGATCGCTGAACACTAAGCAGGTGCATAAGCAAATGTGGTGAAGAGAGCTGATGGTGTCCAGCTATCAAAAGATATAGCACTTGGGGTCTTAAGGTCTGGAAGATAAGCAAGTGGCCATCTAGCTGAGAAGGAACAAAGTCCACATGGGAGAAGCACACCAAGCTGTGTGATCACAAGGTGTCGATGAGATCAAGTATTAGCCATCTAAGACTTAGATCAAAAACATACCCAAGGTGAGTGGCAGGAGGGCATGGAATGGGGACCCCATGCCCATCTGTAGACATTTGGACCTCCCCTCACAGTGGAGTCACAGGGAAGAGATGAGCCAGTCAGGGTATAGTAAACAGCACTGATATGAAACGCACAACTTTTCCTCTAGTTCTTCGGTGCTTTTTCACCCCACTATCATGACCTCAATTCTGCTTTATAAATCAGATTAAACCAGAGCATTCACACTGCTGCAAATAAAGGGAAGAAATGAGGGAAGAAATGGGTAGCTGATATCAGGGGTTCAAGTGGGAAGAGAGTGCTTTGAAAATGATGGCAGCATATGTGCAAATGTGCTTGACACTGTATTAATGTGTGGATTGTGATAAGAGATTAAGAGCCCCAATAAAAGTATTTTTAAAGAACCCTCAATGGTTTAAGCATATTAAATAACTGTGCAATCATCACAACAGAAATTTTTTATATTATGTCATTAACTATTGTCAAGCTTGATAGCTGTTTTTTCCAATAATTTATTTTGAAGCTTTTTTTCTTGATGTGATACATCTGAAGATGAAGTGTATCTAACTAATAACTTTAGTTTAGCTTATACACAAACACATTGTCATTGGCTTGATTCTGACTGTAGAAAACATACAGGGTAAATAGAACCACACCATAGGGTTTCCAAGGCTGTGATCTTTATGAAGCACATTGCCCCATCTATCTTCTGTGAATTGACTCATGAGTTCAACCTGTTGACCTTGCGTTATCAACATAGCTCTTAGTCATTGGATAACCAGCCTGCTTAGATATGGCTAAACCAAACAATCCAAACATACTGCCATTGAGTCAGTGCTGCCTCACAGTGACCCTTTGTGTGATAGTGCATGCAATGGAATGCCTTGGCATAGTCAATAAAGCACAATATTCTATTGTTTATAGTTAGCTAAGTAAAATTTCTGATTTGAGACCATTTTCTAGTTCACAGAAAGGCGACATTCTAAATTTGCTGTTTTCTCTGTTAATCAGTTATATAGTAAGAAAGGAAAAGACAAAAGAAAAGTGAACCTAAACCAATGTGGCAGTCATGTGCTTATGTTAATTTTATGATGGATATGTAGGGGTGGAGTCTAGCCTGTTAATCTGGAGATAGCCATTGCGTAGCCAATGAGGCCTCTGCTACGTCTGGGACATCTCGCGATATTTCCCTTATGAAGAGGAGAAGCTATCTCCCTGGTTGTTGGGAATTAGTTCTCAGAGATGATGAATCATGGACAAGACAAGATGGCAGCATCTGAGGAGCCGGAGAAGCCACACAGCTTTGCCCTGATGGAGCCAGACCTCTGAAGTTGGAGAAGGCATATGGAGACCCTTGCCAGTGATGAGTTGTTTCTGCCACCACTGGATGCTGTTGATGGACCCTGAACTCTGGAAATGAGGAGCCATGGGGAGACCCCTGCCAGCACCAGGATTCTGCATCCACTGACCTGTGACTTTGTGAGTCGGAAGGAGACATTGTAGACTGGTGTTGGGCATATGGGTTAATATCGGACTTATGACTCTGAACTGGACGGGATTGGGATGCTTTCTCAGTGTTCCATTCCTTTTGTATATAAACCCTTTCCTTATATCCATATGTGTGTCTATGAAATTTGTTCCTCTAGTCTACCTGGACAAACACAACCAACAAAATATGTTGCTTTAAATGTCAGCAGTATTTAATTGTGGAATTCTGTTTTCCAAAAACAATGTGTGCTTGCTATTGTATATTTCCCACCAAGATTATAGACATGAGGCTACAGTCAAGTGAACGTTTTATTGTTTTACTTTTTCCCAACCATTGCATTGTGATGAGCTGATCTACACATTATCTTTCTGAAAAAGCAAAGTTTGCTACTAAAGTACCACTAATTCTTAATTTAAGAAAATTTAAATAGTACTTTTTGAGCAAGATAAAGGGACTTCAAAAAGTCTGTGTGAAAATTCCCCTCATACATAATACCAGAAAGAGAAAGAAAGACATTAATTTAAGAATAGTATTAAGGAAATAATGAAACCTGTATTTCCACTAACTAAAGGTCATCCTTGTGAGGCTATCAGGCAGATGTTGGACTGTTAAGATAAAACATTGGAAGGTCTAACTTATGAACTGCCCCTTCGGGAGAAAGAACAAGCTATCTGCTCCTGTCAAAATAGACAGTCTCAGAAACCTTGTAGAGGGTCATTATGAATTGGAACTGACTTGATGGCAGTGGATATTGGTTTGGCTTTCAAGGTAATCAATATAAAATTATGCCTTGCTTCATATAAGAGGGCTTCAGAACTTGTTGGGAAAAATGGAAAGCGCAAAATGGAATTTTTTCCAATTAACTTTAAAAAATTTCTCCATACATACCCACTGCCACTGACTTAATTCTGATTCATAGTGAACCTCATATATAACTTAAAGTGATATAATACCATGTTCTCTGTTTACTGCTTAACGAACCATCTTCATTTTAAGGCAATAAATCATATTTTTTTAGTGGCTTCATGATGGTCTTTAAATCTTAGACCACGTCATCATGCCCTGCACCACCCCGTGTCTGTCAGCTTGTTCTGTGGTGGCCTATCTGTGTCTGTGATCCTGGAAGCTATGTTACTAAGCATTTCAAATGCCAGCAGGGCTACCACATTGAACAGGTTTCAGCATAGCTCCCAGCCTAAGAAAAGTCTACAAAGAAGTAATAGACTTTCCATTCCTGAGAAATTAGCCATGAAAAGCCTCACAGACAGAATTGAAACATTGTAAGACACTGAAAACCTAATGAAAAGAAGCAGAACATTGTCGGAGATAATGTCAGAAGAGGAATCCTCAGGTCAGAAGGCACCCCAAATATGACTGAGGAAGAGCTGCCTTCTCAAAGTTAAGTTGAGATTAATGACATGCATGGAATAAAGCCTGTGTGAGTAAAGCCTTTAGAACCTCTGTTTGCTAATGGGGCATGACTTAAAATAAGAATAAGCACTTGCAAACATCAATTAACAATCAGAACTTGGAATGTACAAAGTCTGCATCTAGGCACCGGCCACCAAAGCTAGTTTTGAAGAAGTTGAAGAATTCTGACAGCAGCTTCAGTCTGGAATTTATCAAACATGCAATCAAAATACACTGATAATTATTGGCACGCATCAGTTGGAACACAGATGGAGAAACTCAATCTTAGGCCAGGGGATAACTGTGAAACAGGTCATCAAATCTTCATGTTTAAGTTCAGGTTGAAGGTGAAGAAAATGAAAACAAGTCCATACGAGCTAAAATCTAACCTTGAGTTTGTCCTACCCAAATTTTGAGAGCATCTCAAAAACAGATATCTTAAAAGCAGTTTTACTGACATGGAATTCACAAGTCTTACAGTTTAATGGCTTAATCATATCAAAAGATGTTGTACAATTACTGTAACCGATTTTAGAACATTTTCTTCCTTCTTGTATTTATTGTTACTAGCTCCTCATTCCCTGTTCCCCATCCCAACAGTCCGTGCCATGTCCCCAGAAAACTATTAATTCACTTACTTACTTGATACCTATCTCTATGTGTCTCCCTATCCTGATTTCATATACAGAAAAAATATGAAAAAATAAGCAAAAAACTCTGAACCACAATAACATAGTAAAACAAAATAACCTCAACTAAGAAGGCAGAACATATTAAAAGTTAGGCCAAATAGAAAATAAATCATAAGGGAAATCATATGATAAGGTATTAAATTGTAACCTAACTGTATCTGCAGTAATTCACTTTTCAATGTACTGTGTAAGGGAGCAAGTTTCAAGAATAGATTTATTTCATTTAGCATTAATGAGAGAAGACTTGATAAGCTGTGGGAGGACTTCAAGGACATCATACACGAAGGACCCAGAAGGTCATTAAAAAGATGGGAAAGAAAGAAAATATCAGCATGAATATCAGAAGATACTCTGAAACTTGCGCTTAATTGTAGAGTAGGCAAGGCAAATGGAAGAAATGATCAAGTCAAAGAGTTGAAAAAAATATTCAAAGGGCAACTCAAGAAAACAAAGTAAAACATTATAATTAAATGTGCAAGTACCTAGTGTGAGAAAACCAAAAAGGAAGAACATGCTCAGAATATCTTGAACTGATAAAACTCAAACCTCAAAATATTCAAATCTCAAGTTGAGACATTGAGAGAGTCTATGAACACAATATCGAATGATGCTGGAAGCATCCAAAGAAAACGGAAGGAATACACTCAGTCTCTGTATCAAAAAGAGCTACTTGGCATTCAACCATTTTAAGAGCTAGCATATGATCAAGAACGAGTGGTACCGAAGGAAGTGTTCAAGCTGCACTGAAAGTCTTAGACCCAAACAAGGCTCTAGCACACACTCGTCTATGCCTGGAAATTTGGAAGATAGCACTTGACCAGGTGACTGGAAGAGATCCATATTTGTTACCCACTCCAAAGGAAAGTGCCCCAACAGAATGCTCAAATTATAGAAAAATACCATGTTTTTAAAAATGTTGCTGAAGACCATCCAACAATAGTTACAGCAGCATCTGATGGGGAACTGGTTGGATTCAGAAGAGAATGTGTGACAATGGTCATCATTGCTGATGTCAGATGGATTTTAACTGAAAATAGAGAACACCAGAAAGGTGTTTACTTGTGTGTTATTGACTATATGCTAAAGTACTCAATGGCGTGGGCTGTAACAAATTTTGCCTAGCCTTGAGAAGAATGAGAATTCAAGAATATTACATTGTGGGGTGCCCAACCTGTACATGGATCAAGAGGCAGTGTGTGAACAGAATAAGCAGACGTGGTTTAAATTTGAGAAAGGTGTGCATCAAGGTTGCAATCTCTCATCCTATTACTTAGTCTGTATGCTGAACAAATAATTAGAGCATCTGGATTCTATGAAGAAGAATGCAGCATTAGGATAGGAGGAAGACTTATTAACTTCTGATATGCCAATGGTACAACTTTGCTTTCTGAAAATGATATACTTGCTGATGAAAACCCAGGACTGCAGTCTTCAATATGGTTTGCATCTTAATGTAAAGAAAACCAAAATCCTCACATGTAGACCAGTAAGTAACATCATGGTAAACAGGGAAAAGATTGAAGTTGTCAAGGATTTCATCTAGCTTGATCTCACAATCAATGGATGCATTGCATAGGGTAAATCTGCTGTACAAGACTTCTTTAATGTGTTGAAAAGCAAGAATGTTATTTTGAGGACTAAGGTGTGCCAGAGTCAAGCCATGGTGTTTTTAATTGTCTCATATGTATGTGAAAATTGGATATTGAAAAAGAAAAACTGTAGAAGAATAGATGCATTTGAATTATGGTTCTGGTGAAGAATATTGAAAGTATCATGAATTTCAAAAAGAACAAACAGATCAGTCTTGGAATCATTACAGCCAGAATAGTCCTTAGAGACAAAGATGGTGAGACTGGTTCTCATGTTCTTTGAACATGTTGTTAGAAGAAACCAGTTTCTGAAGAAGGACATTGTGCTGATACAATAGTGGGGCAATGGAAAAGAGGAAGACCTTCAAGAACATGGATTGAACCACTGACTGACCAATGGGCTCAAGCACAAAAATAGTTATGAGGATGGCAGTGTTTTATTCTGTTGTCTACAGGTTTGCTGTGTCTCAGAACCAACTTCATGGCACTTAACAATAGTAATGTTTTAGTAAGATATTTAAATCAATATTGAATGCTCTATTAATAAATACATAGAATGTCCCTAAACTTTTTTTTTGGCATCACTGTCCTCTGGTGGTCATGGGAGCTACCCAGTCTTGCTCCTGGAGAGCCGTCGCTGGATTTGAACTGGATTTGAATTGCCAAGTCCATGAGCCACAGTTCTGCAGTCAACCACTATGCCATCGGGGCTCAGTCCCTGTCCCTAAACTTTTTAAAATAGACAATATCATCAAAGATAAATTTGTTTTTACACTGAACATAATCATCTGATTAACAACTTTGATAAAATTTAAAGACATATAGAATTCCTGGGTCAGATGATAATCACCCCAGACACAAACATAAAGTTAATCTCCCACCCTTCTCCCATCACCATGCTGGGTGCTTTCATATCTACATCCAATACCATGGATTCTCCTTTCCTTAACCTCCACAGCTCCAATGACTTCTAGTGTTTCTTCTCAACCAATCACTTCCCTAGTTACAGCCTGAACTTGCTGTCAGATGAAACTATGCCTTTCCTAACACAAATTCAGGAATATCACAGTATTTCTGTTTGAGTCATTCAATACTTTCTCTTTGGCCTCATGGGAATGTCTGGCACTTGCACACATGTTTGCTCATTTTCCATGTTCTTAGTAATTGAAGTAAGGTGTCTCTCACTGGATTGCATTATCCATAAGCAGAAATCAATGGCGAACCTAAAAAATCTGTGTTTGTGTTTTGAGTAGTCGTTTAATTTTATTTTTTATCTTTTTTTACAGTTTTATTGACATTTCTTCCATTTACTATACAATTCAATAATTCAATCATATCAAGAAGAGTTATGCAGTCACAACCACAGTTAATTTTATCACATTTTCTTCATTATACTCATTTCTAGTTTGATTATTATTATTTTTAGTGGTAGCAAAAGTATACACACCTTCTAAATCAACATTTGCTACATGCAGGTTTCAGTGCCATTGTATACACTGTTATGCTGCCATTATTGCAATCCTTTCCCAAATTATTCCAACATCATTAACATAAACTCAATATGCATGAAGCAAACTCCCCCTTCACCCATGGCTGCTTGTTTGAGTGCAAGCCTTTAAGACCATAGACCCTGTTCTGATTGATAGCCAGGCATCATATGTTTTCTTCATCACACTTTGCTGTATCACCCTTATCTTCAGTGATCTCTTCATGGAGGCAAGTTTTGAGCAGGTCCATGTTATAAGAACTAACTGTTCTTGGATTATGCTAGAATTCAGTGGTATCCCAGAATCCATCTGCTTATACATGGGATTTGTACAATTCTGGTTTACTCTGGCAGTCATATTTTGAAACAGATAAACAAACAAACAAAATAAAACCCAACAAGAACATCAATCAGAGAAAACAAATGAAAAGACATTAAAAAAGGAAAAGAACAAAACAAACAAAAATAAAGCTATATGGCCCAGGGTCAAATCAGACAGCCCCCTGGAGCAGGTAGCCCCTTGCACCCCTTTGCACCAGCTTCCCAAAAAGGAGCTGAACAAGTTGCTGAACTTTGTAACCCCTGCCTCTAGCATCTCCTGCACTCCCCCTCTGACATTCCAGGAGACAAGTTTGCTAAACAAGATGATTTGCTCATAGGTCATCTTCCACCCCAAAACTTGCAAACACAGCACAAGAAACCTCCCCTTTCTTTTATTAGCCCATATGCCTTTAACTCAAACCATATATATATATATATATATATATATATATATATATATATATATTCCACTGCCCCAATACCAAGTGCGGCTTCCCTGGCATACCTCTTGGCCTTGGACTGCCCAGGAGCTCAAGATACTCCTGTCTGTCTGTCTGCCTCTTTCTCTGCTGTCCCTTCCCATACCAAAAGTCCTTCATTATCTCCAATAAAACCCACATATTTCCCCAACATGGTTACTCCTGGGAGGTCACTCTCCCTGGGCTCTGTCCAGGTGGTGTGGAGGAGCACAGTGCCCAGGGCCCTGTGATGTACAGTCCTTTTCCACAACGTGGAAGATCAAGCCGGTCAGTGAGCCTACACCTGCATATTCCTACAGCTTCTCAGAGTCCCTTGGACGATGACTGAGGAGACAAACCATATAGGAAACATGTTAAAAAAACAAAACCCAAAACAAACCTATATATTTGCATTCCATCCCCAACTGAGCTCTGTCCACTTCCTGCAGCTCTGTCTCAACCTTAAAAACAATTGCCAATCACCGCTCTGGGACATGAGACGATTACATTGGTAGCATCAACAATTTATCCATTGTCATAGAGTTTAAGGTACTGTTACTATGAGGAGTTTATTCAGGTATAGTCCAGCATAAGTCGATGAGAGGGTGTTTTGTACAAATTGATTTCTTAATTTCTTTAGGTCTGTTTACATTGAGCTGGTGCTGGGGGAAATTTGCTGTGCATTTCTTACATGAGAAGATCCTTGTTTATCTGATTAAAATCTGTTATATTAATGCAAGGGGAGCATTGAGGTACTGAATATTTTGTGGATCTGAGTCTTCTTTCATTGGATAACAACTAAGTCTAGGGCCTGCTCAAAGTCCAACACCCACCCTTTCCACAGTCTTGGGTTCACCATCTTTTGCTTTATTTCCTCTCAGGGTATTTCAATCCTAAGTCCAAGGATACAAGTGATTTTGAGGTAGGACCCAGTTCAATCATTCAGGATTCCAGGTTGAGTTCTTCTGGTGTGGCATTGGGTGGGGGTGAGGTGGGGGCTTGGGGGGAGGATGTCATGTTCCTTGTAAGGTCTGCATGTAAGGTCATCCTTGTGCTTAGTCCATGGCATGATAACTCTATAGTTTTGGTTAGTCCCTTACCCCTCCATCTCTTTCAACAGCCCTCAGAACTACACCACCACCACCACTACCACCACCACTTGCCTTGAGTCTACTTGGTCCTAATGATGCCCTGTCTTGTTTTTACAAATCACTGCAAGAAGTCTTAAAATCCCCATTGGCAAGCCCAGTTGTCCTCATTTGTCCAAGTTGAGCTACAGCATCTTCCTGAATGTTATATGCAGTTAGCCCCTAACTTAAAGACTCCAGATTTGTGGTAGGTTCTCTGTTTTTTCCTACTTGTCTTATTTATCTTCCTTAATCCTCACTTTCAAAGTGTAAGTTGGTTTTTGAGGTAAGTGCTATTCCTTCACTATATACAAGTATTTGAATCTATTTAGGTTGAGACAGATGGCTATGCTCATTAGTTAGGATTGTTATAGCTTCTCTTTATAGAATATTCACATCAACATTGGCATAAAAGAAAGAGAATTGATTAGATTTATGTCATGGAAAGACCTGCCTTCAGTCCTAACCTGATTGGGAGCTCAAATGATTTAATAAGAACCCTGTTCCCTTTTCTCTCGACACATCTCTCCTTCAGCTTGCCATAGGTGGCAGACTCAGCTTTGTGACAGAATGGTTATCAACCACCCCATGGTTAGCTTCTGAAGTTTAAATTCAAAGGGAAAAGAAGTGTCTCCATGCTGTAGCTTTGGCAAGTCCTAGGGGGAACCAGTTTGTACCACAGGTTGGGAAAATATAATGATCCTGCTGGGCTTGATATGAGTCACAGGCCGCTTCTAAACCAGTCGTTGTTACTAGGGGCTTTGGAGCTTGGGAGCTTTGATTGATCAGTTCTGAGCTTGATCTTCAGCTGTGGAAATAACTGAATCATATGGAGTGAGAAAAAGAGGGGAATTATCTTCTAAGTGGAATTGTATAGTGGGCAGGAAAACCCAAGAACTGTACTGTCTGTCAAACTAGTGAAAAACAGGTTACAAAGAGTGTGTGTGGTGGGGAGGGGGACAAGGGGTGTATTAAAAGACTCTCATTGTCATTGAACCTGTATTGTTATTTTTTTGATTCATAGTGACCCTATGTATAACTTAACAGGACAATAGCTAGTCCTGTGCCCTCCTCACAATCGTCATATGGTGGGCCCATGGTTGGAGACAGTGTGTCTCTCTTCTTCTGAGACCCTTCCACTTGTGGTCAGCAGTCCAATCCATAGCCAGGCATCATATAGTTCAGCTTATCAAATTATTTGCTCTGTTTACAGATTCCACCAGGCATCATATAGTTCAGCTTATCAAATTATTTGCTCTGTTTACAGATTCAGTAAGTATGACTAAATGATACAACTCTGTCACACTCCCTTTCTGATTTTAAGCCATTCAAATCCCATTTTTCTTTTTGGATGAATGCCTCTTAGTTTATGTAGAGGTTCTTTTTAAGCACAATTAAGTATTCTGCTGTTCCCATAATTTGTTATGATCCACGCAGTCAAATGCCATTGTACAGTCAATAGAAGACAAGTAAACATTTTCCTGGTGTTCTCTGTTTTCATCTTACTGAAATGAATCTATCAGGTTGTACCACTGTTTTATTATTAGAACTTCAAAAAATATTAGTGTATGAGGCTTCTGAACAATTTTATTCTATAATACTCTGATACTTGACTATATTTTTGTTAGTTGAAGTTTCAAAATATATGAGCTTTACATAAATATATTATGTTTGATATAGTCTTCTGGGAACACCATTAGTGACTATTTTAAATTCTCCCTACTCACAGATTTTGAGGAGAAATAATAAGAAAACTTTTCACCTTCATGTAATTACTTTTGTAGCTAACATGAAAGAAAACATTGTGGTTGTTGAATTAGGAGACTTTAATGGAAAAACCACCAAGTTGCAAATCACTCTTACTCACTGTCTTTGAGTTGGTTCTGACTCATGTCAACCTCATAGGACAGGGTAGAACGCCCCTTGTGGGTTTCCAACACTAACTCCTTGTGAGACTAGAAAGACCCTCTTTCTCCCATGGAGGACGTGCTGATGGTTTCCAACCACCGACCTTGTGATTAGCAGCCCAACGTGTAACCACTGTGTCACAAGGGCTCCTTTATAAACTGAAAGTAGAAAGCTTTATTAGTAGGGCCAGCTTAACTTTTTAATTAGTCATGTGACTTTGCAGAAGTTTCTAATCTCTTGAGACTTCAGGATTTATGTCAACATGGTTACCAACGTGAGCAGTATTATTTTAACTCACCTTCACTGAACAAAAATAGCTGTATTGTTTATGAAAGAGTCTGTAATTCCACATTTCAGTGCTGTATGTAACCATTTGTCTTTAGTTCAGGTGATCATAGATGCCCTTTGTTTCATTTACAATGAAACCTGAAACTAGTATAATTATCTCTGATATGTATAACACACAATCACTGCTATTAAGTCCAACCCCTAGCCATTCTGTGGGAAAGTTATGAAGTTTCTAAGCCCGTAAGCCATTGCTGGTGTGTTTGAACCACTAACCTTCAGCCAAACACTTTACTATGGTGCCCCTTAGAACTTCTGAGATGAACATCACTAAAGCAAATCCATTGCCATTGAATTGATTTTGACTCAGAACGATCCTATATGATAGAGTGGAGTTGCTCTATTAGGATGTCTAAGGCTAAATTTTTATAGGAGAAGATAGTTTCTTCTTTCTTTTATAGTTCAGTAGGTGGGTTTAAACCACCAACCTTTGGGTTGACAGTCCAAGAATAACCTGTGACACCCCAGGACTCCTCTGCGATGAATAACTAAAACTCAAACCAAATTCATTGTCATTGGGTATAATCCAACACTTAGTGACCTTACAGGGCAGAGGCGTTTTTTTTAGGTGCCATTGGGTTGGTCTGACCCTTAGTGACTTTATGTCCCAAAGGATGAAACACTGTCTGTATTCACTATGCTCACAATTATTCTTTCAACTTTCAACTTTCTCATGCACATGAGGCAATTGAAAATACAATGGCTTGGGCAAAGCAGAATAGAACTGCCCAGTTGGGTTTCCAAGGTTGTAAATATTTACCAGAAGATGGGAGTAGCTTGTGGGTTCAGACTGTTGACCTTGGTGGTTAGCAGCCCAGAAGATAACCCCCTACCCTGTCTTCCTTCCTACCTCCTTGCCTAGCTCCTTTTGAGTTGAAGAGTTGAAATTAACTCAAATAAGTATTTATAAAAAAAGCAAACAATCATACTTCCCCCTTCATGCATGCTTCTTATTTCTGGTACTGTTGCATATACAGGAGACTTGACAGCGTAATTTCTATGTGTGTGGGAATCTGAGAAAAGACAATATGTACAACGGTCCTTTGTCGCAGATTGCACTTGTGCTTGTTAGATGCCATTGACTCCTCCTGATGTATACCATTGAAAGAGGGAGTCAGCCCCTGGGCCTGCACCATCCTCACAATTTTTGTTATGGTGAGCTCATTGTTTACATGGGTCCATCTATCTCACTGAAGGTCTTTCTTTTTCACTGATTTCTAGTTTACAAGCATCATGACTTTGTTCCAGGGGTTGCGCTCTCATGATAACACATACACAGTATGTGAGATAAAGTCTTGTCATCCTCTCTTCTAAGCAGTGTTTTGGTTGTACTTCCTCCAAGACAGCTTTTATTTGTTCTGAAAATCTGTGTTTCCTTCAACAGCACCATAATTCTAATGCATTGTGGCAATCCTTATTTATTGTCTAGCTTTCACGTGCTAGGCAATATGAGACTATTGAAAATACCATGATGAGGGGGCTGAGCTCCAGTGGCGTAGTGGTGAGTGCAGGACTGTGGCCCACTGGCTTGGTGATTCAAATCCAGGAGCAGCTCTCCAGGAGCAAGACTGGGCCTCCTACTCCCACCAGAGGGCAGTGATGCCACCCCCCAAAAAAAATCTTTAAAAAAAGAAAATACCATGACGACTTAAGTACACCTTAGATCCCAGTCACATCTTTGCTTTTTAATGCTTTAAGAAGGTCATGTGCAGCACATTTGCCTAGTACAATATGTCATTTAATTTCTTGACCACTATTTCCAGGAGTGTTGATTGTAGATCCAAGTAAAAGGAAATCTTTGACAACTTTAATCTTCCCTCCATGTATCATGATGTTGTCTATTGGCCCAGGGGTGATTTTGTTTTCTCTCCATTGAGTTGCAGCCCATCCTCAAGGGCTTTGAGCATTGCTGGTAAGTGCTTCAAGTTCTCCTCACTTTCAGCAAGCAAAGTTGTATTATCTGCCTTCCACAGCTGGTTAGCAAGCCCCACCCAATCTTTACAGAGGGTTCTTTATCTTATAGACCAAATTTCAGGATATTTGCTTAGCGTACAGATTGAATAAGTATGATGAAAAGATACAATCCTGACACATACATCTCTAATTACAAGCCATTAGTATCCGTTTGTTCTGTTAGAACACTAGTTTTGTACTTGTGTGTATGAGCAGGACCACAGTTCAATTTTCTGGAATTCCCATTCTTTGCAGTCTTATCTATATTTTGTTATGATCTACCCAGTTGGATACCTTTGCATAGTCAATGGAACACAAGTGAAATAACTTCCTGGTATTTTTTGCTTTTATCTATGACTATCTGACGTCTCTCATTGTGACTGGTGGTCAGATGGCAATAGGTGCCACTAAAAAACTAAACAGCACCACAAGGTTTCAAAAAAGAGAAACATAAAACCTGAAACACAATATGGCATTTCTCTATATGGATGACTCTTGAAGGACTGATGGCATTTCAATGAGAAGTGAAATGTGTCTGACTAACCGTAGTATATAAAGAAAATACTGAGGCAGAACTCTGCAGGATTTGGGGAACTGGGAAGAGTGAAGGATGGAAGGATAGGCTGGGGTGATAGTAGAGAACTTTAAAATGTCAGGATAAAGAATTTGGATTTAAACTGAGTTAACAGGCTTCTTTGAAAACTGTTAAATAGAGAACATTTTCATCAACACAGCACTTTATGATCAAAAAGTTATCACTTTCGGGCTGAGCCCCGGTGGCGTAAGTGGTTGAGTGCGGAACTGCAGCCCGCAGGCTTGGCGGTTCAAATCCAGCGGCGGCTGGGTAGCGCCCACGACCACCAGAGGCAGTGATGCCCACAAAAAACAAAACAAAACACACACACACACCCACACACACACACAAAGAGTTGTAAAAAGTCATCACTTTCAATTTAAACAACTGTGTGGATAAATAGAAAAGCCATATACATTTTAAAGGAAGTAAAAGTAGGGACTAGAGCAACACCTATTGAAAATATGGGTTATAGCTTATTCAGTATAAATGTCAAGTGTTTGTCCAGTGATGATAGTGTAATTTTGGACTCTCTTAATAACCGATTATCCGGAACAAGGGAGGTGAGGTGATGATCCAAGTCTGCTTTGCTCTGGTTTTACTGTTCTGGGTATGCTGCTCCTACAAATATATACACAAGTCCTTATCCATCCATATATTCATCCATGCATTGAATTAAACAAGGTGGTAAATGATTGCAGACGTAATAGTCATAAAATGGAGATATTTAGGAGAAATTAACACATAGATAAAAAGACATGAAAAGGTACCTGCACAAGCACAGGTTTTGGACTGGGATCTGGAATTCAATCTAAGCTCTGCTACTTACTAGCTGCATTGTTTTGGGCAAATCACTGATCCTTTTGCATCTTATTTTTCCTTTTTGTTATTTTTTTTTTGTTATGTAGAGTTGATGCAAGTTTATTGCAGGATGTGTGTGTTGAGAGAGAGAAGGAGAGAGAGAGAGAGAGAAATGATGATGTACAGCAGCACATTTCCTGGTATCCAGCTCATTTCTGTTACTTGTCAACATCGTGTTCATTTGAAGCCTGATTTACAAATATAATGACTTAAGACTGCTCTTGTTAAACATCTGTGGGAAGATTTAGAATTAATATTGGAGAGATTTTTTTTTTTTTAGAAAAAGATGTTAGAACAGTATGAGCTGTAACAAAATGCAATCCTTTGGCTAAGCATAGTAGCCTTGAGTTCCATTAGTATGCTTATGTGCTAGACCCAAGGCTATATATCTTATACATGAAAGGGAAGACATGTCCCCATGGACATACAACTAGGCCTGATCTTTCAATAGAAGGACTTATCACAAATTTGCACCAGAGTCCCCAGAATCGAGACATTCAAAATAGTAGAGCACAACATTATCTTAGGAATTTTATATTCATCTCACAATTAAAAAAATAAATTTTGCATTTTACCTTACAGTCTATTAATTTTGTTATAGTAAATAGATCATGCTTGAAGATGTATATTCTCAAGTGAAAGTGCCCCAATGTGACTTATGAATATGTCAGTATTCAGCCAGGTATCCCCAAGTATATACAACCCACAAATTGGCAATAGGTTAATTCTCTCTAAGTTCTAAGTATCCCATGAGCTAATAATTTTGTGTCCGTTGATCAAATTTTTTGGCTTCATTTAATTTAGGTGATCATATTACTATCAAATATTTGTCAATAGAGTTGCCTAAGTATACTGTGAACTACAAAGTGACGGAGAAAGCATAAGACACTTATAGGAGAATGGAGACTTCTGTTTCTAGTTAGTGAGTTGGTGAGTTAAGATTTTCAACAGCTTTGTTCAACATTTGACTGTTGGATTTGTAGGGTTTTGTGTGTTGTTTACCTGTGTTGCCATTTGTTTTTTCTATTAGTGCTTTGGGGGGAGTAATTTCTTATTCATGAATTATTATTTAAAGACCTTAGAACCAGAATAATTTCCTTTTTTCTTTAGTTCTAAATTAATTGCTTTATGTTTTATATTTGTTTCTTTTTCCTTTGGATCAAAATGAATTTTTATTAGTTTTTGTTTTATACATATAGGTGTATCCAGGCTTTAGTTGAAGGCGTGTAGTGAGTTACAAGGTGGGTTGTTAAGTGAAAGATCAGCGGTTCTAAGCCACTACCCATAGAAAGTATTCGCCAGCACTATTAGGTAAGTACTAGAAATCAAGGGAACACAATTGTGGACAGAAGCAGCGAAACTCTCACTACAGATGCTGGTGCTTTTTATATGTTGAAAATCCTGAAGCCTCCCAATGAGGTGGTGTGCTTGTCTAATGCTCACAACCCACATTTTCCTCCCTTATTTGTACATCTTACAAACCACTTTTCCAGAGTAGGCCTCACCTCAGGTGGGGTCAGTTTTTCAAGATCAGGGGAGAGGGAGAAGACCAGTGAGTTGCTGTCATATAGCTATGTTCTACAGTCACAGCAAGTCAACAGATACTCCTACAAGGGTAGTTAGTGATTCTTCTTTTTTCCCCCCAAAGTTTCATTGTCACATCATTTATATATCATCATATTGACTAGTTCAATCATTCAAACGTTTCTAGGGGAGTTGTACAATCACCACTACATCCATCCTAGGACATCCCCCCTTTCCCATGGTTGATTTGCCCCCAATGTGAGCTGTTCAAATACTGTCTGCTCCAGTGCTCCTCAACCCCTTCATTATTTACTCCTGTACTTCTCTTTCCCTCCCTATTGCCCATCCCCTTCCCCATAACATTCATTCCTTCTGTGCGTCACAGCTAAGGACCCCCACAGAAAACAATGGAAAATTGCACTAATGTGACAAGGATAAGATCACATTAGTTTAAAAGCAAAAAATACAAATAAGCCTTGAGAGGGAGAAGATCCACTGTGTTAGCCTGGGTAGACTAGAGAAACAAATTCATAAGTATGCATATGTGTATAAGAAAGAGGTTTAGGGCTGAGCCCCAGTGGCATAGTGGTTGTGCATGGGGCTGCGGCCCACTGGGTTGGAGATTCAAGTCCAGCAGCATATCTCCAGGAGCAAGCCTGGGCCTCCTACTCCCACCACCAGAGGGAAGTGATGCCAAAAAACAAAAACAAAAGAAAAAAGTTTATATACAAGAACGAATGCTCATTAAGAAACATCCCAACCCAGTTCAGTTCAAGGTCACAAATCCGATATTAGTCCATATGTCTGACAGCAATGTATAAAGTCCTTTCCAGACTCATGAAACATATGTAGCAATGCTGAATGCATGAATATCACAGACCAGTGGGAGCAAAGTCAGTGGTGGTAGAAGTTTCTCAACACTAGCATAGTTCTTTCTGTGTCTTCTCTGCCTTCGAGTTCTGGTTGCATCCATATAGTTTGTCTGGCTCAGGGAATTAGGGTAGTTTCATGTGTCTTCTCTTCAGTGATGTCTCACAGAAAGTGAGCCTTCTCAGTTGAATGTCTTCAAGGGCGTGGATGAGATAGTGTCTCTGGTCTTCAAAAAGGAATTACCACATTTCCCACAATTCTCAGAGGAGAATGCCATGCCCACAGAGGTCTCAATAGCTAGATTGACAGGCTAGACTCCCCTACAGTCTTAATCCTCAAATTGATACCAGATTAGGTGACTGCCACAACCCTATTAACATTCAAGAAACCAGAGGAGAAGTTTTTGTCATGTCGGAGACGCTTGTTCCCAGAACGCATTCAGGATGTGTCGATGGAAAAGCCTGGCATGTATGAGTTCTGTCCAGCATAATCCAGGTTACAAAGGTCTCTGCCTGCTAGTTGGGCTGTTCTGGACTCTTGCCTTTGGCTATAATGGATCTGCCAGCAGCTTTGTCTGACTATACACTTTTCAGGTGGGTTTTCGGGTTCCCTCTGTCCTCCATAATCTTCCACCAAATGGGTGTCTATATTTTTAGCTCTGATACTTTTCTCTTAACCATGTTTGAATTTAGTAATTCTCAACTTTGGATCACACTAGCTGATGTACTTTTTCTGTGTGGACTTAGTTGAATCTTCACTTAGATGGCTGCTTGACTGAATACTGGGTTCTTATTTTGATTGCTAGCTGGGCACCATCTAGTGTCTTCACCACGCTTTACTATAGCACCCTTATCTTCAGTGATCATTTCATGAAGGCCAATTTAGAGCTGGGCCATGATGTAAGAACTAACTGTTCTTAAGTTGAAGGTAGGATTTGGTGCAAGCCCAGAACTTCATCCTGGATCTATGCTTTTTAACTTTTAAAATTAATTTGATGTACCTTTGCTTAAAATATTTATCATATCATTCTGTAGCTCAGTCATAGCATATATCATTGTACCGTTCCTTCCATAATCGATCTCCAAACATATTTTTCTGTTCTGGACTTTTCAATGCCCTTTCTTTCTGATTTCTCCCACCCTCTATATCACCCCTCCCCCTACCACTTATTAGGGTTTCTTTCCCTGTAGCTTCCACACCCCTGGGTTTCACTTACTGAAGAACAGAGAATCAAATAACATAGCTTCAAGAGAGTGCACTCAATGGCCATGCACCCCTGTGGCACATCCCCACATGGAAATTTTAATCCAGATATATGAAAGGGACATGTCTGTCTTGGATATGGCGATATCACTTTTGTTGATGGGTTAATCAAGAGGGGAGACTCACATTACTTATATAAATGCTTCACATTACTTATATAAACCCCGATGGTAGAGTCTGCTCAGTATTCCCAGACCAGAGCAAGGATTTGTTAGAGTTTCAGTTCTGAGTACCTGATTTGCAGATGACTGTGGATACTAATGAAAGCCCGAACTCCCTATGTTGAGTCCTAACATGGGTTAAGCCTCCGGGGAATCCCCTGTGGTTCTGGACCAGGCAGGTGAATGACAGCTTGCTATCAGACAGAGTGCTTTTGTAAAATGGATTAATGCAGATGGGGCTGTTTCTGTTTGCTGCTGTCAAGTTGGGCCTGACTTAGAGTGACCCTATGTATGACAGAGCAACGTGCTGCCTGGTACTGTACCCTCCTCACACTTGTTGCAGATCTAGTGAAGTTCAAATTGAATATCGTATCGTTTACTGTATCCTCTCTTTTGACCCATTTAAATGTAATTCTAGTTTTTATTGTTTCCTGCTTTCTTTTCAGTTGAGGTTTTTCCATTTACTTTGTTATTGTTTTGAGTTTTGATTGTTTGTTTTTGGTATGTGTTTCTTTATGTGAAATCCAGAATAAAGCCTAGAAAGTGACTGGATTAATGGTTTCCTAAGGTTATGGCAGAGGCGATTGTGAGAGAATGGGGAAATAATCACAATGAATACAAGAAGGAAGATAATGTTGTAACAAGTTTGATTGTGGTGATGATTGCACAATTCTTTTTAATGTGTTTAAACCATTGAATTTTATAGTGCCCGATAAAAAAAAAAAATTAAGACCAAAAAGCACACCATCACTCCATGGGAGAAAAAGGAAGCTTTCTGCTCCCCTGGAGATTTATATCCTTAGAAATATGCCCTGTATGCCCTGTTGGGTTGCTGTGAGTTGAAATTGACTTGATGGCCGTGAGTTTTATTTGTTTGTTCTTTTATATCACTCTAGTTGTTCTCAAGATTTCTGCATAAACAAATCTGTTGCTAGCTGCCATAAAGCTGACCGGGTACCCAGAAGGAGATGTTTCCTGGTCTTGAACCATCTTCAGGACCATAGTATAATGGAGTGCCTTGTTTTGGTCACTGTATATTTTGAGATCCTTCCAACATAGGGATCTCATCTTCTGATGTTATATCAGACTCCTTGGAGCGATAGGGTTGTCACTGACTTATTTTTGAAACTTGGTTGCCAGACATTTCTTCCTACTCTCAGGGGGGACATTCTGCAAAAACCTATCGACCATGGATAGACATGTTAATATTTGGCATATTGACAGTACAGCTTCCAGCATCATAGCAGCTTGCAAGGCCCCCTAGGACATGTAGTGGTGAATTGGTTTATGAGTTTCCAATTTGAATGGGAAATTATCTTCCTGAGACTGGATGCAGACAAGTTTTTGAGGATTTGGTTGTTCTACCATATAGCTCTGTTGAATTTTGCATTATTATAATTAAAGTTGACAAGTTCTGGGTAAACTGATTATTTTAGGCACATTGCTGTATGGTTTGGCTCACCACAAAAGTATCTTCTTGTGTACAATGATGCATCAAAGATTACGAAGAAGAAGGAAAACCTAAAAGTCAGAGAGATGTTGTGTTTTCTTTGTCAGTGAATCACATAATTACCCAGCCCTGATATTATAGGCCAATGGCCTCTAGAGAAAGTGAAGAGGTTAAAAATAGAAATATAGCCAATAATGTATTTTATATTTCTATGCAGGGGTATTTTAATCAGTAGTATGCAGGCATACTTTAATCAGCAGTAATTATAGTACGCATATCTAATAACTCCTAAAGAACATGCCAGACATTGAGAAGACCAAGTTTAAAAGGTCAAAGTCTTAGTCCTTTTTACATTACTGTGATTGGATACATATTTCCATGTCTTATTCTATAAATGTATCTGTTCATCTACAGTTCTCTTATTTGTTCACTTCAAGTGGGGTTATACAGTCATCAAGGCTATCAGTTCCCCCTTTCTCCTTTATCCACTTCTCTTCCTGAAGCCTCAGAGAATTTTTACTCATTACTATTTCTGAAATCTATTTCAAAGTCTTGGTTTCTGAAGATCCCTTAATTGATGAGGTAAACAATTGGGCAGGTAAACAACTATAAAACAATGTGACCAATGCCATGTAGGAGATGAATGAAGTATGAATCCAAAATCCATTCCCATACAGTTGATACTCTCTTCCTATAGAATAGAATTCCGTAGGATTTCTGAGGCTATAAATCTTCATGAACATGGAATGCCTCATAGTTCTTCCCTGGAGTAACCGGTGTGTTAGAATCACCAACCACTTGATTAGCAGCCAAAATACTTAACCAATTGCACAACCATGGTTCTTGATGAAGTGTAAAGAAGTTCAACGAAAAAAAAAAAAAAAAGAAGTTCAACAGTGGTAATTCTAAGACCAGGGATAGTTTTTCAAAGTAGGGGCCATTTTTTTCTAGATCTTTTAAGATAAGCCAATCATTTTCCAGATAAAAGGGAGGGAGGAAATGGATCCTAGGTTAAGAAGAGTCATAAAATGCTCAGTGGGTCCCCAAACCAAAATGACTTCGATTCAGAGCAGCCTTACAAAACAATAGATTTGGTTTCCAAGATGTCTTTACAGAAACAGACTACTGCCTCATTCTTTCATTGGCTCTAATTACCCCCTTTTGGTTAGCAGTTGAACACAAACCACTTTATCACATGACTCCTTTCCATGTGACTAATTGACTTTTGTGGTGTGTGTACACTATGGGACACAATAGTGAACACATAGTGTGTACACTATGGAAAAACTGGCCAGGAAATTAATCAGGAAATAAATTTAGAAGTATGTTGCGTACTAGGAGAAGTAACTTGATTTTATTGAAGGTACTGGGCTAAGGGAGTGATTGAACCTCATTTACCCTGTGGTGACTGGCTTTAAGTTGACCATATTTCTAGAAGCACATGCCTCTTGCTTTACAACATAGGGTCCAGGATATTAGAGGAAAGAGGGCCAAACCTGTATTCATGCTTTCATATCTGGATCATTCTCTTGGTTGGTTGATTGGATGGGTGGTTGTTGTTTATCTTAAGAAGTGGGTCAGACATAGATGAGAAAATAGGACTATATAATTTAGATTTATTGTTTGATTTAAGGGTCTGGCATTTTGGAGACACTGAGACTGAAGAGTGAATGCGATTTAATTGTAGATAAAAGTCGTCCTTTCCCAGAAATTGCTGCACTGAAATTTGTTGATTATGTATTAAAATATTTTTGGATCAGGTTTGCCATTCCTTTTAAGTTATATTGCCTCCTGTTTTTGGACTGTTAACCTAAAATAATGGTAAAATTCTTTGAAATTATGAAAACTTTGAAAACCTTATTTTACATGTAATTGAAAAAGAATTCCTTAGTGTGTGTTCAACATGGACACTTTCTTTTTTTTATTACAGCTTTTGAGTTTGATGCTTAAGTTTTTCTGTCAGATTCTGAAAAGACCTGAGGTAGAATTTAATGTAAGGATACAGTCAGGACAGGAATTAGCTCTGCTCCCATTTTTAATTTAGCAATTGTTAGAGGACATTCTGAGAACTGTGTGTATAGATTATGTAACTAGTCACTTATGGCCTCTGGCCTCTTGCTAGCCTGGTCCTCCTGAGAAGTAGGGAGTTGGGAGTGTGCTGGGAGCAGCTGGGTAAGTAAGACTCAGTGCCTCTGTTGCCTAGCAGTTCTGCAGCTCAGTCATAGGGGCTGTTGCTAAGCAACCACTAGGGAGGGGTGTTCAGTGGTGGAGCATGAGCCCCACAGAGTGTTATCCTAGTGGTGGACCTGTCCCTTGGGCAGAAGCAGTACGTACTGGCAGGAGACCAAGTCTCCCTCAGAGACACACGGATTGTTAGCAGTAAGTACTTGACCTCATAATCAAAGATGTAACTCATGTCCTCTGAAAATCTAAGTACTCTATGAAACCATTGATGCAAGTTTAATTAAACATGAACTTGGGACAAGGCAGTTGCTGCGGCAGCTAGAGTTCTCATTTTAAGTACTTCACATTTCCTTTGCTTTCAGATGGAAGGTGAGTTTTCTGAGTCAATGGGAAGGAAATATTTTTTCTTAATACTGCTTAGAATATGCACCTTTAAATATTTCCCCCTATTACATTATTTAGCTAAAGCAAGTATTTACGTTTGAGGAAAGCCAACAAGCTAATCTATTCTGTCTTGATCAAGTGGGCCTTGGCAAGCCAAGTATTTGCCTTATTATCAACGAAAGAACCTACCACTTGTATTTGAAATAATGCTGTGTGTTTTTGTTCTGTAGAGAAAGGTTAGAAAAGGTAACCATCCTCTGGAATACATGCCATTTTATTGTTTCATATTTAATATAATACTTAAGTAATCCTTCATGAGGGTGAATACATTTTGGAACCAATCATTTCCCCTAGTAAGAAGGTGGAGTTCTACGTGTATATTTTATAGTGGCCCATGTTGAGCAATTGCTTGTTGACTAAATGCAGGCCTGGGTCTTAGAGGGCAACAAGACACTTTTGGTATCTTGGAATCACACTAAGTTGCAACAAAGACTAAAGTATGAAGTAGAGGCGCAAGCAACTGTCAGGTTTGAGAAATAATTAACATTAGCCAACTAAGGAGAAGTTATATAAACTTTCCTTGTCTCCCTCCCTCCCACTGCTTTGTCACCCAGTACTTCCGGCCTTGGGCCCTAATTCTTTGCTTACTGCTCTCCAGAGTCCAGGAGTTAGCCCTTGGGCCTGGGTACAAAGCGGAAGGTTCTTTGTTGACACTGGGGTCTGCACTCTCTTTAGGGCATTCATTCTTCTTTATTATTTTCCCTAAGTTTTATTTTAAAAACATTTAAACACTTAAAAAGCCTTCTTTACTGCCTTCCGTTTATTTTATTCACACACATAGTAATGTATGTAAGGCTCCTCAATTAGAGTACAATGGAGATAATTATATAAAAAGTAATGTGTACACACAAATGGACTCAAACATACCAAGTGCCATGAAGAGAAACAGGTCCAGTGACATTTGATGTTGTGATATACAAGGTCACCACGAGCTGTCTCCATGGCAACTAACAACAACAACAACAACAAAAGAACAATGAAGCCTTTTTCTAAAAAGCCTTGTTGAATTGATGTAACCTTTTTTTTAAGTATTCTTTTTAATGCTTACAGTCTTAGCAGGGACATTGTATGTATTGTTATGTAAGAGAATTAAGAAAGCAGAAACATATCAAGTATATTACTCTCCCCAATCTTGTTTTGTGTGACTTAAATTCAATATATTATTTAGACTTCCCAACCACGTGATGTAATAGATACTTTTATTGGGGCATTATATTCCATATGGGAAAACCCAGAAGGATTAAGTAATAGAAGTCTGTCTTCAGAGATCATGTGCATAATCATGACATTCATGGTAAGTACCGTATCATTTTAAAAGGGCAACTTAGCATTCATAGAAAACGTGTTTTAAGCAATAATGATGTAATGAGAGGATGCTGATTACAAAATCATGTAGGTAACTCCATTTGCTTATTTTATTCTTGGGCCGATAGCCCAGAGAAGATTTTTAACTTGTTTCTTTATATCATCCAAGTTCTGTAAATATGAAAAATAAATTCAGTAGGCCTTGAGTATGCCCAAGTTGCTTTTCTTTGAATAATTTAGAAGAGAAAATGGCAACAAAAGAAGAAATTATTAAGTTGCTAATTGTTGAGTCAATGCTACAACAAATTCCTATTTCTTAGAGCTTTGAACTAGAGAGAAAAATAATGAACATAAGAAATTGCCATTTTAGCATAAGACCCAAAAGCCTTGTATAGGATAAAAATTATATACAAACACCAGGTTGATGATCAAAGAACATTTAAGGACAAGCTTTTAAAATTAGAAAATGGACTTTGAGTCTTGACTTTGTGACTTATTAACTATGCGATCTTAAAGATATTACGCATTATCTTTAAACCTGGATAAAATCTCATGGCCTCTATGCTACCCATCTTGCTAGACATTGTACATTTCCCTCCACTAACCCATCATATTTAATCTTCTTTTCACAGTAAAATTACTGCATCAGGTTTCTCAACATTGGCTTTCAGACTCTGCATCAATTTTGTCAGAATGTTATGTATAAGCCATTGTACAATGCAAACGTTCTTTTCCTACCCTGGAGAATATGAATCTGATTTTACTTTATCTTTTACATATGTTTCAAGTGGTAAAATGGAGATGATACCAAGGAGTCCAGGAAGAAAAAAATGTTTGGAAACTGATTGTGGTAGCACTTATATAATTATGTACTTGATCTTTGCCAAACAGCTGAGAAGCAATGCAGTTGGACAATTCTGCTTGTCATGATTGAGCTATGGAATGATATGATACATGTATTAACTCCCAATTAATAATAAATAATTTTTAAAAGAATGAAAGGATGAATACGTGTTTTACAACTTTACATATACAAATAGCTATGGATTAATCTGAAAATGTAGCAATTTCTGAGTAGATATGTTCAACAACCACTGCAGTTGTAGACACCTAACATATATAGTAGGAAAAGAAAGGAGAGAGAATATGTAAAGGATCCATGAGCAGAAAACTTAAGACTACAGCAACACTGTACATAGTAATGCTTATTTTGTGAACGCTTTCATAAATGAATATTCTTGAGTTTTCCATGTTTTTATAAATGTGTAAATTCACTATTTCAGAACTATATGAGGCATGAGTAAAAACCATATTTTCAAGTCATCCTTGTTTTAAATTGTGATATAAATTTTTCTCATACAGGCAATATGTACGGACTTTCTAGTTAGTCAGTACTGTTGAGCACCTATGGTACGGCAGGCCAAACTCTTTGGTTGGCTGAATAAACATCTCCATTCAAGACATTCACAGGCTTAGACAGACTGTCATGCAAACATTTGTATTATATTGCAGGCTGTGATGCCTGCACCAGGAAGTTTGAAAAAGTAATCTGGGGACAGGGATTATGATTCACACTAACTGGTATTCTCTTTCTGTAATTGATATCTCAGTTGACTTGGTTGGATGTATGAGTTCAAATGTATGCCTTTATAAATATTCTTTCATTTGCCTTACCTGAAATTGATCAAGCTTTCCATTTTTCTGTGGCAAAGCCTCTTGTTGGTGGAATCACACTCACTGAGAACTGAGTATTTGAATTGGAACTCATCACGTCACTTCATTTCTCCTTACCAGTAGCCCTTTTCTGGCTGTGATGTTTTCAAAAAGGAAATCCTGAGGTATATTTGATTGTTTTTTCCCCCTTCACCCAAATCCATAATCAAACCTTTGTATTTATTATTTTGGCATCTTTATCAATCTTGAGCCAATAATTGGAACACATGGCTTATTAGCATCTTGGGGAATTATTTTATTGGGGGCTCATACAATTCTCATCACAACTCAAACATCCATCCATTGTGTCAAGCATATTTGTACATTTGTTGCCATCATCACTCTCATAACATTTTCTTTCTACTTGAGTCCTTGGTATCCGCTCTTATTTTTTTTTCTGCTCCCTTCCTTTCTGATCCTTGGTAATTCATAAATTGTTATTATTTTTTCATGTTTAACATTGTCCAATGTTTCCCACTATGCATTTTCTTTTGTACATCCCCCAGGGAGGGTTTTATATATAGATCATTGTGATAGGTGTCCCCTTTGTCCTCCACCTTCTTCTTCCCTTCCTGATATCCCTACTCTCATTATTGATCTGGAGGGGTTTATCAGTCCTGAATTTCCTGTGTGTCCAGCTCTTATCTGTACCAGTGTACGTCTTCTGGTCTAGCTGGATTTGTAAGGTAGAATTCAGATCATGATAGTAGAGGGGAGGAAACGTTAAAGAACTAGAGGAAAGTTGTATGTTTCATTGGTGCTATACTGCTGGCTCATCTCCTCTCCACGACCCTTCTGTAAGGGGATGTGCAATTGCCTACAGATGGGATTTGGATTTCCACTCTGTATTCCCCTTCATTCACAATGATATAATTTTTTGTTCTTTGATGCCTGATACCTGAGCCCCTCAACACTTCGTGACCACACAGACTGGTGTGCTTCTTCCATGTGGGCTTAGTTGTTTCACAGCTAGATGGGTGCTTGTTTTTCTGCAAGCCTTTAGGTTTTTGATAGCTGAGCACCATCAGCTTTCTTCATCATATTTGTTTATGTACCTGCTTTGTCTTCAGCAATCGTCGGGAAGGTGAGCTTTGTGGAAAACCAGTTTAATAGAACAAAATGTTCTTGCATTGAGGGAGTACTTGAGTAGAGGCCCAATGTCCATCTGTTTCCTTAATACTAACCCTATAAATAAATGCATATAGATCTATTTCCCTTCATCATATATAGATATTTACATATATACATGCCTGTAATTAGACCTCTATAAATACCCTTTGCCTCCTAGTTTTTTCTCTTATTTCCTTTTACTTTCCTTCTATCCTGTTCAGCCTTCATTTGAGCTTCAGTAATCCCTTTTGGTCACACTGCCCTTGACCAGGCTTCCTACACCCTCTTTGCCACCAGTTTTGGATGTCTTGTTGTTCTCTTGTCCCTGGGGTTTCTTAAGTGGGTTTCATTCATTATATTTCAGGCTTGCAGTACAGTTGTCCACTTTCTGAAAGAATCTTTATTAAAAATCATTCACTCATTAAGAAATTAAAACTTCTTTTTATAAGAACCTTTTGTTTTCTGATGATAAGAATACGACTATTTAAGGAAACAAAATAATAGAATCATATATAATTTTACCACTTAAAATAACTATTTTTAAGATTTTATTATGTATGTGATTAACATATACTTAAAAAAACAAAATTGTGATCACATTGCATGTATAGTAAGTATACTTAGCCCTCCCTCAACTTTTTATTTTGAAATTTCTCACATATGGTTAATAAGTATGTTTTAAGAGTGAGGGTATGAAGACCATAGACTCTAAGGGTCAAATAAAGCAAAGGTTAGATCACTTCAGTGGGCATCCTCAGGTGATATTGCAAAAGCCTTGAATATTTCTAAGCTTTAGATTTGTTATCATATAACATAGGAATCTTAACAGTTGTTATGTGACCTGGTGACTTAATGCATTCCAGGTATTGTTAGCATATGGCAAGACATATATGTTGTAAAAATGTAGGCTTCCAATGGCTAGATGTGATTTCTTCCTATGCATCCAGCATGTTTTCTTAGACCAGACCTCCATTTTGACTTGTTGTTGTTACCAATGCAACAGGAACCCCTTTTGTCTGGCTTTTTGGGTTCTGTCTAAACTGTCCTAAATTCAAATTCTCTTCTGTCTGAGAACAATTTCTCTATACTTCCCTGTGCCTGTTATGTTCATTTCCCCCTCACTTCCACTACTTGAGACTGTCTAGTATCATTGGTTATTGATCCAGAACATAGTCTTGGAGATGCGGATATTTGCATGCAGAAGGTACATAGAGGAATGCTCTTTGGATTGCCATCTACAAAAAATGAAGGAAGCAGGTTGGGCAGAGAGAAATTATGATGTCACAGGGAATGTAGCAATTGCATGGCAGCCTCAAAATCAGCCTGAGTGGAGGCACAGTTTTTGTTCTTGATGACCATGTGTTGATTTCTTACAGCATATGAGCTCTTTTTGGCTGAGGGAAATTCTTGGAGGCAGGGGGAGGGAGGTCCCTCATGAAGGCTCTCAGTTACTAACACTGAAAGCATTAGAGGAAATGAGCCCCCAATTCCAAAAGTGGGCATCAGATGGCACACCGTGCTATTACCTCTGCTTCATAGTACTCTCCCTCTTTTTGTACCAAAACGAATGTTTTCTTGAAGTCATATACAAGTATCTGTCGAGCTGAAATATTGTCAACTACTACACAGTTCCTTAAAAGGAAGGAGTATTACAGAATCCAATTGATAGAGTTCTCAAAGGCCAAAGCTAGAACATTTTGAGAAAGAAAATGAAGTAATACTCAATTATAGTCCAAGATATTTGTGCAAAATAAATACCCATGAGTCTATACTGACATAAATACATTATTTGAAAACATAAACAAAGGAGGAGAAATATCATTCCCTTCCCTTAAATGTGGCCTGCATAAGTGACTGGCCTCCGGGAAGTACCGTGACCAGGACAGCAGGTAGAGAAAGAAATATTATAGTGGAGACACGTAACATGCTATGTCTGCAAAATGATAAAAGGTCAACCTCGACAGAGACTAGATATGTTGTTAGCATTTACCCTTTGTATAAACTGGTACTTATCTTTGTTCTCTTCTTTTCAAATTCCCATAATCCCATGTCAAATCTTGATTAAAATAATACCTGCCAAATCTCGACTGAAGGACGTTCTACTAAAGGTCTGACCACTACTTCTCTAAACAATAAAACCCTTCAAAAACAAAACTGTGACTGCCAAGAGGAAATGATGATAATGAAATATAATGTGATAATCCTAGCAAAGATGCTGGAAAAGAAGGGCATAACATAAAAATGAAGAAAATCTAAATACAGCATGGGTTTTGGTTAATAACTGTAGCAAATGTACCACACTAATACCTAACTCCCCACAAACTCGCTGTCATACGGTCAAAGAGACCATTGATTATGATGATACAGAATGGGGCAGGGCCCACATAGTCCACTGTTCTAAGTCATCATGAGTTGAGGAAGACTCGCCAGTAACTACCAACAACAAAAGGTTTTGCAACTAATGGCCATCCCGAAGCCAATATACTCACGTAGAAAGAAAATGTTTGGGGAATGATAATGGCAACATATGTACAAATGTGCTTGATTCAATCAATGTGTGGATTGTTATAAGAGCCACAATAAAATGATTTATAAAAAATAAAGCGAATATGAGAATTACTCAAAAACCTCCCAGAAAAAGATCAAAGAAAACCCAGCAGAGTTCAGGAGTTGAAAAAAAGGGAAAATATGGATTATTGGCATTTTTATTTTCTTTCAATTTACTTGAGTTAAGACTACAGTGCTAATTATACACAAAGAGATATTTAATTTGATACCTTTTATTTAGTCTTTAGTAACAAAACACACAGACATCTTACTACACACATTTCACATTCTTCAAAAACTATGACACAGTGACAAAGAACTTTTATGTCCATTAAAAAAAATGTCCTAGAGATATGTTTTCCTTTAGAAAGAGCTCAATAATGTTTGGAGTCATTAGCTGAGTTGTAAGTGTCTTTCATTAATTTCTGTGTAGCAAATGTCTGTTGGCTCACTCAATTCAGATTTGTTGTTTTTTGAAAACCGCCCCCCCCTTTTTGCTTTTCTTTCCGTTTTCTAGTCAATGTTTCTTTTGCATCCAAATATATCAGGATGTGATCCCATTGTTCTTTTTCTTTGGAAGCCACAGCAAGGCTCTGTAGAACATCACATCCCCAAAAGGAAGCTGTGAGACTTGGGAGCGTGATCACAGCTCCCTTTCTAGGATCCCAGTTCTAATCTAGTGTTAAGCACAAGAAGCATCATTTTTACATTTTCATTTCTTTACGGAGACGAATCACGAGATGATTCATATGCTATTTTATTATAGGCAGCTTTTTTGATTCCCAGATCAACCTGGAGAGACAAAGAGGGTGAACACTGTCTTCCCCATTCAAAGAGGAAAGCTCTGCCCATATGGAAGGATGGGACACCTCAAACTCAACAGCCTATCAGTGAATGCAAACAAGAACTTAGCTGTGATTGTGTCTATATTATGAGCCCTTAGGATGCTCTTTTTCTGCCTAATTGTCATCTGTGAGAAAATGTGAGAGAGATCGGAGAGAACAATCAATTTGAAGAAAATAATAATTTTTTTAAAGTCATCAAAATATTTGAAGATGTGTTTCAAAGAGTGGCATTTGTGGGGAGATGAAATTTGTTTTCTAATCCCATGAAAATTTTTAACCACATATAATTCTTGAATTTTATATAAATCAAATTTTGGGTTGCTGCATTGTCCTAATGGAAATGTGAAGGACAGATTGGAGTGCTGTAAACCAGGGAGCCTACTGAGAGAATTAATAATTTCCACAAGAAGTAAGGGGATGACAATACGTATAGGTGGAAGTGTCAAGATCATGGTGGCTGTAGGAATCAAACCGGAAGGAAGAGTGATGTGAGGAACATTAGAAGTGATGTGAGGTTTATTAGAAAGGAAGAGGAGATTCAGAAAAAGGCAGCACTGTTCCCTAAAGACATAAAATACAACTGGATTCTCTCTGCTGTGAATAACCCTAGAAGGTGAGATTTACAATGCCCACAAGAATAACAATACTGATGATGTATCAGTAAAGGAAGAGATTATTTCCATATACTAAAAGAAATAAGGACAGATAGGCATCTGCTATATGCCTGCTTCGATATGTATACTGCCTGATTGAATGGGAGTCAAATTTTACCCAACTTCCATCCTTGGCATAGTTGGAAAGGAAAATTGTTTTCTGTAATAATTGCTTTAAAATTGAGTTTTTGATATGTTAACAGTCAATGGTTTCGAGCAGGGAAAACGTACTCATGGCTATGTCACTGCTCCATGGTGGGCATTACACAGGGTTTTCATGGGGATTGCTTGCTCTTTTAGAATTCCAGTCTCCGTGTCAGAAGTTTGAGGACTGCAATGCCCTGACTCCTTGGCATTGGAAGTTCAAGATAAACTGCTGCAGGAATACACTGTTTTCTAAACCAGATATGGTTAGTCAGCCAAGAAATCTATTTTCAGTGGCCATTTGATGGAAGTTTGAGGAAAACTGTATATCTTGCCGTATTTTTAATTCTGCTAGTTAGTAATACATGCAAAGCCCAGGAAAGTTGTTGAGAATACAATTAATTGATGGGTTTGAAAGGTGGACACAATGAGAAGAAGGAACTCTCTTCTGACTTACAAGGAAGCATCACACTTTTTATCAAAGGAACCTGTCTGGTTATAAATCAAAGAAGTGCACCAAAACAAAACCATTAGTATGAGGAGTGAGAAAAATAAACATTTTAAAAATGATATGAAATTTGTTATGTTAGAAGCTATTGCTCAAAGAATCATTTGGAGGTTTTTTTTCCTGCAAGAAAAGAGGAACTAGATATGTTTCTCTAAATTAATCTCCCCCTCTCCTACTTCTTAAAGGCATCATAGTATACAGAAAGGGACTTGAATAAGAGAAATCTGGAAGAAAGACATTGATGTTAGTCAGGACAGAAAAGATAGCATAATTGCTCCATTGATCCTGGTATTGAGATTGTCCTTGAAGCTATTGTTTCTACTTGAAGCCAGATGGAACATAGGGAGAGGTCTTCATTTTAGAAAAGTGATCAAGATATTGTCACAAAGACTTGGTAGAATTTATTTTTAATATCAAATTATTTGGAAATAACATATCCAGAGAACCTGGGATACTGGTTCTTGTTAGCCAGGGACCAGTGATGATTGGAGTGAGCTTGGATTGATATTTCCCTTAGTAGCTATCCATATTTTGATTGTTCTTAGCAGAGGCAGCTAGCCTTCCAAAACAACAACCCACCAAAATAACAGCCCACCAACTTATGGGCTTTAACCAGAAGAGAAAACCTATCAAGTTTTATAAACCTGTTATTTGCCTCAGACACTGTAGTAATAGATCAATAGCGAATATGTACAAGTAGACATTCTCAATGGATTCTAATTGGTGAAAATAAAATTTAAATTCATATCTATGCATACACACACATATATATATGAACCATTTCTGTTTGTATATTTTCCTCAAAGGACCCGTAATTTCTTTATGTAGGTGACTATCAATCTTAAATATTGAATTTTCTGTATACTCACTCACCTATACAGATTATTTCCTTTTGAAATTGAAAGCACATCAGTGTTGTAGTGATAGTTCCCTCAAAATGTAACATTTCTGATAACTTGGTAGAATTTGTATTGTGCTCCTCTAAACCTTTAGAGCTTTCTTTTCCTGTTGGGAGAGAGAGCCATGTTCTCTAATTACTCTTTGGATGGTTGATTGGCAAACACAGAGGAAGCCTGGGCCTGAGTAAAGACTACTATTCTTTTCTCACTCTCGGTTTCTCATGAGAGCCAAGCTTCCAGAAAACAGGAAAGAGTGAAAGAGATTAAATTTAGCTGAGGTTCAGTGCCTGTTTTTCTCAACTCAAACACAACTTTTCTACCAACCACTGTGATTTCATGGAGACATTGGCACTAGGTTCATTTCTATCTCTCAGAGCATTTTCACCTGATATTAAATTCAAATTATGGGAAGTACATATCTTAATTGAAATCACATTTCATTATGAAGTAAATTCACAAGAATTCTTTCACCAAGAACATCTCTATAATAGGAAAAAATGGAAGTGGGTTTGTTAATATTAAGGAAGGAAAATTAAAACTAATATGTAAAATCAAGTTTATTGGATCTTTATTATGGGAAAGTGTACAGTGAGTTATGCTAGCTCTGTGCAAAGGCAAAGAAAGCATGATTTTTCTATAACAACAAGTGAAAACATGATAGAAAAGTAGCAATGGAATAGCACGCAGAAAAAGATAGCTGAAGAAAATACTAACTTCTATTGAGAAACAATAGTGCAGATTTTACATCATAATGGTGGATATGAAAAACAAATGTTGTCTAGGTGATATCTTCCTATACTTAATTAACAACACTAATGCAATTTCATTTAAAATCCCAGTAAGGTTTTGGGAATGAATTTAGTTAAAGATTTAATTTCAGCTTGGCAGAAGCAAATTCTGGAGGAAAAAAATGATGAAGAAATAAATTGTTACTTTTAGATATTATAACACATTATAGAGTTATAATTATTAAGGCACAATGACATTTTTAACTGAAATAGAAACAGAAAATCCTTGAAAATCCTCACGCTGATTAAGCTAGGTTAAGCTTATTTAGGCTTATTAGGGCAATCTACAGTAGAGATCATATTTCATGTGGATGGTAAAAATACAGACTACTCATTGAAAGCAAATGCAATTACTGGTTCATGTTAGAAAAATATAAGAATTTGGATTTTCTGTGCACACAATATACCAACAAATATAGATTTTAAAGGAAACCAAAAAAGATATAATAAACCAATGAGATCTAGATGGTGAATAATTTTATAACCCTGTCTAATATGACATCTAGGCAGTCATAATAATAGAAAAAGCACAGACTTGGCTATGTTGTTGTGAGGTTCTGACTTATAACAACCTGTGTAGAAGTTCCCTCTAGTTCCTGAAGCCTTCCTCCCCCCCCCCACCCCCACCTGCCCCAACCATCATGGTCCCAACTCTACCTTACAAATCCAGATGGACTGGAAAAGGTACACTGGCATAGAGGGGAGCTGGAGATATGGGGAAACCAAGATGGATGGGCCCCTTCGGGCCAATGGTTAGATTGGAGAGGCTGGAAGGGTAGAGAGAAGATGGGGTAGAGAGACGGAACCAACGGCAAGGATATACACACAAGCTCCTATTTGAAGGACGGGCATCAAAGGAGTGGGTTGGGGGAGAGGTCGGGCAGTGTAATATATGACAGAACAATAACAATGTATAAAGTAATGAGGGTTGGTGGGGAGGAGAGGGCAGGGGAAGTGGGGAACGGATGGAAAAGCCGATACTAGGGGTTTAAGGGAAAAGGCGGACAATTGGAGAATGATAATAGAAGTGGACTTGTGAGGGTGCTTGACACAGTATGCTTATTTATGTATTGTGAAAAACGATGTATGAGCCCCCATAAAATAACTTAAAAATTAAAAAAAAGAAAGAAAAAAAAGCCAACCTGTGTAGAGCAGAATGAAGTGCTCTCTAGTCCTCACCTGCCTCACAGTTACTATGTTTGCAGCTCATGGTGTCGATCCATTATTTGAAAATAATAGAAAATCTCCACAAACTTTTGGATGCCCCCTCATATGTGGAAGTCCTTCGAATGAGACTATTGACAGAGAACAAACTAATATACTAGTATCTAGAATGAAATGCATAGAACAAGGAACATACCCATTTTTTAATCTGAAAACTCCACCCTCTATTCTAGAAAAATATTTTCATAACAAGCAGTGTTTTTAACAGGAAAATTAGTTCCAAGGAAAGCTGAGATCCTCACTTCTCATCTGTGCCAGAGGTCCAGCTTGTGTTAATCTGGAGGGACTAGAGAAACAAATCTAAAGAAACATATGGGTATAAGTTGTGGGTCTTCCTCTTTTTCATTGACCCTTTATCTTTCCAAGAGTAACATCCTTCTCCAGGGACTGACTTTTCTTGAAAACTGGTCCAAAGTACATCAGACAAACTCTCCCCATTCTTGCTTCAAAAGACCATTCTGACTTTATTTCTTCCAAGTCAGATTTGTTTGTTCTTCTGGCAGTCTATAGTATATTTAGTATTCTTTGCTAGCACCATAATTCAAAGTTACCATTTCTTTGGTCTTCCTTATTCATTGTCCAGTTTTCACTTCCATGAGACGGTTGAAAATATGACTTGGGTCAGGCGCACCTTTAAAGTGGCATCTTTGATTTTTGACACTGTAAAAAGATCTTTTATAGCAGATTTACCCAGTATAGCATGTCTTGACTATAGATACATCCAGTTTTTATATTATAAAAAAAAGAGGACATCAAAACGGAATAAGCTCAAAACTGTGTCTGAAAATTCCTTTTCTTGATTTTTATGGATATTAAATCAATAAGTTTGGATTAGTATGTCAAATACAAATGTAAATAAGTTGAAGACCAGTCTGGGATGTCCCAATTCATAACTGTTCATCATAGATGTATATAGACATTTTTATAAGGATAGTTATATTGCTGGTCTTAGCTAAATATAACAGTAGAGTTCTAGAAAAGGCCAACTGATGGCATGTGAAGTAGGATTATACCAGTGAAAGAGGTCAATTAAGTTTGAGTTACATATTTAAGTAAGCAGGAGATTTCAAGCTAGACAGTTTAAGAATTCTTACATGTACCATGGCATTTTATTTCAACAAAAGTTATTTAGAGCATCCTTGAGGACTGTCTGATAATTAAGCGTGTTAAAACCTAAGTTATCTGTAATGAACGTGAAGTTCTTCTAGCTTGTCTTGAATTATGCAGTGGATAATTCGAGAAGAGTGACGTAGTAATAAGTGTGGAGAGAAACCTTTCCTGTGTCTCTGTGGAGTGGGACGGAGGAGAGAGCATTTGGCTGCCTTTTTTCCAAATTGTTTTCTCTTTCCAGACTGGAATCCCAGAACAATTGTCAAAATGTGCTAGTGAGCAATGGGACAATGAATAAAGAAAAAAATATGTAGGTAAAACATCCCTGATGATGATCATTCTGTGCTATTAATAAATATGCCGCACCATCTATCACAAAACAGCCATTTTCAGCTCCAGGCACTAGAAGCACAACTACTGCCCTCCCAGATGGAAATATCTCTGCTGGAAGGAAGAACCCCTGGACTCCTGCATGCCCTCGGTTCTCTAGTCACACCATTTCCGCCGGGTCTCTGGTCCATGCATTGGTTTTTGGCCATGGCTAGTCCACCTGAGATTCCCCACTTGTTTTGTGCCTTCCTATTAGGAATCCAGCAGCTGAAATGAACCCAGTTTCTATACTGCCTTGTTGTTTATAGTCTAAAGATGCCTACATTCTGTTTTTAGTCAACCTTTGTCTCTTTTCTCACCCTGAGTATCATTTCTGGATCAAGTTTGGTAGTTCAGTCTCCTTTAGCCATCGAACACCAGGTACTTTTGTTTCCCCATTCTGACAGTACTCGCTCTCTGCCACCAAGTCAGCTCCCGCTCACAGCCACCCCATACAATAGGTTACAACCAGTGTTCCTGTGGGTTTCAGAGACAGTACCTCTGTGTAGGAGTTGAAAGCGTTATCTTTCTCCTGTGGAGCAGCTGGTGGTCTCAAACTGCTGACCTTGTGGTAAGCAGTCCAGTTCCACCACTACACAACCCGGCCCCCTTTGATGGATCCCAGAGTGCTAATTTTTGCTTTCCCCCAGGATTTTAGGGGTGTATTGGGGGTTGCTCTACCATTTCATCCATTTCCTTTCCATAAAGACCTATTAGTAAGTGCTCATGGAGTTAAGTCCCTGCTGGTTCACAAGTCTTACTTGGATGTGTCTGAAGCTAAGTAAACGAACAAAGATAATTTAAGCATTCACTCTAGAATCATTGCTAACCAAACATTTAAAAGTATGTTTACTACTTCATAGATATGCATACTTAGTATATATTGTGTGTATATATACAAACAAGAAATGTATAAAATGTTTTCTTCCTGAGGGTAATTAAAGCAAAGAGAGTCTTAGTTAGCTATTTGTTTAAAAACAAGGAACACAAAACCAACCCAGCACAACCCAAAGATAAATAAATCTTGTTAATTTTCCTGACTGTCACTTCTAATGACTGTTAAAATGCTAATTGTAAGCGTGGGTTATACAAGGAAAAAATGACAAAACAAAACAGCCAACAAGCAAAAGAACAAAACAGATACCAGGAATTATATCCACAGAAACCAAGGAAAAGAATGGAGGAAGTAAGTGATTGTTTAGAACTAAATATTAGTGATCAAAACAGTTGTTCTTTAGTGTTTGCAGTGTTTACAAACCTAATTTTCTCACTCCTTCATCCACTAAGTGGTAACTGAGCACTCATCTCATTTATCCTGTGCCAGGCACTCTTGTGAACACGTGGGATTCAGAGTTGAGGACACTGTAGTCCTCAGGGTTTGGTAACCACTGGTCTGGAAATGCTAACGTAAGGTGAGAAAATTGATTACATTCAAAAGAGTGTCCTGTCAGAAATGGCTGACAATTTGTCTTAAGGAAGGACTAGGGATAAGGTGCTCTCTTCAGTCATATGAATTATAGTACGATTGAGTAGACAGTACTAGACTCAGTGGATGTGAATTAGGGGTAAACACACACATTTGCCTAAGTAAAAGAAAGGCTCCCTGAAATTATGATGAGCTACTTCTGATAACTAAGATGGCCCGTTAAGATGGGTCCTGTTAAGAAGGGGCATAGATTGAGGGATACAGATACAGTTTGGTGTGGATGGGGTAGGGTGTAGGATAGGTGACTGTCTTCTCCAATGTTGAAAGTCCCAATACTTGTATTAAAATCATTGGTAAAAGAGGGGCTTCCTCTGATGTCAGTACAAGGGGATGTGAAGCTGCTTTTATGTCATTCCAGCAACTTTGTCATTAACTTGTAGAGTTTGATGAAACCTGTCTTCTGAACCTTAGTTTCTACATTAGAAACAGAGTTTAGTCTGTCAGGACTGAGTCTAAAATGTAAAGAAAACCAATAAATTGAATAGATCTGCGAGAAGAGATGAGGAAGAAGTTCAATACCAACAGTCCAAAATGAAGCCCAGGGTCAACTGTGGAATAGGCCATCAATTAATCATATGTAAGTTCAGGATGAAGTTGATGAAAATTAAAACAAGCCCATGAAAGCCAAAATATGACTGGGAGCCTGTGCCTTCTAAATTTCCAGACCATTTCAAGAACAGATGGGGGACACATTGAGCAGTAATGACAAAAGACCCAGTGAGCTATGGGATAACATTAATGATGTCATCCATGAAAAGAAAAAGCAGAGTCAGGAAAGAAAGAAAAGATAAAGTGGATGTCAAAACTTTTAATCCTTGAGTTGCGATATTGATTCAATTTTTGCTGTGAGTTTGCATTGACCTGATGACAATGAGTTTTAGTTTATGCACAAAACATTGAATGATTCAGGAAGTAAGAAAAGAAGATGGAAGGAGTCCACCGAAAAGAACTTGTCAACATTCAACTATTTCTAAAGGTAGCATATGATCAAGAAGAACCCATGGTACTAAAGGAAGAACTCCAAGCTGCACTGAAAACCCTAGCCAAAAGCAAGGCTTCAGAAATTGATGGAAGACCAATTGAGAAGTTTCAACAAGCTTCTGACGCATTGGAAACACTCACTCGTGTATGGTCTGAAATTTGAAGATAGTTGCCAACTGGTCGGACGGGATCTGTATTTGCATCTATTCCAAAGAGAGGTGAATATTTAAATTACAGAATAATATCATTGATATCTCATGTCACTGTCTTATTGATATCACAGTCAAGGTTGTTGATGGCCACCCAGAAATGGTTGCAGCAGTATATTGACAGGGAACTGCAAATGATTCACAAGATGTGGAACAAGGAATATCATTGCTGATGTCAGATGGATCTTGGTTCAAAGCAGAGAATACCAGAAAGACATTTACTTGTATTTTTTTTTGGCATCACTGCTCTCTGGTGGTCGTGGGAGCTTCCAGCCTTGCTCCTGAGAGCTGCTGCTGGATTTAAACTGCCAAGTCAATGGGTTGCAGTCCCGCACTCAACCACTAAGCCACCGGGGCTCAGCCTGTTTACTTGTATTTTATTGACTATACAAAGACAATCAACACTGTGGACCCTAATACAGTATGGATAGTCAAGAAGAATGGGAATGCTAGACCAAAATATTAAGGGCATGTGGAGCCTTTATATGGATGAAGAGGCAGTTGTGCAAACAAGACAGGGGAATGCTGCGTGGTTTAAAACCAGGAAGCTGTGCTTCAGGGCTGTGCGTCAACCTTCTTATTCAATCTGTATGCTGAGCAAATAGGGAAGTTGGGTTAGTTGTAGAAGAATATGGCATCTGGCTTAGAGAGAGGCCTATTTACAGCCTGTAAGATGCAGATGACACAATCCTTGCTGAAAGTGTAGAGGATTTGGCGCCCATACTAATGGAGATCAGAGATCGTAGCCTTCAGTATGGATTACAGCTCAGTGACTGAAGACCTAAATCCTCACAACTCGCCCAACAGGTAACATCATGTTAAATGGAGAGAAGAGTGAAATGATCAAGTATTCCATCTTGCTTGGATGGACAATCAATGTTCCAGGCAGCAACACCCAAGAGAGCAAGCAGCAAGCTGCACTGGGTAAACTGGCACCAGACTTCTTTTACTTGTTGAAAACGAAGAACGATGCTTTGACGACTAAGGTGTGGCTGAATGAAAACCAAACCAAACCCACTCCCGTGGAGACGGGGCTGCCTGGCAACAACCCCGTTGAACAATATCTGACAGGGTTTCTGAAACCATCACTCTTTTCAGGAGAAAAAAGCCTTTTATTTTTCTATTTCTCACTATGGTATTTTTCACTGTCTCATATGCATGTGAAAGTTGGACATTGACCAAGGAAGGATTATGGTACTGTCAAGGAATATTTAAAGTCTGTAGACTGCCAAAAAAATAGACAGGTCTGTCTTGGAAAAAGTATGCAGAGCAGCCTTAGAAGCAAAGACGGCAACACTTAGTCTCAAGTACGTTGGCTATGTTGTCAGGAGAGATCAGTTCCCAGAGAAGGACATCATGCTTGAGGGACAGTGGCAAAGAGGAAGACTCTTGACAAAAAGGGATGCTATTTTCCCTTTGTGTGGACATGTAGAGTAATTCACACTGACGATTGCAGTCATAGATTTTCAGTATGTAACTCAGGACCGATTGGTTTTCAGCAAGCAAAGTTATTTTATCTGCATTTTGCAATTTATTAATGAACCTTCTCGTTGTGAGGCCACATTCTTTTTCATCTTATCCAGATCCTTAGATTATTCGCTCAGCACACAAACTGAATAAATGTGGTGAAAAGATATAACTCATATGCCTGTCCTGAATATAAACCATTGTCCTGTGTCCTAGTTCTGTTTGAATGACTCTTTCTTGGTCTGTGCCTAGGTTCCACAGAGGATGATTCCAGGTTCTGGAATTTTCATTCTTTCTCAGTGTTATCTTTAATCTGTGGGCTCACCACAGTCAAATGCCTTTGCATTGTCAATTAACCATAGGTAAATATATTTCTGGTCTTCTTTGCTTTCAGCCAAGGTCTGCCTGATATCAGCAATCTCTCTCATTTACTTACCTGAATTCATTGAATTCCCTGTAGAAATGCAGCTGTCACTCATCCTTGTCATTAGGTTAACGATATTTTGAGGACCATCCCTTCTCTACTAATATTTTGAATAGCTCATTTGCCAGCACCTTATCAAACAAAGTTCTCCTGTGCGTCATAAAGTTTTTAATAGCTTTTTTTAAAATAAAAATTCGATCATTGGGTTCTTCTTTTGTGGTGGTTGTTGGGTTTTTTTTTTTTTTCAGGTCCTTCATTTTAGTCTGTGTTAGTCAGAAATTACACTCAAAGTAGTCCACTGTGTGTGACTCTGTTGGTATTTACAATACTAGTGACATAGTTTCCAACATCATAGTAACACACAAGTCATCAAAACTCACAAACTGTCCAATGAGTGGTTGACTAGTGTTATAGGAAAATAGAATCTCAATTTGGAAACTATTTGGATTGCTTTAAGTAGAATCATATCCATTAATGTGGAGAGTTCTCTCCCTGCTTTGAATTTTATAAAAATTAAATCTGAGGTTTCTTTCTAAAAATACTTCAGAAAGCAATTCAGGCCAATTGTGCCATTTTCTTTGCATGTGCTTATTATTTGTCTATTTTAGATGCTGAAAATATTTTTTCCCTTAGCTCAATTTCTATATCTAACTCTCTATGGGCCAAGGGGCTCAACTGTCAACCTTAGTCTGTGAAATCAGTAAAGTTCCTGAGCAATTATTGTGACTTTTTCAAAGAGAGCCCGATTGTGCATGTCAGATAAGTTTGAAAGCTGCTTGGGCTTTGGCTATAATGGAGTACTTGTGTCACAATCAATTACTATTTGCTTTTCCACAATTTTGTTAGTATCAACCATTGAATAGTTTGACTTGAAGAAATCAAATACACTCAGGCGTTTGGGTTAGTTAGGTCATGTCCCCATGAGCTACATACAGCCAGAATAATATAGTTCCTCATGTTGTGGTGACCCCCCACTCCCCACTCCACACGCCATAAAATTATTTTTGGTGCTACTTCATAACTAATTTTGCTACTGTTATGAATTGGGTGACCCCTGTGAAAGGGTCGTTTAACTCCCAAAGGGGCCACAACCCACAGGTTGAGAACCGCTGACCTATAACAATTTTAGATCAACAGGCTGTGGTTGATTGTGAAGTACGGTTACCAGCTGCACTAAATGAACCATTTCATATACTGTCATCATTATTCCAGGCCTTTCTTTGATTAGTTCTATCTTCTCTTTGTTGTATAGTCTTGACAGCCTCTTTTTTGTTCTATTTCTTGGTGTTACGATGTATATAGTGAGACATTTTAAAAATGCAGAGAAGAGGAAAGATGAAATCAACCCCTCACTTCCTGAAATCATTGCTTATCAATTTGTAATGTTGCTTAAAATCTTTTGTTTTGAGGAAATAAAATGTTGTAATCAAATAAAGTGACCAGATTTTAAGCGGGACACCATTGACGGGGGCGGGTGGGGGTGGGGCGGTTCTTGATTGAAAATTTGGTCTATATGGAGCAACAAAAATTTTCATAGAATACAAAAATAGTATTGTAATATA